>CAEFZP010005634.1:0-445000 GCA_903064625.1 Mallotus villosus | reverse complement strand
TGTGGTTCTGTGAGTCATATTAACATGATTCACCTTGTACTGGTGTGGTTCTGTGAGTCATATTAACATGTTCCACCTTGTACTGGTGTGGTTCTGTGAGTCATATTAACATGATTCACCTTGTGGTGCTTCCAGACTCGCAGCACCAGCGCTGGACCTTCCTCTGGCACCTCCAGTGCCTTGGACATCTTCAGAAGAATGCGGAGAAGAAGTAAGTTATCAACATACTGTGTAGTGTCAGTCATAATGTTAGTATCAGTAAATACATGATACAGTATCAGTAAATACATGATACAGTATCACTAAATACATGATACAGTATCAGTAGATACATCATACAAATTACACCTAAAAATACATTATATCAAACAATACCGCAAAAGGCCACCTGAACAAGGCCTTTAACCAATGACATCAATGTAATTCAAACAAACCTCCTGGTATGAAATAGGATTGACTGTTGTGATGCATGGGTAAAATATCAACGATACAGTACCGAAACAGTATAGTGTCTGTGATCTAAATATGAACGCTTCAGTTATAAAGGTATCGCACCACATGGAAGCTAGTTTATAGTTTAACAAAAACGTCTGTACATGTCCTGGACTAACTCGTCTGTACCTGTCCTGGACTAACTCGTCTGTACCTGTCCTGGACTAACTCGTCTGTACCTGTCCTGGACTAACTCGTCTGTACCTGTCCTGGACTAACTCGTCTGTACCTGTCCTGTACTAACTCGTCTGTACCTGTCCTGTACTAACTCGTATGTACCTGTCCTGGACTAACTCGTCTGTACCTGTCCTGGACTAACTCGTCTGTACCTGTCCTGGACTAACTCGTCTGTACCTGTCCTGTACTAACTCGTCTGTACCTGTCCTGGACTAACTCGTCTGTACCTGTCCTGGACTAACTCGTCTGTACCTGTCCTGTCCTGTACTAACTCGTCTGTACCTGTCCTGGACTAACTCGTCTGTACCTGTCCTGTACTAACTCGTCTGTACCTGTCCTGTACTAACTCGTCTGTACCTGTCCTGGACTAACTCGTCTGTACCTGTCCTGTACTAACTCGTCTGTACCTGTCCTGTACTAACTCGTCTGTACCTGTCCTGTACTAACTCACCTGTACCTGTCCTGTACTAACTCGTCTGTACCTGTCCTGGACTAACTCGTCTGTACCTGTCCTGGACTAACTCGTCTGTACCTGTCCTGGACTAACTCGTCTGTACCTGTCCTGTACTAACTCGTCTGTACCTGTCCTGTACTAACTCGTCTGTACCTGTCCTGTACTAACTCGTCTGTACCTGTCCTGTACTAACTCGTCTGTACCTGTCCTGTACTAACTCGTCTGTACCTGTCCTGGACTAACTCGTCTGTACCTGTCCTGGACTAACTCGTCTGTACCTGTCCTGGACTAACTCGTCTGTACCTGTCCTGGACTAACTCGTCTGTACCTGTCCTGGACTAACTCGTCTGTACCTGTCCTGTACTAACTCGTCTGTACCTGTCCTGGACTAACTCGTCTGTACCTGTCCTGTACTAACTCACCTGTACCTGTCCTGTACTAACTCGTCTGTACCTGTCCTGGACTAACTCGTCTGTACCTGTCCTGGACTAACTCGTCTGTACCTGTCCTGTACTAACTCGTCTGTACCTGTCCTGTACTAACTCGTCTGTACCTGTCCTGTACTAACTCGTCTGTACCTGTCCTGTACTAACTCGTCTCTGTTCTTCAGACGTCTACAACGTCTCTGGAGCTGCAAACACCAGCAGCTCAGCAGCGACAGAGTCTTTCATCAACATCTAATGTTCATTTACTGGAAGATCATACAATATTAAATGTATGTATTAAATGTATTTGTTTAATTTAGAAATACAGCAGTAATTAGTCCCATAGTATCATTGCACTAACATAATATTATATTTAGCACTTTAATCCTATTAGATTGGGATTTAAAGCATTTTTCAAGTAACATTGTTGTAAAATCAGTTTAACAATGTGTGTTGTAATTCTTTAATTTATTATTAAGCTAAATATTTGTACCAACAGTCTAGAAAGGTTTCTAACAAACGTATTTAATATAGGTGATAATCTCTGTTAGGTCTGAAGTCCCAGGTGCAGTCAGGTCTGTGTGGGGAGTTACTGAAAGCTACTGAGAGATGTTTTTTTACCATTTGTTAAATTAAATAAATGTATGTAGATAAACAAATATATATTTTCTATACAGTATAGTGTCTTTGAATTATGGTAAAACTGTATGCATTACTTCAGTCATAATGTTATACATTTTTGTTTTTCATTTAGCATAAATTGACTGGCAGTTAAAAAATCACACTTGTGAATAGTTACTAATATGCACATATTATATACCTAACAAAAACATGTTTTTTTTCAGTTTGTATTGTAATTCTTTTTTTTATATGTAAATCAAATGCATATAAAATCTAATCAAAATGTATTTGTATAGTCCTTTACACACAAGCATGTCACAGAGGGCTTCACATACGCCTATAGAGCCATACTCTAACTGAACTGCAGGGTACCAACATCTATAAATAACATGCAAAAATCATGTTTCTCTTGTAGTTTGCAAATCAAATCATTGAGATGAGGAGCAGGATGCAGTTGACCTCATTCACCGTGAAAACAAAAGTGGACAAGCAAGATCAGCATGCCTTTTTTGAGTGAATAGTTATTTTATGAGTTAATATCATTACGATTAAATTAATTATACGATAGGATTTGGTTTGAATGCAGACATGCTGTAAATCATCATCAAGAATCTTCTGAAATAATTTACCAAGAGAAATACTGAATTTACAGTAGTTCTTCTACTAAAGATGACTTGGAAGTTTGCTTCAGTCCTGAAACCCAGAATGAGGGTAAATATAGTGAAGATGCTTTAACACTGTTGAAAGCATACAGGGCAGCAGCCTGGGCAGCAGCCTGTTTTACATGTGATGATTGTGGTTCAGGCTATGAAGGAGTGGATCACTCCAGTTATGTGGAACTCAGGGTTAGTAACTAACTCAGGGTTAGTAACTAACTCAGGGTTAGTAACTAACTCCTACAATGACATATTATCAGAGCAACCTGCTGAACCGGACAAATCTGTTTATAGGCAAATCCTTGATGTAAGCCAGGCCATACGGCCCCAGTCAATATTTGCACATTTACCACTGACTGTAAATGGTTGGCAGTAAGGTGATATTACTAGTCCTTGGTTTGGGGGTACAGGACCGTCAAATGGCAAAAAATAAGGCTCCAGGATTCTTTTATGATTCATGTTTGACTGATTCTTTGATTCCTTAAAAGAAAGGAAATGTAAATTACCTCCAAAACCACCTAAAATATATATATAGCATGTAGAGTATGTAGCCGTCCAACCAGTCTGTTGATAAAGATCATCCATGTATGTGTAGCATGCTGATCAGCTTACTGCAGTGCTGAGTGTTGACAGACACAGTAGTGACTGTTTGTCAGTGCCTCCTGTGTTTCTGTTTCCTGGACAGAAAGAAGGAAGTTGACAGATTCTATAAAACGTAGTCTCTCAATCCTCCAGCTCTTTAGTGTTCGTATATAGATCTGCATCTGTGGCATGATGACATTCCAATGAGTTATAGACACAGACAAAACTATGTACTGCCCTTCGCTCATCAGCAGATGAACAGTAACCTCGACTTAATAGCAGGTTAGACAGTCACACCTCCTAAGGTCTGTTTTTACAGACATGCAGACAGGAGGTTAAACAGACACTGACAGAGAGGGTTAGGGTTAGGGGGTCACGTTAAGGGGTTCAAACCACCTCCATGTATGTTGCTTTGGATAAAGGTTTGATGAATACATGTAGAGACTGTCTGGAGAGCTCAGCCATTTCTTGAAACATCACCCTTACCCTCCTGAAGGAGAGAGTCTTGATTTGGTAGACAAATATTCATGGGAGATAGGACTCCTGTGTTGACGTATGACGTATCAATGCAAATAAGTGTTGGAGGCAGCGTGCCCGAGGGTGCTCTGCTCTGGGCTGTTTGCTTCTCTTCCTGACCTGACAGTCTACCAGAGGAACTGGAGGATGTTCCTGGCGTATTGTTTTTGACAAACCAGCCACAGTCTCTAAGTACAGCTTGACCCTCAAGGTAAGTATTTCCTCAATAATAAAATATGAGTTAATATACAAATTTATTTTTGGGATGAGACATTGGTTTATGGACTAATATTGTTTTTGTAACCGTAATAAGTAAGCAACATCGATAAAAAAAAATATATATATATGTACATTTTATTAATTTAGCAAATGTTTTTATCCAAAGCAACATACAAATGCTGTATAGCAGAGTTCTATTGTACATAACAAGTACAGCAGAGTTCTATTGTACATAACAAGTATCGCAGAGTTCTACCATATTTTTGTGGTGTTTACTAGCTACTTGCTATAAATGGTTGGCAGTAACCACATCTCAGCTACTAGGCAGGCCAACAACTAAAATAATACTATGGTGCAACATTTACATCTTAATTGATAATAATATAACAATATAAACTATCTGAGGTGGTTTCATCAGGGAAGAAAGGGTCAGGAGAGGTCAGAGGAAAGCAGGGCAGACGTGTGGGCCCTTATTTATTCTTCTAGATTTCCAGTATCTAACTTTTCAAAGCATCTAACTTTTCAAAGCAGTCTGTTGAAAGTGCCATAAAAAGGTCATATAGACCACAATGTATTAAATAGTTCAGTGAAGGTAACCTTAGTTTAGACTCGGTACACACTGAATTTTAAACTAACACTATTAGTCATGTGTGTTAAATTATGATGTTGTTGGTCAGTTAAGTACATGTTATTTCCAGTGTTGTGTTTATCATTGAGCTACATGCAAAATAGTGATGCAAAACCAAATTTGACTATGACCCTTGCGCCCTTCGAGGCAAAGAGCTCAAAAGAGATAAGAGACACATGGAAATTTTAAATTAAATATATTATTAAAATCTCAATTGCAAAAGGTAAAACATCCAAAGTTTATAGTTTATACATCCAAAGTTTATAGTTTTACATCCAAATAAATGTATTATTATTATTATTATTATTAAATTAAAGCTCAATTTTCAGCATCATTTGTTTTATATTCTGTATGTTTCATGTATGTTTTACATTGACTTTGTTTTATTCCTTTGTAAAGCTGCTTGGGTGTTAATACATTCTATTACTATTCTATTTGTTCTATGGATAGAAGATGTGGCTAGCAGGTCTTATTGTGCTGTGTGGCACCGCCCTGTATGGCACAGCACTCACCGCTCAGGTAAGCAGCTCTGGGGCCTCATACAGTACTGGCTTTATGCAAGGACCGAGTGGCTCTGAATATATTGTTATATATAGTATATATATAGTATATATATAGTATATATATAGAACTGCTGATATTATCTCCCTGAGATCCATCCCAAGGTCAATATATGATTATTAAGTTATTAATGCCTTTTCATGAACTCCTTTTTTCTTTAATTAGGCGATTTTCTACCATGCTGAGTTTGTGATGGAGAGCAACTTCACGATGGGCAACTCAACTGCTTTGGGCTCCTTAAACCTCACCCAGATATCACAACCAGGAAACTTTTCTGTCAAGGAGCTTGAAGTAACAGCAGGTGATGTTCAATGATTCTTCTTTTGATTTTATCCACAGTGTGCCTGGTGTGAGAGGTTATACAGTGTGCCTGGTGTGAGAGGTTATCCAGTGTGCCTGGTGTGAGAGGTTATCCAGTGTGCCTGGTGTGAGAGGTTATCCAGTGTGCCTGGTGTGAGAGGTTATCCAGTGTGCCTGGTGTGAGAGGTTATCCAGTGTGCCTCGTGTGAGAGGTTATACAGTGTGCCTCGTGTGAGAGGTTATCCAGTGTGCCTCGTGTGAGAGGTTATCCAGTGTGCCTGGTGTGAGAGGTTATCCAGTGTGCCTGGTGTGAGAGGTTATACAGTGTGCCTCGTGTGAGAGGTTATCCAGTGTGCCTCGTGTGAGAGGTTATCCAGTGTGCCTGGTGTGAGAGGTTATACAGTGTGCCTCGTGTGAGAGGTTATCCAGTGTGCCTCGTGTGAGAGGTTATACAGTGTGCCTGATGTGAGAGGTTACACAGTGTGCCGGGTGTGAGAGGTTATACAGTGTGCCTCGTGTGAGAGGTTATACAGTGTGCCTGGTGTGAGAGGTTATACAGTGTGCCTGGTGTGAGAGGTTATACAGTGTGCCGGGTGTGAGAGGTTATACAGTGTGCCTCGTGTGAGAGGCTATACAGTGTGCCTCGTGTGAGAGGTTATACAGTGTGCCTGGTGTGAGAGGTTATACAGTGTGCCTGGTGTGAGAGGTTATACAGTGTGCCTCGTGTGAGAGGTTATCCAGTGTCGCTGTATCAGTCAGTGTGTAAGTTGCTCTGGATAAGAGCGTCTGCTAAATGACTAAATGTAATGTTGGATGTATGTGTGCAGTTTGTGAGCTAGTTGGGGATAAGAGTACATGCAACTGTTCCTATGGATACGTGTGGAGTAACGCTGTGTGCAGTAGCATGCAGTGCTGCAGTGACTCATCCTGCACTGCAAACATCTCAGACTTCATCAACATCTGCATACCCAAAGTGACAGGTAGCTACTTTTCATTATTAATTATTAATTGTTGTTGGTGGTGCACCATAATATCACCAATAATATAATATACAACAGTTGGTATGTTGTATATACATGTAATTGCTAAAAAAACATCTTGTTAAGTTTGTCTCAGTGGATCGGTCACCAATCTGCCAGGCTCTGGAACTTCCTCAACTCTGAAAAATACAGTAGGATACTTGTTGTTATTCAGATTTTATTTTTTTAATTATACTTTGACATAATATAGTTTGTAGCATCTGATGTAAACATGTAATTACTTCTGAATCATGTTAAGTACGAGAAAACATATTACATTATTCATGTTTTTCATTTTTATTTTTACAGCTTACGGATGAGTTCCAAAAACTGAATGGGTTTAAGGGACTGAATGTGACTGACTATAGGTAACAAACAATGAGATAACAAAGAATGAGAAATCTATTGATGTTGTTGGCTGTATTTCAGAAACAGTAGCAAATAGTTCATGTGTTCAAAGACCACACCAACAACTGGATACTTTTTTAGTTTGACCTGAAGTAGGAACAAGGATGAATGAATGACAGGAGACTATAGATGTGGAGGATGAGTTCTGGGGCTCCAACTGGGCCTCTCAGAGCTGATCTCCTGGTGTATGGATAGAGCTGATCTCCAGGTGTATGGATAGAGCTGATCTGCAGGTGTATGGATAGAGCTGATCTGCAGGTGTCTGGATAGAGCTGATCTCCTGGTGTATGGATAGAGCTGATCTCCAGGTGTATGGATAGAGCTGATCTGCAGGTGTATGGATAGAGCTGATCTGCAGGTGTCTGGATAGAGCTGATCTGCAGGTGTCTGGATAGAGCTGATCTCCAGGTGTCTGGATAGAGCTGATCTCCTGGTGTATGGATAGAGCTGATCTCCAGGTGTATGGATAGCAGAAGGGAAGCTCGAGAGACGAGGAAGAGATGGGGAGGAGGGGGTGGGATGTGAAGGTAGAGATATGTGAGTGGCTGATATAGAGAGGTTGTGTTTATAGCAAGCTACTGACCATCCTGATATTTTGGTATCAGATGTGTGACTGATGAGGTGATCAGGTTTGTAGACAAGGTGGCAGATGCGAGTTGCAGTGTCCTCCTCTCCAACCTTAGTTACTTTAAATACATGATGATGCCCCTCCTTCTCGTCCCTGTCTGACTCTGCCGTCTCTCCTCGGGGTCATCAGGAACCCAAGCGCTGACTTTGAAGTGGAACTGAGCGTCATATTTGAAAATGCGAATCTCACTGGGGTAATCGAAACCCTAGAATCTCGATTGTCGGCCACAATTACGGTTGTCTCGTCAGGTAAAAAACACAACTGCATTTCCTATTTCTATATCAAAAGTTAAACGGATTTTTTACATTTATTATTTGTTTTTAGTTTAGTCCAGGGCTGTCCAACCCTGCTCCTGGACAGATACCCTCCTGTAGGTTTACACTCCAACCCTGCTCCTGGAGAGATACCCTCCCGTTTCCATTTCCTGGAATGAAAACCTGCAGGCCTGCTGCTCTCCAGGAGCAGGGTTGAGCAGCCCTGGAGGGGTTAGGGGTTAGTCTGGATAAGAGCGTCTGCTAAATGTTAGTCATTTAACACCTGTGCTGCCTTTGGGTCACAACGACCCATCATTGTGCTACGACAACTTTACCCAATACAAAAACAAATAAAAAGCAAACCTTCGCGCTGTGGGGGGTGTGAGACAGCCCCGGTGGTTAAAAGAAAATGCTTCACTTATTTTGTATTGGGTAAAGTTGTCGCCACACGTGGGGGGGTCACAATGACCCAAAGATAACACAAGGGTTCAAATGAATTTGCCCTAACCCCCACAATCTCATTGTTTTAATCATCACAAAGGACTGGTTAGTATCCAGTACCAAGAGGAAACCGTGAATTACAGCAGTGTCCAGACTCTTAACTGCAAGTATGGACAAGCAATAGACAGTGCAGGATGGAACCTGGCCAATGGCAATATCACATCAAATATCAACAATGGGATTGTGTCTGAGGTGACGTTTGAATCTGGAAACTCCTCCAGTCACCCATCCAAGACCAAAATCATCATCAATAATGTGACAGGAAACTGGGCAGGTGAGTGACCGAGCGTCATGGAAACCTGATGCTTTGATCCCAGCAGGGTATTTTATTGTTAAATATTTTACTAACTGTAGCAACTGGTTATAACTAGCCTTAACACACCCCCCCACCACACCCTCCCACTAGCCACGCCCCCCACCACACCCCCACCACCCCCCACCACACCCCCACCACACCCTCCCACCACACCCTCCCACCAGCCACCCCCCCACACACCTCCCACCACACCCTCCCACCAGCCACGCCCCCACCACGCCCTCCCACCACACCCCCCACCACACCCTCCCACCAGCCACCCCCCCCACCACACACCCTCCCCACCACACCCTCCCACAACACCCTCCCCACTAGCCCACGCCCCCCACCACACCCCCACCACACCCTCCCACCACACCCTCCCACCACACCCTCCCCACCCACACCCTCCCCACCCACACCCGCCCCACCACACACCCCCACCACACCCGCCCCACCACACCCCCCACCACACCCTCCCACCACCACCCTCCCACCAGCCACCCCCCCACCACACCCTCCCACCACACCCTCCCACCACACCCTCCCACCCACACCCTCCCACCACCACCCTCCCACCACACGCCCCCACCACACCCTCCCACCAGCCACCACCCTCCCACCAGCCACACCCTCCCACCACACACCCCCACCACACCCTCCCACCACACCCTCCCACCACACCCTCCCACCACACCCTCCCCACCCACACCCTCCCACCAGCCACACCCTCCCACCACACCCTCCCACTACACCCTCCCACTACACCCTCCCACTTCTGACACACTTTGCTCCCCACAGGAAAGTACACTTGCAGCTTCTCCAAAGGTCAAGTGAAACATGTCGCCTCAGCACAGCTTGACGTAGCCTTGCTGCCAGATGTCATCACCATGACCACCGACCCTCTGTCTGTCGACTGCTCTGACAAGAAGACTGCGACAGTGAAGGTCGACGCCACCATTCAGGCCACAACAGAGCTCTACACCGTCATGGCAACATACAATGACATAGAGCAAACTGTAACTAACACAAGTAAGACTGAAGCATGTGATTGGGAGTGACATTTCTGTAACGACCAAGTGTTCAACACACAATTCAATCTATGTAGCCCTAACTCACACTACAAACCCTTGGCTTAACCAAGCAGTTACATCGGATACATGTGTTAATTGTTTAGTATCTGTCAGGTAGTTCAAGGTTGAAACAAGCAATCCATCACTTAGCAACAAAACCCTAAACTAGCTTAAAACTCACTAACCGTCCCTCCTTAATGCAAACCACATTCTTACAACCAACTATGTGGACATTATTCTACTTAGAGGCCAGATGTAGCTAATCTCATCATCCACCATGATGCATTCAGTTAGCAGGCTGGTCCCACGTCGCTGTCCCATTACTTCTACAAAATATGCAAAAGGTCATGGATAATCAAGGGATTTGTCTCATCTTATATATTTTGATCCTAGGTAGACGCAATGGTGCGTGTTCCTAAAGGAAACAATCCATATGATGATGGCTTGATTAATTTATGGTCGTAGAAAGATTCAATTCCATGACTTGTTCTCTTATAGGTATTAAGTCACAGATCAAGTACAGCTCCAACATAGAAATTAACTGCCAGCTACCAGGATCCTCCCGTCAATCTGTAAACTACACATTTACTAACAGAAAACAGCAAAAGAAGCAGGAAAACATATCTTTTCCAGTCGTTTACGGTATGTGCATTGTTCTGTCTCTTCATTTTTAGGGTCAAACGTAACATTTGCCTGATTACAAAAAAAAGTTAAATGTTTTAGTTTTAAAAGGTAAAAAAAACAATATTACATATTACAATGTTATCTCCTGGAAATGCCTCTACTCCTTGTAACCCTCAAAGTAATTTTTGTCTTGAAACAAATGTGTCTTCCAGCTCGTGATACTACATGTGCTGCTGATGGTATCTGGCCTAAAACGCCCAGTGGAGAAATGGTCGTCAGTCTGGAGTGTGAACCAGGCAAAGTGGGCTCTAAAGAGCGTACATGCGAGGAAACTACATGGTTAAAGATTTTGTCCAAATGTATTTCAGAGAATTTAAAGAAAGTTGCCAATGCCGCAAATGTGAGTTTGGTCTTTTAGCAGCGTTGAACATGAAAGTACCCTTTTCACTTCATGTGACAGTGACTGGAAGACCTCTTTATCCCTGTTTTGTCTGCTCCTCTAGGACTTTGCGCAGGGCCTTGGGGCCACCCAGGAGGTGGCTCTCTCCATCTTCTCTGGGTTGATGAACTCTTCATCTTCAGACAGCAGCATGAACGGGGCCGAGACGCAGGAGTCCATCAACGTTCTAAACATCATGGCAAACGCATCAGCTAACATCAGCCTGACAGAGTCTATTCTACCTGTGAGATGATCTAGGAACTTCATACACTTTATATCATACAATTTACACTACATTTCATTCATATAGCAGACGGTTTTAATACAAAGCGACATACAAATAGTGTAAATAAAAAGTACAGCTGATACATTACCATTCAAGCAACTGAATCAGATAACAGAATTAACAATGTATTGTCATAAATAACACAAATGCATGATCTTACAGGATTTTCTTGGAGCAGCCAGCAATATCCTGAATATTTCATGGGAGTTTCCCGACCAATATTTAGTGTCTTCCAAATACCTCAATTCAGTGGAGGAATTGGTGAAAAATATCCAAGTGAACAATACGCAGAAACTGAACACCGACAACCTGGATCTGAAGATCTGCCGTAACACAACCTGTAACCACACGGTGTTCGACGTAACGGTCCAACTGGATGCATCGTTCGGGATACTTAAAACCATGGCAATAAAAGAACTGGGGAACAATTTAGAAATGAAATTTAAAGACACAGATAATCCTAGTATCGTCCTGTCGGCGATTCTGGAGAGCAACTCAAGCTCAAAAATCAACATTACGCTCGGTTTCCCCCCAATCGAGGGTAGGACCGAGGACAGTGAGGTGTTCTGCGTTTTCTGGAACACCAGCACCAACGAATGGTCAACGGAAGGTTGCTGGTTGAAATCCATTGGGAACCAAACCTTTTGTGAGTGTAACCACCTGACTTCCTTCTCCATGCTCATGTCAAAGACCTCAGTGAGCCTGCCATTCCTGGATGAGATCACCTACGTGGGTCTGGGGGTGTCCATCTGTTCCCTCCTGGTCTTCCTGGTCATCGAGGTGTTTGTGTGGTCTGCTGTGGTCAAGTCAAACCTGTCACACTTCCGCCACACAGCTATGGTGAACATCTCCCTGTGTCTGTTCCTGGCAGACTGCAGCTTCCTGGCCTCCTCCTTCCCTAAGGCCCTGTCGCCCACCTGGTGCCTGGTTCTGACTGTGTGCAAACACTTCTTCTTCACGGCCATGTTCTTCTGGATGCTCTCCCTCAGTCTCATGCTCCTCCACCAGGTCATCTTCGTCTTCAGCCCACTGAGGAGACGTGTGTACATGTTCATCTCCTCCGTCCTGGGCTACGCCTGCCCCACCCTCATCGTGGGAGCCACCTACGTGTACTACAAATACACAGGCACCAACTATCACGACGACAAGACCTGCTGGCTCATATACAAGAGCCTCCTGAAGGGGTCCATCCACGCCTTCATCCTTCCTGTGGGCACCATCGTTCTAACAAACATGTTCTCCATGGCGGTGGTTATCCTGACGCTCGTGAAGTCGTCCATCCCTGAAGGAGGGAAAGAGGATGATAAGGAGATGGTGAAGAGCATCATGAAGGCGGTGGTGTTCCTCACCCCCGTGTTCGGGGTGACGTGGGCTCTGGGGTTCGCTGTGTTGATGACTCCCCCTAAGGATCCCATGGCTCCTGTCTTCCATTACACTTTCACCATTGTCAACTCCTTACAGGTACTTAAACTAAAAAAAAATCTCGCCTTTTCAAATCATGTATTTCCTAGTATGAAAATAGAACGTTTACAGAGAAAACATAATTTACCTTTTTACTCAATCATTTTCAGGGATTCTTCATTTTGCTGACTGGGTGTTTCGCAGAGAAAAGGGTATTTAGTGTGTTCTTGGAGACATTGTAGCGTGTGCTTTCCATGGTGGGATTTGCTTTCTAATAATATGCTGACTAACTTCCTCTTCTCTTCATACTAGGTTCGAGATGAGTTGTGCAAGCTCATAACATCAGGCGTAAGTTCACTTCTGTTCTGACCCCTTTAATATCTGTATTACACATTGAGGGGAAATGACATGTTCTCTTTCTGTTCTCCTAGAGGTCAGCCTCAAAGAGCAAAAGTGAGAGTATGAAAAACCTGACTACAGCCAACACCAAAGACTGATGTTCTGCCATCTCAACTATTTTGTATATACTGCAGACTATAGTTCATTCTGCATCCTCTTCTTTTCTGTTCACGTTAAAATGTTCAAACGTAAACAACAAGACTGAGTGATTAACACAGACAGAGATCGATCATTCAGTCGTTATTTAACGAAGATGGTTGGAGGCAGTAGGCTCAGATATGTGATATGTGTTTTTGAATCATTATTAACTTCTCTTGCATTACTAGACTGTAGTCCATAGACAAGATAAATCTTATAACCAAGATAAATAATTCTTCCAAGCCATAGTTACCAGTTGTTGTGAACACTCTAGTTTCATAAAAAGGATGAATGGATTATGAAACACTATACTGAGTGTTGGTCCCCTGTGTCCTCCTCAGAAACTGTGGACGTCTGTTCCTTATATTCCATTCCATTGATTGTATTTGTATCTCAGAATTAAAGGCTTAACAAACAATTACATGAAGTGATTCCATGTTATTCAATAAGTAATGTACTGTACATTTACATATTTATTATTTACACAAAATACTTTTTTATTTAGTGAGACACATTACCTGATGAAGTCAGATGTTTCTACGATTGAAAGAGATCACTCAAATATTGCTTTATTCAGGGTTTCTGCAGGTTTCAAGTCAAATTTAAGACTAACAGGGGGGCAACAGGAGGGCATCTTTTTAATGCCACTTGGAATGCAATTCATAAGCAATTTCACACATTTCAAACATTACATGCAGAAAGGTGAAAAACTGCATTCCAACCAGCTGAAGACCTCTGAAGGACCCATGGACCCTGGATGATGGTCCAGGTGAGGGGACAGCTCAGTGAGGGTGAGGGTGAGGGTGAGGGTGAGGGTGAGGGTTAGAGAGCTCAGTGAGGGTGAGTGGACAGCTCAGTGAGGGTGAGGGTTAGTGGACAGCTCTGTGAGGGTGAGGGTTAGTGGACAGCTCTGTGAGGGTGAGGGTTAGTGAGGGTTAGTGAGGGTTAGTGAGGGTGAGGGTTAGTGAGGGTGAGGGTGAGGGTTAGTGAGGGTGAGGGTTAGTGAGGGTGAGGGTTAGTGAGCTCAGTGAGGGTGAGGGTTAGTGAGGGTGAGGGTGAGGGTTAGTGAGGGTGAGGGTTAGTGAGCTCAGTGAGGGTGAGGGTTAGTGAGGGTGAGGGTTAGTGAGCTCAGTGAGGGTGAGGGTTAGTGAGCTCAGTGAGGGTGAGGGTTAGTGAGGGTGAGGGTGAGGGTTAGTGAGGGTGAGGGTTAGTGAGGGTGAGGGTTAGTGAGGGTGAGGGTTAGTGAGGGTGAGGGTTAGTGAGCTCAGTGAGGGTGAGGGTTAGTGAGGGTGAGGGTGAGGGTTAGTGAGGGTGAGGGTTAGTGAGCTCAGTGAGGGTGAGGGTTAGTGAGGGTGAGGGTTAGTGAGCTCTGAGGGTTAGGGTCAGTGAGGGTGAGGGTTAGTGAGGGTGAGGGTGAGGGTTAGTGAGGGTGAGGGTTAGTGAGGGTGAGGGTGAGGGTTAGTGAGGGTGAGGGTTAGTGAGCTCAGTGAGGGTGAGGGTTAGTGAGGGTGAGGGTTAGGGTCAGTGAGGGTGAGGGTTAGTGAGGGTGAGGGTTAGTGAGGGTGAGGGTTAGGGTCAGTGAGGGTTAGGGTCAGTGAGCTCTCCTGATCACAGTCAGGATGGCCAGGGCCAGCAAAACTGTCCCCAGCGCTCCACCCACCAGCAGCCCCACGATGGTGCTGTCCACATGCTGCTGCTCACACCAGGCGCCAGCGTAGAAGGAGGCCTGGCCAGAGGCACATCTGGAGTGGAATGAACCACAGACAATATGTATCATGCATCAACATATCAATGGCACTGCACTTAGTGTGTGCAGTGAAATTACATACTTGGGCCATATTATGTCTAATGACCTGTCTGATGACAAGGATATCTATAG
The DNA here is from genome assembly GCA_903064625.1 of Mallotus villosus. Lineage (NCBI taxonomy): Eukaryota > Metazoa > Chordata > Actinopteri > Osmeriformes > Salangidae > Mallotus > Mallotus villosus. Next base: position 430,025 of record CAEFZP010005634.1, on the reverse strand, counting down.
GCAGCGTCGGAAGCTGTATGCACAAGCGAACATGCTCTGCCGTAAGTTAAGTATGTGCTCTGTACCTGTCAAAATCTCACTCTTTAGAGCGTATTGTATGCCGCTGTATACTGCCCACCTGTGGTGTCGTTATAAACAAGGCAGCATTAGAAAGCTTACAGTGGCCTATAATGATAGCATGAGGCTACTGCTGAGAGCTCCAAGAAGCTCCAGTGCAAGCCAAATGTTTGTAAGTGTTGGGGTCCCTACCTGCTCTGCTGTGTTACGTGGCCTGATGTATGGATTTATGTGTAGGGCATCTGAGTCTGAAAATAACTTAATTGCAGTTTTGGCCAACCCTCTATGCAGTTCGGTCAGATTTTCTTCCAGACTGTGGAACCATTGGCGATCATGTCTGTATGCTTGGCACTGAATATTGTGAAATGCTGTGTATTTTTTACTCTGTGTTTGTGTATTTGTTTGTTATTTGTGTGGATATGGATCCCCCTGGGTCTGAAATAAAGAATTATATATATCACTGCTCCAGACATCAACACTTGTATTTAAGGAACTAGATAAGGTATATTTTCTGAAGAAAATAGTGTGATGTTTTCATTTTCTGAAGAAAATGTATGTGTTTGCTGAAAGCAGTTGAAACTATTTTGATAGCTTGAATAGTGATTAAGGTTTACACAAGTTTAAAAAAATATGTCTGCAATAAAATGTAACATTTAGTAGGGAAGTATATGTGTCATTCTTTTGCAATGTGGGACATTTTCTTATTCTTGAAAATATGGTGAGTAAAAAAGTATATATCATTTAATATAAAAACGGACTCAGACTGCCTGTCATGTTATCTCACTGCCATTACACCCTGAAATATTCCCACTCTGCTATCGTACATGTTTTACAGAATGATACTGAAGATGCAAACTGGTGTCACAATCTAGACTACTAATTCAGCATTGTGTGAGTGTTCCAGAGTGTACTGCACGTACCTGCAGGAAGTCTTCCCTTCATTCACCACACACACTCCACCGTTCAGGCAGGGGTTGGGAAGACATGGGCTGCTAGATCTCACTGATCTATGATTGGTCAGTTCAGGACTGGGCGCAGATCTCACAGCTCTATGATTGGTCAGTTGAGAACTCTGCTTCTCTAGAGTGTCATCACTGGGCACCACAGGCTTCACAGGAACCTCCGTCTTCATGAGGTGGGTCAAGTCTAACAACAGACATTTATTTTATTCATAATTCATTTGTGATTATTCATACTGAGGACAGATAGCCATGTGGGAAGTCATGATGATTATATCCTCACCATCAAAGTCAGCCAAGATGATGAGGTCCTGGTTCTTTAGGAAGCTCCTTGTGTTCAGCTGCTTGTGAGAGATGAAGGTTCCCCAGCCGACCTCAGGCCCTCTGAAGCACTGGCAGGTCTCATCCCACTCCGATCCTGAGGAGGCTGTGGGCCTAGTCCAACTGGGGCTGGTATCTGGATCCAAAATAGAGTCAGTTTATGTATGTTGACACACTTTCTACTGCTCTGGTACTGTAGGGAGTTGTGATGGTGTTCACACTGAGCAGGGTCAGGGTTAGCGTTGTGGGGAGGGTTAGGGATATTAACATTTCAATTTGATTACGTCAGCAGCCGTTCTGTCCAAATCTAGGGGTCTGTCTACATTTCAGTTCAAATAAATTGTGTATTTTATGGAAGACAAAGAGCTCTATTGTATCATATGTTCCTTTTGTGCTTTTGACCAAATATGCAGGCGGTGGGGAAGTACTTGACCTGCAGTTAAAGGGTTAGGGTTACACTATCAAACCCTGCCACTACTTGACCTGCAGTTAAAGGCTCTAAAGTAAAAGACTCCAGATCCATCTGGAGTTTAGACCCACCAGTGGTGAAACTCCTAGAGGACGACATCCTCAGCTTGACGTCTGGGTCTTGATCCATGATCGTGACGGTCACCTGGCGGCTCGCCACAGGCCACTCCATGACAGCGTCGTTTTCCCCACTGCAGAGGTGAAAGGTCACGCCCACGTAGTCAGGCCTGGAGCCATTCCTCCCATTAGCATAAAGGTCGACACCGTAACCATAACCCTCTGCGCTGTAGAACCGTGGACTCCGGACACGCCCACCGAGCGGCTCACTAGAGAGCAGGTGGGTGAAGTTGTGGACGGTCCAGACGGCCCTGGGACAGGAAGTCTCTGTCAGGGTGATGTCGTCCAGGAGGATGGCGCCCGAGGAGACGGTGGAACCCCTGGAGCCGTGGAAGAAGTAGCGGAACTTCGTTGTGACCTTCAGGGTCACGTGGGCAATGTTCCAGATGCCGTCACCGTCTCCTGCAAGGGACAAAGGAGACGCAGGACACGACTGTTGCTGACAGGATGACAGACAGACTGATCACATGTTTTCAGCATTGACAACTATACAGAGAGCTCTGACTGAAATGAGGGGTCAAATGTGGAAGGGGAGTTGATGGGGAGTGGGACAAGCTCATTCTCGTGTGCAAAATCCCAAATACATCTGGATCTATATAGACAAACATGTGCACCAGTTGCAAACACAGGGCTTAGAAATCATGATGTATGCATTCAACACAGTTCCCTTCGTGTGGCCCCAGGTGTTCATCCCCATCCAGATACTACCTGTCAGTGGCGGACTCAGGGGGGGGGCAGGGGGGCGACCGCCCCCCTTCGTGCCTCCTTGGTTGAAAAAGCGCGCTAAAGTGCCGTAAAGAGTGGCGAATTACAAGAGAAAATCCGATAACGTGCTCGATGAGTGCCCTTCTAATGCCCTTACAGTGCCTTCATGGTTGAAAAATTGCTCTCTAGAGTGGTGAATATGAGAGAAAGTGCCTTATTGGCTGCTCTTTACATAGGATTTTATCTAGATCTCCTTATAATTGAATGCTTATCTTAATCAAGGATGAGGACTATTTCATCATACATGATGCATCATAGCTTTTGCACGCTGGTGGGGGCCCGTGTTGGGGAGAATGTGCCCTTTTAATTTTTTCGCCCCTGCCCTTCAAACAGTCTGAGTCCGCCACTGCTACCTGTGATGGTGTGCAGCTTCCTGACACGTTGGACGTTGCCTGTCCCATCATCGGTTCTGACCCAGACAGCTAGCTTATCCCCAGCATGTCCCGTCATCCTGTAGAAGAACTGTAGACACTGCAGCCTCCTGCGGGGGTGCAGGATCCTGGACTCCAGAGCGGCACTGTTCCCAACCTCTCCCACCGACGTGTCAAACTTCATGAAATAGCCGACGTCTACAGAGAGGGTCAACCACAAAAAGAAGAGAGATTCTGCACCAACTTCTAGAGTTGATACAGAATTGACACATCTTGGACATCAGAATCAGATTTATTCGCCATGAAAGTTTGCACGGACAAAGAATGAGCTTTGGCAGGAAGGTGCAGGAAGGTGCAGGAAGGTGCAGGAAGGTGCAGGAAGGTGCAGGAAGGTGCATACAATAAACATATAGGAACCTTACATTTAAACATGTGGACTATCTATACTAAGGGTACATAAACTAGCAATACTAAGTGGAATTAGAATTAATAGAAAATACACAATAAAATAAAATATAACTTGCCATAATTTAGAATATACAGGTGATGTACATGATCCGTAGCCTCATATTTTTTTTAACTCCAATGTCACATTGTGAGTCTCTCTATAGGTTCTCATAAAGAACATGCCACCTCATGGTGCTAGGTTCTCATAAAGAACATGCAATCTCGTGCTGCAACCTCTAAATGAACATGACGTGTACAAACCCAAACAGTAAGGACATCCACACTGCATCCTGTTTCAGGTGTGCTGTATGGAATGTGTCCCAAGGCAGTACCTCTGCAGCGTCCGGCCAGCGTGTGGTCTGTCTCCATCCCACTGCTCAGGGTCTGGACCCAGTCTGCACTGTCTTCATCCTTCTGGATCATTCCACAAATGTTGATCAGCTCAAAGGAGCACTGGTCCAGGAGAGTGTGTGTGGAAGCTGCAACACACAGACTTGTTGTTTCAATACGCTCATCATTAAACTGATCACTGATTCTCAACATCACCATCTAACATTTATCTACAGATCCTAATGTTTAAGTAAACATTTTATGCAATGTAATGAATGCTGTTCCACTGGGTTCTACCCAGTCCTAACCTAGAGCTACTTCCTGTTTCTCCCTTTACTTTCAGACTGGCCGTTTTGATCATAATATTATCAAGTAAAGTATTACAGTCTACTCCCAACCCCAACAACCCACAGGACTCTGGAGCTACTCACCACAGTCATACAGTCGGTTCAGCCGGGTCAGGTCCACCGCACTGAAGTCCAGTCTCTGGCCGATGATCTCATTGAAAGCTGGGATGGTAGTGGTGATGGTGGGGATGCTTTCGTTCTTGTTAAAGGACAGCGGCCTGTAGTGCATTATGGATTCATAGTCATACGGTGTGTTCAGGTCGGTGATGAAGTCATCCTCGTACTTGTTGAAGTTGTGCTCCATTCCTGTTTTCAATAACCAGACACAGACATTTCATCAGACTGACAGATACACCTCACCTCAAGCACACAATAAAAGGTGGGTCAGCATTTCACACACAGGTCCTGCTGTGAGATCAGTAAGTAAGCTGCCATGGTCAGTTCATGCATACAGCAAAACTGCCCCTGGATCAGATCAGTGTCTCCGGTCTCACCCGGAGTGACCTGGTCCAGCCAGATCTTGACGTAGTCGTCCCGGTCGGAGCGAGACTGCTCATGGTAGAAGCCCAGAGCGTGGAGGAGCTCGTGCTCCACGATAGCCTTGGTGTCGCACCGCGCCCCGATGGACAGGTTCTGTCCGGTCCGGAAGTCTCCCACGAACGACCAACACCTATCAGAGGACAGAGAGCATGCTAATGTTCTGGTTACAGATTAATACAAATATTCTTGTATGTGTGAGATCCAACACTAATGAATTGCATCCTGAAGCCTGGAGACACACTGCCTGCAGATCTGTTTCTGGATTGTTTCACACAACAACTAAGATTTTATGTTTCGTCTGCATATTTCCTCAAATTCAGCGATAGTTGAAGTGCAGTTATATGGTTTACCCTGACGGTGCAGTAATATGGTTTACCCTGACAGCTTGGTGAATGAAATGTAAGTGCTCTCTCCCTCATAGGGCTTAAAGTCCACGCAGGATTTCAGTCTGTAGGCCTCAAATGCCTGATGGATAACGCCTTTAGCATTCAGGTCTGGAAAGGGAGGAAGTAAGATTTAGTCCGTTTTGAAGAACAATATAGTTCTAGTAGGAATAGTGTAGTTGAGAAGTGTAACTTTGAATCATGTGTGCTTTGTGTAAAGGCTGTTACACACCAAGAGAATCGGTAAGGATGTAGGGAATGGGAAACTTCCATCTCATGTTTTCATCCAGGATTGCATTTCTCCTCGGCTGCAGAGAGAAGAACAGGTCAGGTACTGCCTCACATACAGGGGCTGCCTCACATACAGGGGCTGCCTCACATACAGGGGCTGCCTCACATACAGGTACTGCCTCACATACAGGGGCTGCCTCACATACAGGTACTGCCTCACATACAGGGGCTGCCTCACATACAGGTACTGCCTCACATACAGGGGCTGCCTCACATACAGGGGCTGCCTCACATACAGGGGCTGCTCTGTTGCTCTGAGATGGAAAACAAACGTGTTCACTTACATCTCCAGCAATATCTCCTTCAAAAAGGTCTAAGTTGAATTCTGAAATAAGAGTATTAACACTTTTTAGACAATATGTAAGATGTACATCTTCAGTTAATAGTAAGTGATAATGCATGTGTACTTGCAGCATGCGTATGTAAGTATGTATTGTGAACATTTCATTATGTGTAAATTAAGTGTAGGTAAAAGATGTAGACAGAAGAAACAACTTACTAGAGTTGATGTCAGGAATGTCTTCATCTACTTCACCAACTGACATCAGACAGAAGAAGACACGAAACAAACGATATTAGAACAAAATTCTGGATGTTAAATGTGAATGTATTCCTGTGACTTGCACGAGCCCAGATCATTCAGGTGTCAAGACTTACCGTGAGCTGGTGGAAAAGCATGCACCTGAAGAAGTAAAAAGATCAAATTCACAGTAGCTCAAAAGCTAAGTGAAACATCTTCACAATGAACAAACTTGAATTCCTTTTGTATTTATCATCTCACCTGTAATATCATCACCACTGCTGTGAGAGCAGCACCACTGCTGTGAGCCCACATGTTTGTTCTGACGCTGGCTGTGTCTGACTGACTGACTGTGTTCACACTGTGTTCACTGTGTTCAGTTAAGATGAGCAAGACGCTTCCTGGATGGAACTTTGATCTGTTGATCTGTTAGATCAGCAACTTGCCCTTCACACATGGCCTTGTTTCCCAATGTGAGATGGAACTGATTAGTCCATAAACCTGTTTATCTGCACATGCCCCTTGTAAACACTCTGACCTCTTAAGCTCTGTATGGTATCTTCTTGACAATCTTTTTTATAGAATATATGACACAGACAGCAACAAAAATGGAAGAATTAAGTCAAATGTATTTCTTACTAGGGCTGGGCAATATATACAAAAAATGTATATCTCGATATTGTCAAAATGTTTACGATAAGTAATATTGGACATCCAGAACTTTCTTTGGGAAAGTATGCTTGAATTTCCCCCCCAAATAATGTCTGTACTCTTTATAATGTCTTTGTATGATTTGTGCTTTGCTGTACCCCCGTGCATTCTTGTGTGTGTTTCTATATTCAATAATTGATTGTATTTCTGCCTTTGTGAAGTAATACATAAAAAGAAAAAAAAGTATGCTTGCATTTGAAATATTCAATATTATAATATTATCTCTAATATTCGATATATTGCCCAGTCCTAATTCTTACCATATTTGACTGTGTTTGCATGCCTTTGTCTTAGCCAATAACAGTCAAGAGCGCTTCAGTTTAAATAGATTGCTAGCACAACATGCTAGCAGACCAACTTGTAGCACCATGGCGTGTGATGCTTTTGTCTCCTTGCGGCCGCAAGCAATAAAGCTTTCTTAACTTGTTCACCGACTGACTGTGCAATGCTTGATAGATTAATATTTATGACACTATGTTTACAAATGGAGGCATTATGCTCAATAACTATAATAATAATAATACTGACTCAATTAAACACTCAAGCCCCCAAAAATGAAAATTTTATTTTAAATTGGAAAATATTTCATTAGTCAAAAGAGACCCATGAAATTCTCCCTCCCAACAGATCCAGCATGATGCTCCTGTGTGCTGGCCTCACTTCACTGGTCTGACAGGAACCTCCGTCTTGATGAGGGATGTAATGTCTGTAGAGACATCAACGTTACTATCAACGTTACCTTATCGTTATCAACGTTACTATTCATCATTACTAACCCTATAAAACATGGCTGCTTACACACTGTACATCATGTATCAATAACCTATAACCAGTGGGGGTCGTAACTTGCACTGTACCTGGTCAATACAGACCACTCCACCAGAAGTAACATTCAGGTTTTGCTCACCCTCAAAGTCGACAAAGATGATGAGGTCGTCGTTCTTGAGGTAGCTGCGTCGCTGCAGGTCGAAGTGCTTGATGAAGTTACGCCAGCCCCAGGACTCTCCACGGTAGCAGTCACAGCTGGGGTCAAACGTGCCCACCTTGGTGGGGTTGTCCCAGAACAGGGTTCCCTCTGGGGCTGGGGGCACACACACAACGACACACACACACACACACGATGACACACACACACACACACACAATGACATCATTAAAGGGTTAGTTCACTGATTATAGAAACAAAAGAGGATCCTCCCACGGCCCACGTACTGCTCCTCATGTCTGTGGTGAGACTACGTGCTGATGACATCCTGAGCAGGACGTCTGGATCCTGGTCCATGACCACCAGCGTGGCCTGCCTGTTGACGGCCGGCCACTGCAGCACACCGTCGTTCTCCCCGCTGGCCAGGTGAAAGTACAGACCGGCATAGCGGCCCGTGTAGTCGCTGTAGCCAGAGTCGGGCTTCAAGCGCAGGCCGAACCCGTAGCCCTCGGGGCTGTAGAAGCGAGGGCTGTCCATCACCACACTGCTATTAGCCTCCTCCAGGATCCTGGAGAAGTTGTGGATCGTCCACACGGCGTTGGGGCAGCGTGTCTCTGACAGGGTGACGTCGTCAAGGGAGATCCCCCCCGCGGAGGAGGTGGGGTCCCCTCGCACGCCCTGGAATGCGTAGCGGAACTTCTCTCCCATCTCCATGGGAACGTGGGCAATCTTCCAGCTGTGGTCAGAATCCCCTGAGAGGCACAAAAAGCAAGAAACACTCACTGCAAGAAACACTCACTGCAAGAAACACTCACTGCAAGAAACACTCACTGCAAGAAACACTCACTGCAAGAAACACACACTGCAAGAAACACTCACTGCAAAAACCACACACACTGCAAGAAACACACACTGCAAGACATTTCATTCATTCTGCAAGTCCAAAACAAGTGTGTGCTTACACCAGGCCCACACACACACATTCACCAGGCCCACACACACACACTCAATACCATAGAAGGTGTGTATCTTCTTCATCTTGCGGACGGTCCCCGTGCCATCGTCCATCCTGACCCAGACCACAAGCCTGTCCTGTGTGCTGCCCGTCATCCTGTAGAAGAGCTGCAGACACTGCTGCTGCCTGCGGGGGTGCAGGATCCTGGACTCCAGCAGGGCTGACTCCTGAGCGCCGCCCTTCTGGCTGCTGAAGTACATGAAATAGCCAGCATCTAAAATGTAGCACAAGCTGCTCAGTTAAACCTAAATAAGGTTTTTAAATGTTCTTTCATAATTGATCATGTTAGCAGTAAGAGCAGCAGCCATGTTTGAAGATGACCTCTGCAGCGTCCCAGCAGGGTGTGGTCTCCCGAGCCCACAGCACCCAGCAGGTGCTCCCAGTCAGCCTCATCCGTCTGACTCTGGATCATCCCACAGATATTAATGTTCTCAAACGCACACTGGTCCAGCATAGTGAGAGGGCCAGCTAGAGAGAGAGAGGGGGGAGATAGAGAGAGGGGGCAAGGGGGGGAGAGAGAGGGGGGAGATAGAGAGAGGGGGCAAGGGGGGAAGAGAGAGAGGGGGCAAGGGGGTGGGAGAGAGAGAGGGGAGATAGAGAGAGAGGGGGCAAGGGGGGGGAGAGAGAGAGGGGAGATAGAGAGAGGGGGCAAGGGGGGGAAGAGAGAGAGGGGGCAAGGGGGGGAGAGAGAGAGGGGAGATAGAGAGAGGGGGCAAGGGGGGGAGAGAGAGAGGGGGCAAGGGGGGGGAGAGAGGGGGCAAGGGGGGGAGGTAGAAGGATTGAACATAAATACTTTATTCACCTCGGGGAAATTGCAGCGTTACAGCAGCATTTCACAAACAGTTCTATACAAATGACATGTAAAAGACAAGCTTAGTTTAAATATATGACCAGATACTGTTAAACATACTGTATTAGTTCTGTAATCATACCACGTTGCAGTATTGAAATAATGTACTGTAATGTATATTTTATGTACATGTAATGTATCATGTAATGTATCATGTAATGTATCATGTAATGTATCATGTAATGTACTGTATTGTATCATGTAATGTATCATGTAATTTCCTGCTGATCCCTAACCCTAAATCTCTAACTTGTACTGTATACAGTCTCTCAAACATACAGTCGTATGCAAAAGTTTGGGCACCCCTGATAATCTCCATTACTTTCATCTATAAAATGTTGGGCGTTTGGATGAGGAACGTCTTTGTCATATATATACACATACGTCATGGACAGTGATATTTTAGCCGTGAAATAAGGTTTATTTGATAAACAGAAAATATGCCATACGCATCATAAGAGAATTAGACACTTGCATAAATTTGGGCACCCCAACAGAAAAATCACATTAATATTTAGTAGAGCCTCCTTTTGCAAAAATAACAGCTTCTAGACGCTTTTTATATCCTCTGATGAGTGTCTGGATTCTGGATTGAGGTAATTTGGACCATTCTTCCTTACAATACATCTCCAGTTGAGTAAGGTTTGATGGGTGCCTAGCGTGGACAGCCCGCTTCAAGTCACCCCATAGATTTTCAATTATATTCAAGTCTGGGGACTGGGATGGCCATTCCAAAACATTGTAGTTGTTCCTCTGCATAAATGCCTTAGTGGATTTGGAGCAATGTTTCGGGTCGTTGTCCTGCTGGAACACCCAACTGCGCCGTAACTTCAGCTTTGTTACAGATTCTTGAACATTATTGTCCAGAATTTGCTGGTACTGAGTTGAATCCATACGACCTTCAACTTTAACTAGATTCCCAGTTCCTGCACTAGCCACACAGCCCCACAGCATGACGGACCCCCCACCAAATTTTACTGTGGGCAGCAAGTGTTTTTCTAGGAATGCTGTGTTCTTTTGCCTCCATGCGTAACGCCTCTTGTTGTGACCGAATAACTCCATCTTTGTCTCATCAGTCCACAGTACTTTGTTCCAAAATGAGCCTGGCTTGTTCAAATGTAGTTTGGCAAACCTCAAGCGAGCCTTTTTGTGGCGCGTGTGCAGAAAAGGCTTCTTCCGCATCACTCTCCCATACAGCTGTTCTCTGTGCAATGTGCGCTGAATGGTCGAGCAATGCACAGTGACACCATCTGCAGCAAGATGACCTTGCAGCTCTTTGGAGGTGATCTGAGGGTTGTCCTTGACCATTCTGACCATTCTTCGCCTTTGCCTCTTTGTTATTTTTCCTGGCCTGTCACTTCTGGCCTTAACAAGAACTGTGCCTGTTGCCTTCCATTTCCTAATGACATTCCTCACAGTGGAAACTGATAGCTGAAACCTCCGGGATAACTTTTTGCAGCCTTCCCCTAAACCATGCTGCTGAACAACCTTTGTTTTTAGATCATTTGATAGCTGTTTTGATGCCCCCATTTTGCCACTGTTCAGAGGAGAATCAAAGAGAAGCAAAACTTGCAATTGGCTAACTTAAATACCCTTTCTAATGATTGAATGCACCTTTTTATGTAATTGAAGGCTTAACGAGTTAATCAGACTAACTATGTGTTGCAGTTAATCAGCATTTAGTAGGCAGAGGTATTCAAATCAAATAAATGATAAGGGTGCCCAAACTTTTGCACAGCCTTTTTTTCACATTTGATTTAATTTCACACAACTAAATACTGCTACACCAAATATCTTTGTCTGGAAAACACCCCAGCACTCAGTGTTAACTAGAAAAGTAATATTACAATATTATATTGATCTTTTTTGGTGAAGACAGGAAATTATCATGCAGCCTCAGAGGGGTGCCTAAACTTTTGCATACGACTGTATATAGTGTCTCTCTGTTCCCACAGCAGTCTCTCAAACATATATAGTGTCTCTCTGTTCTCACAGCAGTCTCTCAAACATATATAGTGTCTCTCTGTTCTCACAGCAGTCTCTCAAACATATATAGTGTCTCTCTGTTCCCACAGCAGTCTCTCAAACATATATAGTGTCTCTCTGTTCTCACAGCAGTCTCTCAAACATATATAGTGTCTCTCTGTTCTCACAGCAGTCTCTCAAACATATATAGTGTCTCTCTGTTCCCACAGCAGTCTCTCAAACATATATAGTGTCTCTCTGTTCTCACAGCAGTCTCTCAAACATATATAGTGTCTCTCTGTTCTCACAGCAGTTGTACATCCTGTTGAGTCGGAGGGTGTCCAGTGTGCTGAGATCCAGGTACTGTCCGATGATGTTGTTGAAGGCGGGGATGTTGGTGGTGATGGTGGGGATGCTGTCATTCTTGTTGAAGGAGTACGGACGGTAATGCATCACCGACTCATAATCATACGGGGTGTTCTGGTCGGTGATGAAGTCGTCGTTGTATTTATTGAAATTATGTTCCAGCCCTGTCAAAACACCGTGAAACATAAACATTTGTAGATCCAAAACATCTAATCTCATTCCTGCTAAATGTGCCAAAAAACGCCTCAAAACAGCATACCCAAAGTAAATTGAAAGCTGTTCTTGAACCATTTGGAGTACATGCATGTAAATAGTCTCTTTTGAAAGCTGACACTCTGAAAGCTGAAGTTATGTCCCCTGTTGTCAGGACCCCTGTCAGTCCTACTGGTGTTGAGTTATAGCAGCTTTAACACAAGGCAAGTGAAAGGTTCTATTTCCGCCTAGTTTTTGTTTTGAAAACAGAGGCCTAAAGAGGCCTAGAGGTGGTAGGTATTAGCTGGAACACAGCATTGGACCACAGGTTGAAGCCTTACCCAATTCAAATCAAAAGTCAAACATAATACCACAATATATTCATATTTTACACATGTTTTTATAAGAGTACATCCATGCGTTTTCTAAAAGGGCCTTTTGGAGACTCCAAAATGACCCTTTGAACCAAGGTCAAATAAAAATGTATTCTTTTTCATAATTGTTATCTCTAATGAAAGGTGGGTACTTAGAACTATCATATATAATAGCTAAATCCCTCATTAGTATTACTGAAACACAAAAACTGAATTATGAACACATTGTGTGCTTTATCTGATTCCCAGGAATGGCGCACAAAGAACACTGATTCTGTCAACCAGATTGCGCAATAGACTTTTATTTCGAAGGCTCCACAGAAGCTTGACATGTTTGGTATTAGCGTTTGCAGAATTTCCTTAGCTACAAGGCTAACAAGCTCATTTCAGAGCCATTCAAAGCCACGTGTTAGAAATTCGTGTACAACGAGTGTGCGGGGGCGGGACGCACAGACCTAGTTGGCTGTAGAGGGCTGTCAACAGGGCATGGAAGCTCTTATTGGGTCAATCTTGGTGTCAATCGAAAGGGGAGGGTTCAACGGACATTTTGATGTCTTGTTTTCGAGGATACTATATTGGCAAGCGGAGAAAATATTACCTTCAAGTGAATAAGGTATTTCTTTCGTCGCTAACTAGCATAATGAAACAAAGGATTTTAGCTATTTATGAATGTATTTGGACAAACTTTTGAAACATGGTTAGATACTTTGGACCTTTGGGAATGTAACCAGCACAAATTACCAACGTTGGATGGACTTGTTTGCATAACTGGACCATATATGAACGGTCGAGTGTGAGTAAAACTTTTTTCGTTTGGTGGTGAATTTATATTCGTGACAGGACAAAGACGTTAGATGTACTTGCTGTTGCGACTTGATATTGAAAAGGTTTATTTCAATGGAAGCACAAGAATCGTAGCTTTCCAATGATGTGTCATTTGTGTAGCCGTCTTAAAAATATATTAGTTAGAATTGAGTGCGTTATACTTGAGGGACGGAGGGGCAGCGTTTCTGTTCCGCGGGCGGGACAACATCACTGTTGAATTTGTTCAATAGTCAACCTATGGTAACAGTTTACATGTTATCACATAACTAAACCAGTTCCCGGTGAGTGCTGAAGGCTGTTAGCCCGCGGTCTCACCCGGAGTGACCTGGTCCAGCCAGATCTTGACGTAGTCGTCCCGGTCAGAACGAGACTGCTCGTGGTAGAAGCCCAGAGCGTGGAGGAGCTCGTGCTCGATCACAGCCTTGTGGTCACAGCCGGTCCCCAGAGACAGGACCTGGCCAACCTGCTGGTCGCCCACGCTGGAGAAACACCTGGAGATAGAGACATCATCATCACTATGTATTTAATTATTAAAAAACAACATGCAGGAGGGGGTTTTAAACCTGTGAACTCTTGGTATGCAGTCAAATGCTCTACCCCTGAGCTACACCCATCCCCATTTAGATGGTTTATAACATCCATCAACTTAATATTAGGTTATGAGAAGAGTCAAGGCTGTAATAGTGCTGTCAAGGCGTTTGCTCCTACTTGCAATTTGATTTAAAAAAAATATATATTTAAAAGGTTGTGTGTCTTACCCTCCCCGCTTCTCAAACTTGATGTAGGTCTTCTCTCCAGCGTAGGGCTTGAAGTCTACGCAGGACTTCAGGCGATACATCTCCAAAGCCTGGTGGACACAGCCTTTAGCGTTCAGATCTGGGGAGGGAGAGGGCCTGTTTCAAACCCTGCTATTGTTGAGCAAACACAGGGGCTCTTTATGGCAACACACTCACCCAAGTCATCAGACAGAATGTAGGGAATGGGAAATTTCCATCTGTACTTTGTGTCAATCAGAGCGTTGCGTCCTTTCTGTTAAGGATGAACGGAATAAAAAAAGTTGTAGAAGTTGACAGTATACATTCTGATTGAGAAGCTCTTATTACAAACGTAAAATTCACTCAATGTTATAAAACTCACTGGAACAAGGATGTCCCCTTCAATCAGGTTCGAGTCCCCCTCTGTATCTGGAAGCAGAGAAAATGCTTTTAGTTTGCGGCAAATATATTAGACAAAGTACAAACGTGACGTTGAATATTGCGCATATAAGTTTTAAATGCACAAAAGCGTATTTGATTGTTTTCAACTCACCCAAATTAAGCAGTGAATTTTCATCCTCACCATTTTCATAAACCTCTGCATTGAAATAGAATAACATCATTGCTCAAATGAAGGACATTGCAGAAACTTGTATTTAACTAGTGGTAAGATATAGTATGCTGATGTTATATATATAACCTACCATGCACCAGAGACTGTGGTGAGAGAGGGATCTGCACACAAACATATTTTCAGGATTTAGAACATCTCAACTATTCACACATAGCATAGTCATTATTAAATAAATATTATATGAAACAGCAATAACACTCCTGAACATGCATCCACTCTAACCCATACTTACAGTACGAGCTGACCAGAGAGGCCAGTACCAACACGATCACCCATACTTACATAGTACGAGCTGACCAGAGAGGCCAGTACCAACACGATCACCTGTTCCTGCAGCATGTTCAGAATGGTTCAGAACAGTTTTCCATCTCAGTTTAACTATGCCATATGGAAACTAGCAACCTTTAGTCTCAGTAATAAAGTTTATGTCTGCTTTGTGGTAAACAGTAACTGAACAGGGCCTTGACAGGTACACTCTTGGCAGGTGTGCTCGTGACTGGGCAGAGTGAGAATGCTGTTTGTGTGTTATCCTTGGTGTATGTCTGTGTCCTTGTTATGAATGTAGGGATGCAGCAATTAACCAATTTTACTATTAACCGCAATATAAAATGTCTCGGTTTTGTAACAGTAAAGGCTCAACAACACCAAGTCTGTTTTCACTCAATAAAGGAGAAATCATGACATTTTCAACTGTTGCTATCTTGAGCTGATTGTAAGTTGCTACTTTCATAAGGTATTTGATAATATATATAAGAATAAGAATTTGAATGAGCAGCATGAGTGGGCAACTTAGTGCTATGGGAAAGCTGCTCTGCCTCTCTGTTTGTTACGGCCCTGAAGTGAACGTCGGTCTCCTCGGCTGTGAGCCGCTACTGGCGTGCGCCTGGCAAACACGCTGATATAATAGCAACCTGCCATGGAACAAGCGCGCCTGCTCTTAAAGGGAATGTGAGATGATGCACAATGTAACTACTTCAGACCAACCCATTTTAGATTACATTATATTAGCAACAGCGTCCCGCCCAGAATCCCACCCACAAAGTTACTTGCGCTTTGATACTTAGGTGTATCAGAGTTATGGGCCGCACAAGAGGACCACATGAAATATGGTCTAAAATCAAAAGGTCCCAGCCAGAAAAGGAGCGTAGGGGGGACCCTTCTCTATAGGCCAGGCCAAGTCTGGGCCCAGTGGAACGTCAGATATGTCGGTCAGGTTGAAGTCCAGTCTAAATAAATTCTAAATAGAGGAAATACATTGTCACTAGCATACCTAGGATCATGGGGTGTTTCGGACTTTCGAAACACTAGACGACCCTCCCCTAGGCAGGCCCACCATGGGTTGATCAAATCCCTAGTGTGTATTTCCAGTCCAATTGGTGAGTAAACAGGTCCTGAGGGTTCTAATAGGTCCAGTCCCAGGGCTGTTGGGATGAATATTGATACGGGTGATCTATTTTAAAGTGTTTTTAGAATGTTTTGGTGATTTTTAAAGATTCTGGTGAAATATTTTAATGTGAAATGTTATGCTAAGCTAATGCTAATCGCAAAATGGTGCAATCTTACCTTGAATCCTGCCCACTGCTCTCGCCACACACGGAAAATGTTGGGGTAGACGGGATACCCAGTAAGAAGCACAATAAACTGTGCAAGAGAACACGTCCAAGAGAAGACATTTCTCATGGGGGGGGCAGCAATGCTAGGAACCAGGGAGGCAAAAGCGTATCCTGGGGTATGGGTTTGATCACACCCCTTGGGCTAGAGGGTGATGATCAGGATCAGTCAAAGGTGTAGTGCGGTGGTGCATGAGTGGGGCTACCCCCCGTAAAAGACTGGGCTACGATCAAGGTCCTGAGCCCTGGACCACCACATCCTGCGTGCTGTCCCAAGTGGGACCCAGGAGGGCCGCATACTTACCGCCCACCCAAACAGACTGCTTATTAACACCGCAAGGTTACCACAGCCTGCCCGGAGAGGGCCTGAAGAACCACCTACCCAGACAGACTGCTTGTGATCACAGCCTGCCCAGAGTGGGTCAGCGTCCCGCCCACCCAGACAAGCTGCCCCTGTCGCAGCCTGCCCTGGGGGGGCTAGGGAAACAGTGCTGGCGGAAGGGAGGTAAGGCTCCTATTGAGTCTTGGAACTCCCTACAAGCTTCTACCAGCGGCTAGGGCCTAGGTTTGTCGGCGGGTGAGTCCTGGGAATATGTCCCATTGTGCTAAACCACTAGACCCACCAATCTTCTACCGACGCTAACTATACCTCGTAAAAGGCAACAAAACCTGGGGAAACCGGTCTGGTTTGGAACTTGGCAAAGGATCCAGATGGGGTCTAACATTTCAGAAAGACCACATCGACCGGGGTGACATATCTCCTCACGGTGAGAAGGGCAGCTGGCAGCCAGCAGCCGAGATCAAAGGGCTCCATAGAATACAATGGAAAATGAAAGATAGGGAAATTGCTAATGGAAGACTCCATTAATTGACTAGTCCGAGTACTTTGGGGGAATTAATAAGATTTTGGGGGGAAAAAAGATTTTTTGAAAAATTTAAAAATTTAAATTTAAAATGTTATGCTAAGCTAATGTTAGCCGCAAATTGGTGAATAGGCTCCCCCTACTGGTGATTCAAGGAATTTGCGTGTTGGGGGCCTCCCCCTGCTGGTGACTCTGGGAATTAGCAAATAGGGAAATCTTTAAAAAATCCAAGCCAGAAAATGAGCGGGGGGACTTGCTCTATAGCAGGGTTTTCCAATTTGAATTTGAATCAGGTGTGCTGGAAACATCTAAAACATGCAGGACAGTGGCCCTCGAGGACCGGAATTGGAGAACCCTGCTCTATAGGCTAGACCTAGTTTGGGCCCTGTGGGACGCTCCTAGGCAGAGTTTTGGGCCGTACAAGAGGACCACATGAAATGTTATGCTAAGCTAATGTTAGCCACAAATTGGTGAATAGAACAGTGATTTCTGTTTCGAAGGCTGAAACTGTGAAAAAAAAATGAAAAAAAACGAAACAAATATAAAAAAACACATATTAATGTGATTTTATACATTCCCAATGAGTAAATTAAAGCATAAATGATGAAACCGTAATTATTCCTCATCATCAAAATATATAATTGTTGCATCCCTAGATGCATGCAAGTCATTTTGGTGCTTATTTGGATATTCTGATGTGCAGCGATTTTTGTGCTAGCAAGGGTTGTGCTATAAAAAATATATTTGTGGTGTTAGCTGGGGTAACAGAGTCAGAGGGATTAGCAGGACTAGCAGGTTAGCAGAGTTAGGGGGGGGGGTTAGCAAGACTAGTTGGGTTAGGATGGCTGGCAGTGTTAGCAGAGTTAGCTGGGTTAGGATGGCTGGCAGTGTTAGCAGAGTTAGCTGGGTTAGGATGGCTGGCAGTGTTAGCAGAGTTAGCTGGGTTAGGATGGCTGGCAGTGTTAGCAGAGTTAGCTGGGTTAGGATGGCTGGCAGTGTTAGCAGAGTTAGCTGGGTTAGGATGGCTGGCAGTGTTAGCAGAGTTAGCTGGGTTAGGATGGCTGGCAGTGTTAGCAGAGTTAGCTGGGTTAGGATGGCTGGCAGTGTTAGCAGAGTTAGCTGGGTTAGGATGGCTAGCAGGGTTAGCAGAGTTTGGGGGGCTAGCAGGGTTTGTGTCTGTTAGCAGTGTTAGTGTTTGTGTTCCTCTGTCTGCAGGATCTCTTGTTTATCCAGTCTGACTGTTCATTTCCACACATCCATGCTGTGCTATGTGGGTGTGTGTGTTGTCTGTGTGGTCTGTGTGTGTATTCTGTATGTGTGTGTGCGTGTTCTGTATGTGTGTGTGTGTGTTCATGCCTTTCAGTGTGCTGCGTTGATTAGTCTTCCCTCTGTGTCCCAGCTCCCAGCTGTCCTTGCGGCCGGCCGTTGATTGAAACCAATCAGGCAGCCGATGGCCCCATGGCGATGACCCCTCACCCCTCCCACCCCCGCCCTAATCACCTGCTGATTGGCCCATGCCGGGCCCCCCTCCCCACGGCACGGAAGGTTAATTTAGCCATCGGATGGAGGCGCCTGAGGGGAATAGGAACGTGCGCTGGGCTGTATTGCATGGATGAGGCCCTCCTGTCAATCACCCTCCGACAGTAAGGCGGGAGAGCCTCTGCTGCAACACTGTTCTGGCCCTAACCCTAACCCTATGGACGTGTGTTTATATCACATCTGGTTTTGCAAGATTTCTTAATTTTTCTGTCTGTCTTGGCCCGGCTGGTTTCAGTGTTGCTGGTCTAGAAGGGCCCAGATCCCAGGATGTGGCCTGACTACATGTTCCTTCTTCTTCCTCTTAGGGGATATCTGTTTGTTGTTCTGATGATAGGATCTGCTTTCTACTGCAGTAGCATACTATGACCACAGGGTAGCAGTGTTGTTCTGATTGGAGTACTTCAGACTTCTTGACAACAGTAACAGTAACAGTAGCTGATATTGGAGTTCCACAGGTGAAACTTCCCAGGCCAATAGTCGGGGTTCAGTTCAGTGTTCTGGTGGTTTTGTTAACCTGAAACCAGGTTTTGGGTTGGGCCCTGTCATTTTATTATCCTTGTTTGGCATCTGTGCTACAGCAAAGTTAGTCTGTGAACAGCGTTAGTCTGTTTGACTGTAGTATCTGAAAACATCTGGCCAGTATGTCTGTCTGCATTCTCAACTTTACAGTTGTTGCACATGCAGTGCAGAGTGAGGGCTAAGGGGGTGGGGGGGGACATGCAGTGCAGAGTGAGGGCTAAGGGGGTGGGGGGGACATGCAGTGCAGAGTGAGGGCTAAGGGGGTGGGGGGGACATGCAGTGCAGAGTGAGGGCTAAGGGGGTGGGGGGGACATGCAGTGCAGAGTGAGGGCTAAGGGGGTGGGGGGGACATGCAGTGCAGAGTGAGGGCTAAGGGGGTGGGGGGGGACATGCAGTGCAGAGTGAGGGCTAAGGGGGTGGGGGGGGACATGCAGTGCAGAGTGAGGGCTAAGGGGGTGGGGGGGACATGCAGTGCAGAGTGAGGGCTAAGGGGGTGGGGGAGGGACATGCAGTGCAGAGTGAGGGCTAAGGGGGTGGGGGGGGGGTGGTGTACAACGTGGCAGTTCCTCTCCCTCTTCGTCTCTTGTGAGTAGAATAACGCTGCCAGATTACCATATCATTACCATATCATTACCATGTCATTACCATACTGCTGCCTGCAAAGCTGTGTGTGGACTCCATATCAGATCGTCAACTCTCTCTCCCCCCTCTCTTTCACTCCCTTTCACTCCCTCTCTCTCTACCACTCTCTCTCTTCACTCACTCCCTTTCACTCCCCTCTCTCTCTCCCCCCTCTCTTTCACTCCCTTTCACTCCCTCTCTCTCTCCCCCCTCTCTTTCACTCCCTCTTCCACTCCCTCTCTCTCTACCTCTCTCTTTCTCTCTCCCTCCCTCTCTCTCTCCTTCTTTCCTCTTCTCTCCCTCCATCAGACACACACACACATCCCTGACACACACTCTCCTTCCCGTTTTCCCCAATCTCTCCATCTCTGTCATTCCTATATTCAGCTTATCATAACACCTAATGCTCTGACACTGATAGTACCAGAATGCTAATTGAAATAACACCAATTAATTTTACCCTATTTGTGCAACAGCTTTCATAATGAGCCCCTGGTTTTGATTGACCGATGGACATAGGGAGCCTGTGTTGGACATAGGGAGCCTGTGTTGTTCAGCAGGTGTGCATCCGGATAGATTTATTACACTTCTTTTCCAGATTCAGATCTCAATGCCGACCTCTATCATGACACCGTCTTGTGCTTCCCTGCAGCCGTTCATTAGGATCTCAACACCACTGTGTCCACACAATCGCTCCATTGCTAAATATACCCTGGCAGACATTTTGGATCCATTCCATGATCGACCCTATACTATAAAGCCATCCATTTTGGCTCTAGAACAGCTTGAGAGGAACCCATTTAGCGAGGGGACGTGTTTGGGGTCGTGCCCTTGTTTATATGAGGATCTGAAGCTGATGGTTTTAAAATGGCGTCCAGATGGTGACAGAGGCAAGAGTCCCGCCCACTCCTGCTGTCTGGGTCTTCTCTCTGCTCCCTCCATCCTTTCTCTGCTCTCTCTTCTCCCTCCATCCTCTCTCTGCTTATCTCCTTCTTCTAGGCGATGTCCTGCACCTTTGTACTCTTACAACCATTGTCTTTATGTGACCAATCTATGTTCTTTCTCTCCCTCTCTCTCCTTCTCCCTCTCTCTCTTTATCTCTGTCTCTTCTTCCCTCTCCTCCCTCTCTCTCCTTATCCCTCTCTCTCTCTTTATCTCTGTCTCTGCTCCCCTCTCCTCCCTCTCTCTCCTTCTCCCTCTCTCTTTATCCCTGTCTCTCCTTCTCCCTCCCTCTCTTTCTCTCTCTCTCTTATTTATGTGCATACACATTCCTAATCTCTTCATCCCTCCATCTCTCTCTCCCTCTCCCGTTCTCTCCCTCCCTCTCTCTCTTCCACTCTTGCTTTCCTTCAGGACTCACCCACTCTCTGTATTTTCCTCACACACACAAACCAGCAGACACACACACATGAGCAGAGACAGAGGAGCAGATACACACAGACGCACCCTCTCCTGTAGACTCAGGTGATGCATGGTGGAGGAGTGTGTGCGTGTATGAGCGTTGTCTGTGTGATGGATTGGACGACCCCACGGGTAAATTACAGTGTCGCCACCACCCTCAAGCACAAGCTTAAATAAACACACTTTATTGAGATGGAAAGAGAGAGAAAGAGGGAGAGAGAGGGGAGAAAGAGGGGTAGAAAGAGGGAGAGAAAGAGGAGAGAAAGAGAGGGGCAAGCCACACATAAGAGAGGGGCAAGCCACACAGAGAAAGAGCAGGACAGCCAGAGGGAGATGCGGTGGAGAGAAGGTGGTAAACAGGAAGAGAGGGAGAACTAGAGAAATAAAGAGAGGAGAGAAAAGAAAGTGAGGGAGGCCTCAGAAAGATAGTGAGGGAGAGGGGATGGTGAGGGGGGGAGGTGTATCCGGTAGTTAGTTTGTTGGATGTTCAGATTTGAGCTTCTCCCACAGTTCATCATGGACTCATCATGATGGTCTTATTAGTGGTTGAGACTGAGATAGAGATGGAGGGATGAAGAGATTAAGAATGCGTATGCACATAAATAAGGAGGAAGGGAGGAGGGAAGGATGAATGAAAGGTGGGAAACAAGGGAGAGGGGGGGGATAGAAGATGGGAGGGAAAGAGGGGGAGAGGGAGGGAAGGAGAGAGGGGGGGTAGAGGAAGGCAGGGAGGAAGAGAGGGGGGTAGAGAAATGGAGGGAGGGAGAGAGGGAGGGGATGGAAGTGGGGGGGCAGATACAAATGTTGTGAAATATGATCAGAGTTCCTTCTCATTAGAGAGCTGATCAGCCTTGTGCCTGCCCCCCCTTACATACACAAACTGTGTATATCTCTGGTCTGGTGTGTGTATCTTATTTCTGGTCTGGTGTGTGTGTGAGTGTGCACGCGTGCGCACACAAATGATCTGCATAGAGAGAAAGAGAGCATCTGCTTGTGTGTCTGGCTGTGTGTTATGTGAGTGTGAGCATGTGTGTGTGTCTCCATCTCTATGCAATAGCTGGTAAGTGATTCCACAGGCCGTTGGAGGAAAGCCAACAGAACACAGAGGAGAGAAGAGAGAGGAGGAGGAGAGGAAGGAGAGGAGAGGAGAAGAGAGGAAGGAGAGGAGACAGGGGAAGGGAGAGAGGAGAGGAAGGAGAGGAGAGGAGAGGAAGGAGAGGAATGGAGAGGAGAGGAGATGGAGAGGAGAGGAGGAGAGAGAAGAGAAGAGAAGAGAAGAGATAGAGAAAGAGAAGAGAGAGAAGGAGAAGAGAAGAGAAGAGAAGAGAAGAGAGAAGAGAGGAGAGGAGAGGAGGAGACAGGTGGTGAAGGGAGAGAGGAGAGAGTCACAGGCTGTGTTATTAGCAGATTTCTGCTTCTCTTTACACGTAACATATTTTTGGTTAAAAAATCAAATGCAACCCTTTCACCTGAACCTTTTATCCTGTTTGTGTTTGGAGGGTGTGTGTGTGTGTGTATGAGGAGCTGCTGTCCAGTGATTCAGGCATTCCAGACAAAAACCTTGATAAATATGAAGAATGACAGGGTTTGGGTTAGGCTGCTCTCTCCTCTCTCACTCTTGCTCTCCAATTGTCTGTTTCTCTTTGTCCACCCCCTGCTGTTGTTCCCTCTCTCTCACCACACACACACACACACACACACACACACACACACACCTGGGTTTCCCAGCGGCTCCGCTGTGATGGTGGTCGACCCTGTCACTCAACCCTCGCCTGATCACCCTCCTCTCCTCCTCTTCTCTCTTCCTCCTGCTCCTCTCTCTCACTCCTCTCTTTATCCTCTCTATCTTGAGAGACATGAACATGTGTGCAAGGGCAGACATTTGCAGAGACAGGAAGGGTCTCTGGGTGTGTGTGTCTTCTCTGTGCAGGGTATCTGGGTGTGTCTTCTCTGTGCAGGGTCTTGGGTGTGTCTTCTCTGTGCAGGGTCTCTGGGTGTGTGTGTCTTCTCTGTGGAGGGTCTCTGGGTGTGTCTTCTCTGTGGAGGGTCTCTGGGTGTGGTCTTCTCTGTGCAGGGTCTCTGGGTGTGTGTCTTCTCTGTGCAGGGTCTCTGGGTGTGTGTGTCTTCTCTGTGGAGGGTCTCTGGGTGTGTGTGTCTTCTCTGTGCAGGGTCTCTGGGTGTGTGTGTCTTCTCTGTGCAGGGTCTCTGGGTGTGTCTTCTCTGTGCAGGGTCTCTGGTGTGTGTGTCTTATCTGTGCAGGGTCTCTGGGTGTGTCTTCTCTGTGCAGGGTCTCTGGGTGTGTGTGTCTTCTCTGTGCAGGGTCTCTGGGTGTGTGTGTCTTCTCTGTGGAGGGTCTCTGGGGGTGTGTGTCTTCTCTGTGCAGGGTCTCTGGGTGTGTATTCTCTGTGCAGGGTCTCTGGGTGTGTCTTCTCTGTGCAGGGTCTTGGGTGTGTGTGTCTTCTCTGTGCAGGGTCTCTGGGTGTGTGTTCTCTGTGCAGGGTCTCTGGGTGTCTCTTCTCTGTGCAGGGTCTCTGGGGTGTGTGTGTCTTCTCTGTGCAGGGTCTCTGGGTGTGTGTGTCTTCTCTGTGCAGGGTCTCTGGGTGAGTCTTCTCTGTGCAGGGTCTCTGGGTGTGTCTTCTCTGTGCAGGGTCTCTGGGTGTGTGTCTTCTCTGTGCAGGGTCTCTGGGTGTGTGTGTCTTCTCTGTGCAGGGTCTCTGGGGTGTGTGTGTGTGAGAGTGTGAGTGTGTGAGAGTGAGTGGTCTCTGGGTGTGAGTGTGTGAGAGTGTGAGTGTGTGAGAGTGAGTGGTCTCTGGGTGTGTGTGTGTGTGAGAGTGAGTGGTCTCTGGGTGTGTGTGTGTGTGAGTGTGTGAGAGTGAGTGGTCTCTGGGTGTGAGTGTGTGAGAGTGAGTGGCAGCCCGTCACAGATCAGCTGGCAGCTAAAGCAGCTCTGGGCTGGGATCAGGACATCTAAGTGGGTTTATCAGAACGCTGTAGAGCCCTGTACACACACACTCACACATACACTCACACACACACTCACACACACACTCACACACACTCACACACAGGGTACAACCCACATTAATAATTTGAAGTATTTTGCATACACACATGCAGACACAATCACACAGACACACACTCAGAAGGGTATTAGACAAGCAGAACCTGGGAGTGTGAAAGCAGCTTCCTGCCTGCGAGCTGAGATGTGACTGGATTCTCAAGCAGCTAGACAGAGAGAGGCTCCTGTACACACACACACACTCATGAATACACACACTCATACATACACACACACTCAGACATACACAAACTGGCTGAGTTACAGGTGCAGGTGAAAGGTTTGTGTTTGATCTCCTGCATGTGTTTCTGTTAACCATCATATGTTTAAACTGTTATGTTAAATCCTTCCTTGAAGTGCTTGAGAATGATTACCATGTATACAATTTCAATATTAATGTGTGTATAGCTGTGTGTGTGTGTGTTAATGTTCTCAGGTGACAGTGCCTCTCTGAGAAGTGAAGGATGTGTCGATGTGTTGTCCTGGTACAACCACAGCTAATTACATCATTACAGCAGTAATTAGCTGTGTGTGTAATTGGTGGTTTACACACACGGCACACTGAAGGGTTGAAAACACTCGCCATGTCGAACACGCTGGCTACCCACACTCTATGCTTTATCACACACGCACACAAACATGCACAAACATATGCACAAACACACACAAATGCACACACACATACACTCGCACACACACACAGGTGCAAAGAGGACAGGATCCACAGGAGGTGTGTGTGTGACCTGACAGAGAACAAGGTTTCATTACTCTAAAGACTCTTCACACTCAGATTCATAGGAACACAGATACACACATAAACATATCTAATGAACACACAGACACAAACAGTTCTTATGCTATGATTTAGATTGGCCATGACACACACACACACGCACACACACATACACAAGCACACACACACTCAACCTACTGTGGTCAATGAGACCATGACAGTCAAGACCAGATATGATAGGATCAAACTGCCCTTGGGCTGAGGTGGTGTGTGTGTGTGTACGTGTGTACGTGTGTGGTGTGTGGTGATGTACGGGTGTGTGGTGGGTATAGTACGTGTGTGTGTGTGTGTGTGTGGAGGTAAGTGTGGGGTGTGGGGGTGTGTGTGGTAGGTAAGGGTGGGTGGGGGTGTGGTGTAGGTAGTGTGGGTGTGGGTGTGGAAGTGGGTGGGGTGGTGTGAGTAAGGTGGGTGTGGGTGGGTGTGTGTGTATGTAGTGTGTGTGTGTGTGTGGGTAGTGGACGTGGGTGTGTGTGGGTACGTGGTGTGTGTGTGGTATGTACGTGTGTGTGTGGGTGTGTAGTGTGGTGTGTGGTGTGTGTGTGTGTATGTACGTGTGGTGTGTG
This sequence comes from Mallotus villosus, assembly GCA_903064625.1. Lineage (NCBI taxonomy): Eukaryota > Metazoa > Chordata > Actinopteri > Osmeriformes > Salangidae > Mallotus > Mallotus villosus. The sequence goes on along the minus strand of CAEFZP010005634.1, from coordinate 404,530 downwards.
TGTGTACGTGTGGTGTGTGGTGTGTGTGTACGGTGGGTGTGTGTGGTGTAAGTGTGTGTGTGTGTGTGTGTGTGTGTAAGTGTGTGTGTGTGTGTGGTGTGTGTGTGTAAGTGTGTGTGTGTGTGTACGGGTGTGTGTGTGTGTGTGTACGTGTGTGTGTGTGTGTGTGTACGTGTGTGTGTGTGTGTGTGTACGTGTGTGTGTGTGTGTGTGAGTTAGATGTCATCTCACACACAGGACAGGAGGAGGAGGAAAGAAAATGAGAAAAGAGGAGGAGAGGGTTTACAGGGTAGTCCTCCAGGTTGTTTGTTGTTTGTTGAGAGGAAATGACACGTGTGCTGGGGGAGGAAATGATGTGGTTGGTCTGGCAGGGAGAGCACAGGAAGAGCACAGCTCTCAGCTTCTTTCTCCTCTTTTCTGTCTCTCCTTCATCTTCTCTCTGCTCCATCCATCGCTCGTCTGTCACGCCGAGGGTGCAGCCAATCCATCACGGGCTGGGCCGGGGGGGGGCGGGGGAGGGGGGGTGGGCCGGGGGGGCGGGGGAGGGGGGGTGTCGTGTGTGTGGGGCGTGTTTACATTTGTGTGTGTGTAAAAGTGTGTGTGTATGAGCAACTGTGTGTGTGTTTATGAGCATATGCATGTGTATGTAGGTATTGTGTGTGTGTGTATGTGTGTGTGTGTGTGTGTATTGTGTGTATGTGTATTGTGTGTGCGTGTGTATTGTGTGTATGTGTATTGTGTGTATGTAGGTATTGTGTGTATGTGTATTGTGTGTGTGTGTATTGTGTGTATGTAGGTATTGTGTGTATGTGTATTGTGTGTATGTAGGTATTGTGTGTATGTGTATTGTGTGTGTGTGTATTGTGTGTATTGTGTGTGTGTGTATGTGTATTGTGTGTGTGTGGATGTGTATTGTGTGTGTGTGTATGTGTATTGTGTGTGTGTGTATGTGTATTGTGTGTGTGTGTATGTGTTTTCCCACCTGTCTTGGGGGAGCAGTTTTGTAATAACAGCTTTGACCATGTGACCATGTGACCATGTGACTCCCAGGAAGAAGATGCAGTAAAGATGAGCTCCATCCTGGTGGAGCAGAAAACAGAGGTGTGTGTGTGTGTGAGAAGGTGTGTGTGTGTGTGAGAAGGTGTGTGTGTGAGGAGGTGTGTGTGTGTGTGGTGTGTGAGAAGGTGTGTGTGTGAGAAGGTGTGTGGTGTGAGAAGGTGTGTGTGTGAGGAGGTGGTGTGGGTGGTGAGAAGGTGGTGTGTGAGGAGGTGTGTGTGTGTGTGTGAGAAGGTGTGTGGTGGGAGGAGGTGTGTGGTGTGTGTGTGTGGTGTGTGAGAAGGTGTGTGTGCAGTGTGTGTGGGGAGAAGGTGTGTGTGTGAGGAGGTGTGTGGGAGAGGAGGGTGTGTGTGTGTGTGTGAGAAGGTGTGTGTGTGAGGAGGTGTGTGTGCAGTGTGTGTGTGAGAAGGTGGTGTGTGTGAGGAGGTGTGGTGTGTGTGTGAGAAGGTGTGTGTGTGAGGAGGTGTGTGTGTGTGTGAGAAGGTGTGTGTGTGAGGAGGTGTGTGCGTGTGTGAGAAGGTGTGTGTGAGGAGGTGTGTGTGTGTGTGAGAATGTGTGTGTGTGAGGAGGTGTGTGTGTGTGTGAGAAGGTGTGTGTGAGGAGGTGTGTGTGTGTGTGAGAATGTGTGTGTGTGAGGAGGTGTGTGTGTGTGTGTGTGTCAGACAGCAGCATCCAGCCCTTCTCTCTTCATGCAGCATTCTGCAGTGTCAGGACATCTCAGCCAGCTCACTACATTCATATTTCTTGTGTTAAAAAGTGAAGCTGAAGATTATCTGTTCAAAAACAAACATATTTCAGTCAACTGTGCTTGAAGTGATTTCCATACTGTTCGCTGGAGAGTTTTGAACCTGGACTACGCCACAATCCTTCATAAAAATATCTACACAATGTCAGTGTTTTAGAGCTGAGCTTCTTACACACACACACACACCAGACCAGAGATATATATACGTGCACACATGTTAACACACAAATGTTAGCGCACACACAGTATCACGATCAAAACCTACAGGTCTCAAGATCCCCCGTCTCTTGTGTTGAGTGTTGACAGAGCCCGTCTACTGAGAGCCTGTCCACTCCCTATGAAGCCCCGTGCAGTTCCCCCAGAGTTCCACTGGGGGTGATCGCCGACATGAGGCAATGAGTGCAGAATGAATGGGAGTCTATGGAGTCACACTGAGTCTATAGAGTCACACTGAGTCTATGGAGTCACACTGAGTCTATGGAGTCACACTGAGTCTATGGAGTCACACTGAGTCTATGGAGTCACACACTGAGTCTATGGAGTCACACTGAGTCTATGGAGTCACACACTGAGTCTATGGAGTCACACTGAGTCTATGGAGTCACACACTGAGGGCCCTATTTTGACGATCTGAAACGCAAGTAGCAAAGCGCAAAGCGCAAAGCGCAAGTGGGCGGGACTCCGGTGCGGTTGCTATTTTAGCAGCGGGATAAATGACTTTTCGCCAGGCGCAAATCTAAAAGAGGTAGCTACATTACTAATGGGTGTGGTTTGGGCGTAACGTGCAATAAGCCAATCAGAGCGTCATCTCACATTCCCTTTAAGAGCAGCGCTTGTTCCATGGCGGATTGCTATTATAACGGCGGATTTGCCAGGCGCACGCCAGCGGTTCACAGGAGACCGACGTTCTCGTCAGGACCGTAAACGATAGAGAAGTGATTGTATGGGAAAGGCAGAGCAGTTTCATTGCACTAAGTTGCCCACTCATGCTGCTCATTCAAATGTAGCCTATTTTGACATATATTTAAAAAAAATTAATTGCTTAGTTCTTAGAATTAGTTTAACTGTTGTACTTTTGTTTACTTAATGTGAGACCCGTAGGGTATATGTTTATTTTTTGCACCTTCCTTCCTGCCACAGTAAATTGAAAACTGAATTCTGATTCTGATGTGCATGGGAGAAGAAACCTACCCAAATTAGCTTCGGTTAAACAGGCGTAGGAGTAAATTGCCACAGTTGTTACAATTCAAGTTCACATACATAGAGATTTCTCATGAACATCTTATTAATTATTGATATGAACGAAATGTAACACAGCTAGCCATACAATAAATCAAAACAATACGTAGTTTCGCAGGAAGAATACCCTGGCTTCGCAGTGCGCACGGACCAAGCTTGCGCCGTTAAAATAGCATCTGAATAATGCGCCATTGTCTTTAAACCACCTTTTTCCTGGTCAGTGGCGGAATGGTTTTTCGGAAACCGCAAGATAGCACCAAGAACGTTTGCGCCGGAACACGCCTCCTTTTTCGCTGAACCGCCCCCCGGAGCGCAAGGTCATTTCGACGTGCGCCCGTGGAGGGAAAAATCCGCTTTGCGCCGAGTGCAAGCTAGGAATGATACTTGCGTCACTGACAAAGTCAATTGCGCTGGGTGCAAGATAGGGCCCTGAGTCTATTGAGTCACACTGAGTCTATGGCTCAGGCTAGACGGCTCCATTAGTCTCTTTCGCCTGATTGTCGATAAGAAATCTCAGATTTGATTGTAGTTTTTGCAAGTTCAACATGGATTATAGGTCGAAAGTTGAATGAACGAGTACTTATGTCCTTTCGATTTCTAACAGGGTGAGTTGTTGTTGCCCATAACCCACCAGCATTCTGATAATGAATGCTGATTGTATGACTGATGATTTTAAGAGGCTTTTAGAACAAAAAAGCGCCTTTAAAAATGTTACACCCAGCAGTGTGTGTTTTCTTTGCCTCCTCTTTCGAATGCAACATTCAAATTACAAGACAAAAAATAATATCCTGAGAAAAGGTATTTTGAGGGGTTTAGCTCCATAGACCTCCTTATACACATGTCTATGGGTATAGCTCCATAGACCTCCTTATACACATGTCTATGGGTATAGCTCCATAGACCTCCTTATACACATGTCTATGGGTATAGCTCCATAGACCTCCTTATACACATGTCTATGGGTATAGCTCCATAGACCTCCTTATACACATGTCTATGGGTATAGCTCCATAGACCTACACTCTGCACTCATTGGTGAGCGCCCTCATATGGAACCAGAGTGGAACTGCAACCAGTTCAGAACACGGAAGTTTCCAGAGAGTGGCAGTTCTCCCCATATTAGACATTCTCTGGTGTTGACACACTCTGCCACTCTGCCCATGATAGCTCTCATTCTCTGGTGTTGACCCACACTCTGCCACTCTGCCCATGATAGCTCTCATTCTCTGGTGTTGACACACTCTGCCACTCTGCCCATGATAGCTCTCAGAAGGACGTTTATTTACTTGATAACTCTCTGATGGGTGATTTATTTACATTAGTTATACGTGGGTGTGTGTTTGTGTGTGTTATAGTGTGTGTATTATAGTGTGTGTGTGTGTGTGTGTGTGCATGTGTGTGCATATCTGCATCTTGAATGTGTCTTCTATGTATCATCTGTACAACTAACATGATTCCCATACCAGATTACATGAAATGTTAAATAATGCAGTGTGTATGTGTGTTCAGTACATCTATGTTTTTTTCATAGACCCAATAGCAGGTGGTCAAATCAGCTACACTCCCCCCTCCCCATCTACATTCACCCTCCCTCTCTCTTGTTCAATCTCTCTCTCTACCCCCCCTCCCCATCTACATTCACCCTCCTCCCTCCCTCTCTCTTGTTCAATCTCTCTCTCTCTCCCCCCTCTCTGTCTCTGTCACCTCTCTCACTCTCTTTCTTGGATATTGAATTGAAGGATTTAGCTGGGATGACCCTGCCTGACATATACAAGCATCATTGATTTATATCCAAACACAAGAAATCAATCCAGGAGTTAAATGTGAGTCTGTGTGTGTGATCATACTTCTCCTCTTTTTGTGTTTCTATGTCTACAATAAAATATGTGTCTTTAATTTGGTTAATTAGTCATATCAACCGAGGGCCTCGTGCTTCTGCTCCCATTTCAGGCGCATTTGTTTTGCTACGTGCGCGTAAAAGCATCGTGAGGTACAAACATGCCACACTGAGGTAAAAGCATCGTGAGGTACAAACATGCTGCACTGAGGTAAAAGTTTTTTATGTACAAAAACTTTTCTTTTACTCTTTTAAATTAATTTCAGATGTTTAGATTTATTGTTACCCCAGATATAAACCATGTACATTTCTACATGGAGACATTTCTACATGGAGACATTTCTACATCTAGTCACTCCACATGCTTCAGGCATGACCCTGATTAGGGTTTGTCACTCCAGCAGCCACACCTTGACCAGTACTATGACCACAAACTGTTTGTCTTTAATGAGCCTTGCACGCACACACACGCACACACAAATGGACTGGGGCGCGTGCCATAAACACACAGCACTGATGAGGCCCAGAAGATCAGGGGGATGGTGGTGCATCCTGATGCCCAGGAGGAAGCTCCCTGCTGGGCTGGAGAATCTGCCAGCTCACCCTGACCGTCTTGGGCACTCTATTCTCTCGTTAACCTTTACAGACCCCACACACACCACACACACACACCCCACACACACCCCACACACACACATGATCACCTAGCCAGACGTGTCCGAGTGTGTCTGCGTGCGTGTCATAGTTATGGTTAGGGTTAGGGTTATGGTTATGGTTATGGTTATGGTTATGGTTAGGGTTAGGGTTACACATGTACAGTGGAACACATGTACAGTGGAAGAATTAAGATATTTAATCATTAGAGTGTGAGAGAATAGCAGAAAGAACGTGGAAAAAGAGAAAGAACAAGAGAGAGAAAGGGCGAGAGAAAGGGCGAGAGAAAGGGTGAGAGAAAGGGTGAGAGAGGGTGAGAGAGGGAGAGAGAGATGTGTGTGTTATTAGATCAGCACAATATCTCAGTCTTAAAGAGCTTTTTATGATCTATACTATACTTTAGATTAATTGTTCAGTTATGGACAAATATATTTGTTTTGTAAATCAAACAGCGTGTAAAAAAATGTTGTTAAGGGAAAGTTATCCAAGCAAAGTTATTCAGCTGGCCTGGTGTGTCTATCAGCTGGACTGGTCGTGTGGAACCCACAGACTACTATGAGAGAGTGAAATGAGATGAAAATGAGCTTCTCTCTGATCCTGGTATCAGCTCTGTCTTCTGCTCAACACATCTCCCTCCCTCCCTCCCCTCCCTCCCTCCCTCTCATCCTTCGTCTCCCTCCCTCCCTCCCCTCTTCCCTCCCCCACCAGCCCCTGGGTAATCAGTGTGCTCTCTCATTCCGTGGCACACGGAGACACATTGATCTGGCTTGCTCACACACATTTACTCTTACACACACACGCTCACACTCACGCACACACTCAAACACACACACACACGCTCACAGACACTCACACACAGACACACATTGATCTGGCCCCCAGGTCAAGTTCAAAACAGCCAAGCAGCTCTTTTTTAGCTCAGCTCTGCAGTAAACTCCTCCTCTCCAACATCTCCCTCTGCTCCTGTGTTAGAGGGTCGACAGCCTGCTATCTGGAGACAGCCTGCTATCAGGAGACAGCCTGCTATCTGGAGACAGCCTGCTATCAGGAGACAGTCTGCTATCAGGAGACAGCCTGCTATCTGGAGACAGCCTGCTATCTGGAGACAGCCTGCTATCTGGAGACAGCCTGCTATCTGGAGACAGCCTGCTATCAGGAGACAGCCTGCTATCTGGAGACAGCCTGCTATCAGGAGACAGTCTGCTATCAGGAGACAGCCTGCTATCAGGAGACAGCCTGCTATCAGGAGACAGCCTGCTATCTGGAGACAGCCTGCTATCAGGAGACAGTCTGCTATCAGGAGACAGCCTGCTATCAGGAGACAGCCTGCTATCTGGAGACAGCCTGCTATCTGGAGACAGCCTGCTATCTGGAGACAGTCTGCTATCTGGAGACAGAGGACACAGCCTGCTATCAGGAGACAGCCTGCTATCTGGAGACAGCCTGCTATCAGGAGACAGCCTGCTATCTGGAGACAGCCTGCTATCTGGAGACAGAGGACACAGCCTGCTATCAGGAGACAGCCTGCTATCTGGAGACAGCCTGCTATCAGGAGACAGCCTGCTATCTGGAGACAGCCTGCTATCTGGAGACAGCCTGCTATCTGGAGACAGAGGACACAGCCTGCTATCAGGAGACAGCCTGCTATCAGGAGACAGCCTGCTATCTGGAGACAGCCTGCTATCAGGAGACAGCCTGCTATCTGGAGACAGCCTGCTATCTGGAGACAGCCTGCTATCTGGAGACAGTCTGCTATCTGGAGACAGAGGACACAGCCTGCTATCAGGAGACAGCCTGCTATCAGGAGACAGCCTGCTATCTGGAGACAGCCTGCTATCAGGAGACAGCCTGCTATCTGGAGACAGCCTGCTATCAGGAGACAGCCTGCTATCAGGAGACAGCCTGCTATCTGGAGACAGCCTGCTATCAGGAGACAGCCTGCTATCTGGAGACAGCCTGCTATCTGGAGACAGCCTGCTATCAGGAGACAGCCTGCTATCTGGAGACAGCCTGCTATCAGGAGACAGCCTGCTATCTGGAGACAGCCTGCTATCAGGAGACAGCCTGCTATCAGGAGACAGCCTGCTATCTGGAGACAGCCTGCTATCTGGAGACAGCCTGCTATCTGGAGACAGCCTGCTATCAGGAGACAGTCTACTATCTGGAGACAGCCTGCTATCTGGAGACAGCCTGCTATCTGGAGACAGCCTGCTATCTGGAGACAGCCTGCTATCAGGAGACAGTCTGCTATCTGGAGACAGCCTGCTATCAGGAGACAGAGGACACAGCCTGCTATCTGGAGACAGCCTGCTATCTGGAGACAGCCTGCTATCTGGAGACAGCCTGCTATCAGGAGACAGAGGACACAGCCTGCTATCTGGAGACAGCCTGCTATCTGGAGACAGCCTGCTATCTGGAGACAGCCTGCTATCAGGAGACAGCCTGCTATCAGGAGACAGAGGACACAGCCTGCTATCTGGAGACAGCCTGCTATCAGGAGACAGAGGACACAGCCTGCTATCTGGAGACAGCCTGCTATCTGGAGACAGCCTGCTATCTGGAGACAGTCTGCTATCTGGAGACAGCCTGCTATCAGGAGACAGCCTGCTATCTGGAGACAGCCTGCTATCTGGAGACAGTCTGCTATCTGGAAACAGCCTGCTATCAGGAGACAGTCTGCTATCAGGAGACAGAGGACACAGCCTGCTATCAGGAGACAGTCTGCTATCAGGAGACAGTCTGCTATCAGGAGACAGCCTGCTATCAGGAGACAGAGGACACAGCCTGCTATCAGGAGACAGCCTGCTATCAGGAGACAGCCTGCTATCAGGAGACAGCCTGCTATCAGGAGACAGCCTGCTATCAGGAGACAGCCTGCTATCAGGAGACAGCCTGCTATCAGGAGACAACCTGCTATTAGGAGACAGCCTGCTATCTGGAGACAGCCTGCTATCCGGAGACAGCCTGCTATCAGGAGACAGCCTGCTATCAGGAGACAGCCTGCTATCAGGAGACAGCCTGCTATTAGGAGACAGCCTGCTATCAGGAGACAGCCTGTTATCAGGAGACAACCTGCTATTAGGAGACAGCCTGCTATCAGGAGACAGCCTGCTATCAGGAGACAGAGGACACAGCCTGCTATCAGGAGACAGCCTGCTATCAGGAGACAGAGGACACAGCCTGCTATCAGGAGACAGTCTGCTATCAGGAGACAGTCTGCTATCAGGAGACAGTCTGCTATCAGGAGACAGAGGACACAGCCTGCTATCAGGAGACAGCCTGCTATCAGGAGACAGAGGACACAGTCTGCTATCAGGAGACAGTCTGCTATCAGGAGACAGTCTGCTATCAGGAGACAACCTGCTATCTGGAGACAGCCTGCTATCAGGAGACAGCCTGCTATCAGGAGACAGTCTGCTATCAGGAGACAGTCTGCTATCTGGAGACAGCCTGCTATCTGGAGACAGCCTGCTATCTGGAGACAGCCTGCTATCAGGAGACAGTCTGCTATCTGGAGACAGCCTGCTATCAGGAGACAGTCTGCTATCTGGAGACAGTCTGCTATCTGGAGACAGCCTGCTATCTGGAGACAGCCTGCTATCAGGAGACAGCCTGCTATCAGGAGACAGCCTGCTATTAGGAGACAGCCTGCTATCAGGAGACAGCCTGCTATCAGGAGACAACCTGCTATTAGGAGACAGCCTGCTATCAGGAGACAGCCTGCTATCAGGAGACAACCTGCTATTAGGAGACAGCCTGCTATCAGGAGACAGCCTGCTATCAGGAGACAGCCTGCTATCAGGAGACAGCCTGCTATCTGGAGACAGCCTGCTATCAGGAGACAGCCTGCTATCTGGAGACAGCCTGCTATCTGGAGACAGCCTGCTATCAGGAGACAGCCTGCTATCTGGAGACAGCCTGCTATCAGGAGACAGCCTGCTATCTGGAGACAGCCTGCTATCAGGAGACAGCCTGCTATCAGGAGACAGCCTGCTATCTGGAGACAGCCTGCTATCTGGAGACAGCCTGCTATCTGGAGACAGCCTGCTATCAGGAGACAGTCTACTATCTGGAGACAGCCTGCTATCTGGAGACAGCCTGCTATCTGGAGACAGCCTGCTATCTGGAGACAGCCTGCTATCAGGAGACAGTCTGCTATCTGGAGACAGCCTGCTATCAGGAGACAGAGGACACAGCCTGCTATCTGGAGACAGCCTGCTATCTGGAGACAGCCTGCTATCTGGAGACAGCCTGCTATCAGGAGACAGAGGACACAGCCTGCTATCTGGAGACAGCCTGCTATCTGGAGACAGCCTGCTATCTGGAGACAGCCTGCTATCAGGAGACAGCCTGCTATCAGGAGACAGAGGACACAGCCTGCTATCTGGAGACAGCCTGCTATCAGGAGACAGAGGACACAGCCTGCTATCTGGAGACAGCCTGCTATCTGGAGACAGCCTGATCTGGAGACAGTCTGCTATCTGGAGACAGCCTGCTATCAGGAGACAGCCTGCTATCTGGAGACAGCCTGCTATCTGGAGACAGTCTGCTATCTGGAAACAGCCTGCTATCAGGAGACAGTCTGCTATCAGGAGACAGAGGACACAGCCTGCTATCAGGAGACAGTCTGCTATCAGGAGACAGTCTGCTATCAGGAGACAGCCTGCTATCAGGAGACAGAGGACACAGCCTGCTATCAGGAGACAGCCTGCTATCAGGAGACAGCCTGCTATCAGGAGACAGCCTGCTATCAGGAGACAGCCTGCTATCAGGAGACAGCCTGCTATCAGGAGACAGCCTGCTATCAGGAGACAGCCTGCTATCAGGAGACAACCTGCTATTAGGAGACAGCCTGCTATCTGGAGACAGCCTGCTATCCGGAGACAGCCTGCTATCAGGAGACAGCCTGCTATCAGGAGACAGCCTGCTATCAGGAGACAGCCTGCTATTAGGAGACAGCCTGCTATCAGGAGACAGCCTGTTATCAGGAGACAACCTGCTATTAGGAGACAGCCTGCTATCAGGAGACAGCCTGTTATCAGGAGACAACCTGCTATTAGGAGACAGCCTGCTATCAGGAGACAGCCTGCTATCAGGAGACAGAGGACACAGCCTGCTATCAGGAGACAGCCTGCTATCAGGAGACAGAGGACACAGCCTGCTATCAGGAGACAGTCTGCTATCAGGAGACAGTCTGCTATCAGGAGACAGTCTGCTATCAGGAGACAGAGGACACAGCCTGCTATCAGGAGACAGCCTGCTATCAGGAGACAGAGGACACAGTCTGCTATCAGGAGACAGTCTGCTATCAGGAGACAGTCTGCTATCAGGAGACAACCTGCTATCTGGAGACAGCCTGCTATCAGGAGACAGCCTGCTATCAGGAGACAGTCTGCTATCAGGAGACAGTCTGCTATCTGGAGACAGCCTGCTATCTGGAGACAGCCTGCTATCTGGAGACAGCCTGCTATCAGGAGACAGTCTGCTATCTGGAGACAGCCTGCTATCAGGAGACAGTCTGCTATCTGGAGACAGTCTGCTATCTGGAGACAGCCTGCTATCTGGAGACAGCCTGCTATCAGGAGACAGCCTGCTATCAGGAGACAGCCTGCTATTAGGAGACAGCCTGCTATCAGGAGACAGCCTGCTATCAGGAGACAACCTGCTATTAGGAGACAGCCTGCTATCAGGAGACAGCCTGCTATCAGGAGACAACCTGCTATTAGGAGACAGCCTGCTATCAGGAGACAGCCTGCTATCAGGAGACAGAGGACACAGCCTGCTATCAGGAGACAGCCTGCTATCAGGAGACAGAGGACACAGCCTGCTATCAGGAGACAGTCTGCTATCAGGAGACAGTCTGCTATCAGGAGACAGTCTGCTATCAGGAGACAGTCTGCTATCAGGAGACAGAGGACACAGCCTGCTATCAGGAGACAGCCTGCTATCAGGAGACAGAGGACACAGTCTGCTATCAGGAGACAGTCTGCTATCAGGAGACAGTCTGCTATCAGGAGACAACCTGCTATCTGGAGACAGCCTGCTATCAGGAGACAGCCTGCTATCAGGAGACAGTCTGCTATCAGGAGACAGTCTGCTATCTGGAGACAGCCTGCTATCTGGAGACAGCCTGCTATCTGGAGACAGCCTGCTATCAGGAGACAGTCTGCTATCTGGAGACAGCCTGCTATCAGGAGACAGTCTGCTATCTGGAGACAGTCTGCTATCTGGAGACAGCCTGCTATCAGGAGACAGTCTGCTATCTGGAGACAGCCTGCTATCAGGAGACAGTCTGCTATCTGGAGACAGCCTGCTATCAGGAGACAACCTGCTATCTGGAGACAGCCTGCTATCAGTAGACAACCTGCTATCAGGAGACAACCTGCTATCTGGAGACACCTCTCCCTCCACCTCTACCTCTCTCTTCCCCTCTGCCTCTCTACCTCTACCCCTCTACCTCTCTCTTCCCCTCTGCCTCTCTACCTCTACCCCTCTACCTCTCTCTTCCCCTCTGCCTCTCTACCTCTACACCCCTCTACCTCTCTCTTCCCCTCTGCCTCTCTACCTCTACCCCTCTACCTCTCTCTTCCCCTCTGCCTCTCTACCTCTACCCCTCTACCTCTCTCTTCCCCTCTGCCTCTACCCCTCTACCTCTCTCCCCCTCTAACTCTCCCCCTCTACCTCCCTCTCTTTCTCTCTCCCTCCATCTCTACCTCTCTCTCCCCCCCTTTCCCCTCTCTAACTCTGTCTCTCTCCAACTGTCTTTCTCCCTGTATATACCTCTCCCTCTCTCCCTTCACACACAGACATGTGTGCCCAGCATTTGCCTCTGATCCCTCACTCTCCAGATCAGATCAGCAGTTTTGTCTGCACTCTGAGACATGTAGCATCAACAATAGCTATATTATAACTAAATGACTGTTTCAATACCATCCACAATGTTTCTGTTGCATTTGTGTGTATGTTTGTTATTATTAAATGTGTGTATGTGTCTCTGTTTGTGTGTGTGTGTGTGTGTGTGTGTGTGGTGTGTGTGTGTGTGTGTGTGTGTGTGTGTGTGTGTGTGTGTGTGTGTGTGTGTGTGTGTGTGGTGTGTGTGTGTGTGTGTGTGTGTGTGTGTGTGTGTGTGTGTGTGTGTTGGGAGGATGTGTATTGGGAGGGTGATCCCAATCGACTAGAAGTCTCATGTTTCCCTCCCTGTAAATTTACTGGGTTATGAATCTGGAGTATTTATCCCACAGAGAGACAAAGCGAGAGACAGAGAGAGAGAGAGACAGAGAGAGAGAGAGAGACAGAGAGAGAGAGAGAGAGAGAGAGAGATGAGAGAGCGAGAGAGAGATCAGAGAGCGAGCGATACGAGAGAGCGCTACGTAGCGAGATAGAGAGCGAGAGCTACTCTGAGCGCTAGAGAGAGAGTGTTTTGGGGTGGGGGGCAGAACTCTAGAATCTAGAGCCAAAGTGAATTTAATTTTGTTTGCTTTATGCAGAAAAGCAGCGTCTGTGTGTATTCCACTGGAGGCGGATTAGCACTAATGGGAGCTAGCGCACGCATGCTACAGGGCTGGGGCGCTAACGGAATTAGCCTCATGAATATATTTAATACAGACCTGGGATATGCTACGTAAATTAGCCTAGCCGAGCACCTCTCCTCCAAGCCTTTGAGATCAGAGACCCAAATTAATTGGCTAGCCTGCCGCTGAGAGGAACTGGGTTGTTTTTTTCTGTTTTCCCCATCATCTGAAACATACTTGATATGCATGGAGACCATGGTTCCTATTGTGCCTTGACAAAAGCAATTTACATTGGTTCCTTCTTTCATTTATTGACACTCTGCTATGTGTGTGTTGAGGCAAGAGGTGTGTGTGACTGGGATGTACAAGCCTAACCCAGACATGCCTACACTGTGAGCTCCAATAATGTCCCTGTGCCATGTGTGTACACACACAAGCTTTAATCATCTGTATGCCTGGTCTGACGCCAGAGGGGCTGGATAAAATCTCACCAGGTTCTAGATGGAGACTACCAGTTTGTGTGGTTTGGAATAGAACCCTCTTTGGGTTCCAAACAGCCCACAAGAGTGGAACCTTCCAGAACCCTCTGGGACCTCAGGCTATCTGGGCTCTATTGTGTTTGCAGTTAGAAGATGTGTGTGTTTGTGTGTCGGTGTCTGTGTGTGAGTGCCAGTGTGTGTGTTTGTGTGTAGGATGGAGAGGCACAGTGAGAGTGAAAGAACAAGACAGAGATTAGTTTTATGGCCGTATTGAGAGCAGCATGATTGTTCCCCTAGGTCTTGCCTTCACCCATTCCACTTCGATTTACAGAATCCATCTTGGCTCAGTTTCAGGATGGGATCTTTAAATGCAGTGGTGGTTCAGGCAGCCCCCCCACAGGTCCATTACACAACAGTCACCAGGGCAGACATTAGGAGAGAGGCCCAGATGAATCACAGGTGAGGCAGACATTAGGAGAGAGGCCCAGATGAATCACAGGTGAGGCAGACATTAAGAGAGGGCCAGATGAATAACAGGTGAGGAGAGAGGCCCAGATGAATCACAGGTGAGGAGAGAGGCCCAGATGAATCACAGGTGAGGATTATCACCACAGGACAGATTCACTATCAATGCACCTAGTAGAAGTGGCTGAAACGTGTGGGAGGGGCTGAAAGTCGTGGGAGGGGCTGAAAGTCGTGGGAGGGGCTGAAAGTCGTGGGAGGGGCTGAAAGTCGTGGGAGGGGCTGAAAGTCGTGGGAGGGGCTGAAAGTCGTGGGAGGGGCTGAAAGTCGTGGGAGGGGCTGACAAACGTGGGAGGGGCTGACAAACGTCAACTTTAGACTTTATTTATCCTTCAAAAGGAAATGAGTGCAGCAGGGGTCAGAAACACAGACACAGAACATCGCCAAATGCCAACAACATTACACAACACAGAACACACAATAGAGACACACCTTCCCCCAAACCCAGTGCAGGGTCCAATTGGGACAATAGCCTAAAACATGAATCCATCATAATGGCCATTGGCAGAATAATAGAAAATAAATAAATTAATAATACAGAAAAAAGGAGTAAGTATGAGAATAGTCAATGTGTGAAGTTAGCAGATGACAGATGACCTAACCCTAACACCGTCATAATGATCCTTTTGAACCATGAGGAGGAGGGGCATGGTCCTGTAGTTGATGATTTCATTGCTTGGTGTGATAACTTTTTTTTGTCTATCAATGTTTCCAAGACCAAGGATATGATTTTTAATTTCCGTAAGTTACAGCACAATGTTCCGCAAACTGTTATTTATAATAATAATTTTTACACTGCAGCTGAATATAAGTGGGTTGCCCAGGGGGGTCAGTATTTTTTGCCACAATCATGACACACCAAATGTTATTAAAAAATATTTAACTAAACAACGAAATATACTGGGAATAAGTATTCACAACCTATTCCCAGTAAACTGGGAAGGAAGACCAAGAGTCTATAATATAGTTTATAATATAGAGAATCTAAAACATGACATTGTCTGTCCTTCCAATATGAGTTACGGTGTGTGTGTGTGCATGAGTTAGGGTGTGTGTGTGCATGAGTTAGGGTGTGTGTGTGTGCATGAGTTAGGGTGTGTGTGTGCATGAGTTACGGTGTGTGTGTGCATGGTCGTGTTGCGTTCTCTCTTTGTGTGAGTAAGGGAAGCTGAGGGTTGAGGTATGTGTGTGTGAGTGTGCGTCCATGTGTGTGTGAGTGTGTGTGTGTGTGTGTGTGTGTGTGTGTGTGTGGTGTGTGTGTGTGTGGTGTGTGTGTGTGTGTGTGTGTGTGAGTGTGTGTGTGTGTGAGTGTGTGTGTGTGCGAGTGTGTGTGTGAGAAGGGGGTAGAGGGCAGAGGGGGGGCATGAATCAAAAGAGATGCAAGTAAGTGGTTCTCTGAATGAAACAAACCCTCATCCCTCCCCCACATTGAGAGAGAGGGGAGGAGAGATAGAGGGGAGGGAAGAGAGAGGGGAGGGAAGAGAGAGGGGAGGGAAGAGAGAGAATGGAGGGGTCAAAGGGAAGAGAGATGTTGGATAAACAAGGTTATCATAATAAAATATCATATTTATATAATATTGACCCTTTATTTATAACAACACATTAACAATGTTGAAGGTCATTCCAATGTCCAATCAAAACATACTGAATGTTTTTGAGTTGTAATGCTCCTCAGAGTTGGAGATGGGTGGTGTTAGGGTTAGCTCCCTGTAGCAGGACTGCTCACTGACAGCTGGACATGTATGAGGCTAGCTGCAGGTATATCTGTGTTAGGGGCCCAAGTGTTACTAGCTGTATGGATCTGCCAAGATTTACTCCTGTTCTTAACCCAGGGCTGGGCCATCAGTATTGATTGGACTAGATTTAGCCCTGGTTTAATCCTGCTCTTGGCCCCCAACTATCGATCAGGGCAGGTGGGGGAGGGGCCAGCTTTCAAGTAGGTTTAACGGCTCTCACACACACACATGCACACACACACATGCACACACACACACATGCACACACACACGCATCCACATACACACATGCACACACACACACTTACACATAGATGCACAAACACACACTTACACATAGATGCACAAACACACACATACACATAGATGCACAAACACACACATACACACCCACCCTCTGTTTCTAAGCTCCTTTATCCTACAGTTGCTTCATGCAGGAGAGCATGAGTGGGTTTCAAGTCATTTACAAACGTGAGCAGAGGCAGATGGGGTGACATCAAGAGGTGTCCACTCACTCAAACACACGCACACACACACACAAGGACACACACACACATACACACACTCACTCAAACACACGCACACACACACAAGGACACACAACACATACACACACTCACTCAAACACACGCACACACACACAAGGACACATACACACACTCACTCAAACACACGCACACACACACAAGGACACACACACATACACACACTCACTCAAACACACGCACACACACACAAGACACACACACATACACACACTCACTCAAACACACGCACACACACACAAGGACACACACACATACACACACACACTCAAACCTCCAGGGGGGACAGCAGGATAGTCTCCTCCAGGGGGTTTTGAACATGAAGACAAGGTAGACATGCTGACATGTAGAGGTGAGTTCTCCTGGTGTGTCACTAGTCTCCTGGTGTGTCACTAGTCTCCTGGTGTGTCACTAGTCTACTGGTGTGTCACTAGTCTCCTGGTGTGTCACTAGTCTACTGGTGTGTCACTAGTCTCCTGGTGTGTCACTAGTCTACTGGTGTGTCACTAGTCTACTGGTGTGTCACTAGTCTCCTGGTGTGTCACTAGTCTCCTGGTGTGTCACTAGTCTCCTGGTGTGTCACTAGTCTACTGGTGTGTCACTAGTCTACTGGTGTGTCACTAGTCTCCTGGTGTGTCACTAGTCTCCTGGTGTGTCACTAGTCTCCTGGTGTGTCACTAGTCTTCTGGTGTGTCACTAGTCTCCTGGTGTGTCACTAGTCTCCTGGTGTGTCACTAGTCTCCTGGTGTGTCACTAGTCTACTGGTGTCACTAGTCTACTGGTGTGTCACTAGTCTCCTGGTGTGTCACTAGTCTCCTGGTGTGTCACTAGTCTACTGGTGTCACTAGTCTACTGGTGTGTCACTAGTCTCCTGGTGTGTCACTAGTCTACTGGTGTGTCACTAGTCTACTGGTGTGTCACTAGTCTCCTGGTGTTTAAGTAAACACATGCTGTACCATGTCTGTGAAAATGTACAGGATGTATGTTTGAAAACTGGTTCTAGGAGTGAGTGTGTGTTTCTGTAATTTTAATGTCTGGGTATTTAAGGATAGAAGAGAGGGGGGGGGGGGAGAAAGAGGGGGGGGAGAGAGAGTGGGAAGATGGGGAGAAGGGCGAGGGGAGAGAGGGTGGGGGAGTGGGGAGAAGGGGAACGAGAGGGGGGAGAGAGATAGGGGGGAGAGAGGGTCTAAGATGTAGAGCATAGCTCATGGGGATAGAGGAAGAGTCGAGGTGAGGGTGGGTTTAGAGTGGAGAGATCCCTGTGGATTTTCTAGATCCGATCAGCTACTGTTTGTCTTTGGTCTAGAGTAGTTAGAGAGAGAGCTGCCGGGGGGGAAATAGTGAGATTGATATATCGTGTGGGCAGAGAGGGATAGAGAGAGGGGCTAAGGAGATGGCGATAGAGAGTGGTGGGATGAGAGTTAGAGGGAATTGAATTGAAGATAGTCGCAGCGGGGGGAATCATGGGGCAAGAACAGAATCGGGATGCAGTATAACGTAGGGAGATATAAGAGTGATAGAGAGCTCTTCTTTTACTACGCTCTTCTCTCGTCTACTCTCTTGTCTTTTCTCTCTCTCTCTGGTCTCTTTCTCTCTCTCTCTCTTTCTTCTCTCCATCGTCTCTTTCTCTCTGTCCTCCGTCGCTCCTCTGTGGGGGGGTGGTTGGATGTTTGCCAAGGAATATGGGTAGGATATGCAGGGAGTGTATCTTAGGGACGGAGTTCGGTCGCTACATGTAGTCACTATCAGCATATAGCTCGCGATATCGGGGGGCCGTTGTGGGGGAGGAGACAACCATCAGAGAAAAAACAAGAGAAGGGTGTGGGGGGGCAGGATTCTAAAAAGGAAGAAGGGGGGAGGAGGGATTCATGGAAAAAAGAGAGGAGGAGGGAGAGAATAGGAACTCGACAACCAATGAAGTGGGAGAACACAAAGAAATCTAAAACAAACGTGGGGATAAGGGGGGGGGTGGGGGGGGCCGAAGAGGTGAGAGATAGATTTAGATTGTCTATATCTGTGTTCGTTTCGGGCTGTATAGTGGGCGGAGATAGAGAAGGGATTGGAGAACGTGCTGGTCTGGCATAAGGTGAGGTGGATGGTGGTATAACTTGGTTGGGTTGTGCGTTTCTCCTCATTCGTCCCCCTATGCAGACAGTCGAAGGAAATAATTGGAGAAGAGAATAATCATCATGCTACACTGAGCGCCAGCGAGTACCAACTCCTAACCCCTGACTCACACTGCACACGACTCAGACACACATCACACAGCAGACTCAAGACCCGCACATACACCCATATGCACACTCTCTCACCCCTCACGAACAAACCATCATGCACACACACACACACAGATCTACACATACAGAGGTCCAGGGAAGAATCACATGCTGACACACACGTGTGCATATATGTATGCACAGCACAGCGCTGTAGAGAACGTGCGAGAGGATGGAGAAGAGGGAGACTCAACACCATGAAGAACTAGACAGCTGCAGCTGGGTGTATACCATCTACACCACACTATACAGCTGGGTGTTCCATATACCACACCTACCAGCGGTGTATACCATATACACCACACTATACAGCTGGGTGTAATACATCTACACCACACTATCCAGCTGGGTGTATACCATCTACACCACACTATACAGATGGTGTATACCATCTACACCACACTATACAGCTGTGTATCCACTACTCATACAACACCACACACTATACAATGACAGCTTGGTGTATACATCTCAAACCACAACAGCTACATAACCACACTAATACAGCTGGGCTCCAGTGTGTTTACCATGGACTGAGCATCACAGTATCCAGAGCAGATGAAACAAGAGAGATTGCATTTGATAACCGTCATGGTTTTACACACAACACCAGATTGACTTTGTACTGCTGGCGTCTTCAATGGGGAACAGTCCCCTGATAGGAGAGGGGGTCAAATAGGCTAGTGAGGGGGGTACATCACCTGTAGCCTACCTCTCCGCTCTGCTCCTCTCCTCTCGTCTCTCTTCCTCTCCTCCTATCCCCTCCCCTCTTCGCATATCCTCCCCTCCCCACTTCTCTTCTCCTCCTCGTCTATTAGTCGCTCTAGCATCCTCCTCCTCGCGTCCACGTCCGCTCCTCCTCCTCCTCACTGCCGTCCTACGCACCTCACTCCTCTCCTCCTCGGCCCTCTCCTGCTCCTCTCCTCCTGCCTCCTCCTCCTCCTCCTCCTCCTCCTCTCCTCCTCCTCCTCGCCTCCCCTCCTCTCATCTCTCCTTCTCTCTAGTGGTGCTCCCTGAGATCTGATCTAATGCTGAGAGCCACATGTGAGTGAGACGGGGTGCTTTGAAGAGAGTCCCACTGGTGTGTGTGTGTGTGTGAGTGTGTGGTGTGTGTGTGTGTGTGTGTGTGGTGTGTGTGTGTGTGGTGTGTGTGTGTGTGTGTGTGTGTGAGTGTGTGTGTGTGTGCGTGTGTGTGTGTGTGAGTGTGTGTGTGTGTGTGTGACTGTGTGTGTGTGTGTGTGTGTGGTGTGTGTGTGTGTCTGTGTGTGTGTGTGTGTGTGTGTGTGAGAGAGAGTGTGGGTCTCCTTCTCTAAAAAGTTGTTTGGGGTATTCTCTTCAGGTTGAGTTTAGGGGGAGGTGAGTTCTTGGGGTCCTGCATTCAGATGTAATTAGTCGACACAATGGCCTGGTTAAAGCTGGAATCCTCCGAGCCCCTCTCTCTTTGATTGTGTGGGCCAGCTGTGGAGGGAAGGCCATTATCTCCCTGTGTCCGGCAGCATAAAGGAGCCCCCAGCTCCCACTCATCCTGCAGGACGGTTCCCACAGGGGAGGGCTGGGCACTGGTCACCCTGTCGGAGGGAACACACACACACAACATGTGCATGGCCGCACACACACACACAACATGTGCATGGCCGCACACACACACATATGAACATGCATTGAAATACACACACACACATGAACATGCATTTAAGCACACACACACACATGAACATGCATTGAAATACACACACACACATGAACATGCATTTAAGCACACACACACATGAACATGCATTTAAGCACACACACACACATGAACATGCATTAAGCACACACACACACATGAACATGCATTGAAATACACACACACACATGAACATGCATTTAAGCACACACACACAACATGAACATGCATTGAAATACACACACACACATGAACATGCATTTAAGCACACACACACATGAACATGCATTTAAGCACACACACACTACTGGTTGGGAGGGCTGGCTGTTTGCTGGTTCGAAAGTGAATCTTTACAGTTCAGGAGACATTACTATACATTACTATATAGACATTACTATAATTACTGTTAATCTAATGCTCAGATTCTCCACTATTAACTCTCAATCCTCTGTCAGAGCCTAAAACACCGGGCTTGTGGTGGAACAGTGACCTGTGTTGATGGCAGACTGGTCTTCTGACTGAATTAGCAGCAACCCTTTCATCTAGTAAGGACAGGACTGGCATGGTGGATGTGTTATTAAGCCTGGTAATTGTCCAGCCCGTAGTTTGCATATTAGTCCATTAGGGTAATATGTTTTGCGTCCCTCCACACACGACTAGTCACAGCCCCTGGCGACATGTTGGCGACCCTAATCATCGCAAATGTTCCTTCAATCCGCATGATTCAGTAAACGGGTCAATTTATGCCCACAATCCTACTTGATCTAATTCTCTGCTCTTTGATTTATTTATTATTGTGAAAACATAGAGCTGAACATATTAAGTTAGATATTTCCCATAAATGGGAAAATGTGTCCAAACTTCTGACTGGTACTGTATATACACATATTAGTTATTAATGTATTTAAGATTGATCAATCAGTGTTATTTAATGTGCATTTCTCAGTTTCAGTGAGGTGTGATTAGTGGCTGATGGAAGTTCTCATGTTAACATTATCTTCTTCTCTGGTTAGGGTCACGTGTTCATCTTATAGGCCACTTATGATTAACTCGTGAGCTTTCTTATCACACTGGCTTCATAGCAGTTAGGGTTAGTTAGGGTTAGGGTTAGTTATTACAGGGTTAGGGTTAGTTATTACAGGGTTAGGGTTAGTTATTACAGGGTTAGGGTTAGTTATTACAGGGTTAGGGTTAGTTATTACAGGGTTAGGGTTAGTTATTACAGGGTTAGGGTTAGTTATCACAGGGTTAGGGTTAGTTATTACAGGGTTAGGGTTAGTTATCAGGGTTAGGGTTAGTTATCACAGGGTTAGGGTTAGTTATTACAGGGTTAGGGTTAGTTATTACAGGGTTAGGGTTAGTTATTACAGGGTTAGGGTTAGTTATCACAGGGTTAGGGTTAGTTATCACAGGGTTAGGGTTAGTTATTACAGGGTTAGGGTTAGTTATTACAGGGTTAGGGTTAGTTATCACAGGGTTAGGGTTAGTTATCACAGGGTTAGGGTTAGTTATTACAGGGTTAGGGTTAGTTATTACAGGGTTAGGGGTTAGGGTTATCACAGGGTTAGGGTTAGTTATCACAGGGTTAGGGTTAGTTATACAGGGTTAGGGTTAGTTAGTACAGGGTTAGGGTTAGTTATACAGGGTTAGGGTTAGTTATCACAGGGTTAGGGTTAGTTATTACAGGGTTAGGGTTAGTTATTACAGGGTTAGGGTTAGTTATTACAGGGTTAGGGTTAGTTATACAGGGTTAGGGTTAGTTATTACAGGGTTAGGGTTAGTTATTACAGGGTTAGGGTTAGTTATTACAGGGCTCTTACAGAACATTTTAAAATATGTAAATGTTTTTAACTAAAGAACCTTTATAAGCACTCTGCTTTTACTTCAGAGAAACAGCGTTTATTTTATTTTAATACATCTTTCTATGAACATTGCCATTTTGCCATATTTGTTTTTTAATGATAATCAAAAACAAATATTAAATGTATTTATCCTTCTCTCGTGGGGTTGTGGGATATGAGATTACTTTAAAATAGATTCCCACCACAAAACCACCGCGTGCCAGTATCCCAAAGTTTATCCAACATGCAAGTCGCACTGGGCACCGTGTGCGCGCGAGGAAAGACTATTCTTTCCCCGTTTTCTCCTTTAGCCCCGAGGTGCCCTCTCCGCTAGCCTCCCTTTATTCGTCCCGTCGGCCGAGCGAGCTGCACGAATAGGTTCTTTGGGAAAGATCGAAAAGGAGAGGCGAATGCAGCTGTGACGTGGGCGTTGTTGTTCCATTCACTGCGCTCGCTATGGCAACGGGGCACGAGGCCGGGAAAATGCAGCTCCTCTCTTTGGACAGCGTCATGATGGGAGAGAGGCAGCTGGATGGTCCATGACACCATATATCTGCCCGAGATCAAGCAACCTCTCC
The DNA here is from genome assembly GCA_903064625.1 of Mallotus villosus. Taxonomy (NCBI): domain Eukaryota; kingdom Metazoa; phylum Chordata; class Actinopteri; order Osmeriformes; family Salangidae; genus Mallotus; species Mallotus villosus. The sequence goes on along the minus strand of CAEFZP010005634.1, from coordinate 381,842 downwards.
CACCGAGAAATAGCGCAATATAACTAAAGTTATGCTGCTGTCATGAATTACCACCCTGGATAATGCCAACTAAACGTTCTTTTGTCCAGTGACATTTCTGTCAGATTATGGATGTGGTTTTAAAAGCAAATACGCAATTGACAGACTTATGCCAGGGTATCAAGAATAACATTGCTCAATTTACGCATCAACCGTCCTCTAAAAAACACGTTCCCTGTAGGTTATTAACCACTGCTTCTAACCAAATGTATAAAACTTTGGCAAGACTGTATTTCTGTGACCCCTATTTCTGCACAGAGGCAAGTGTCTGTCCACAGATCCTGGTCCCGCCTGGTGTTCCTCCCTGCTCTGTAGTGTGCGGCGGGACTGTATTGTTGGGGAGAGTGATAGGGGGGTTCTATAGAATCTCCCGTGACCAATGAGCGGGGTGCTGTCAGGGGTAACCACATCTGTCAACCGTTCTTGGCCAATAAAGAGCGGAGCGAGGCGGACCTCAGGTGCGCGCCTCTGCGTCCCCTTGGCCCAGCGCCCGGGAGATAGAGAGAGACGCCTAGTTGCCCCGTGGCGGAGGAGAGTTACTGTCAAAGGCTGCTCGTTTTTAACTGGAGCCATCACTCCGGTTCCAAGAGTTATGGCGACCGCAGCATCCAACCACTATAGCGTCCTCTCAAGCCCCAGCAGCGCGCCTCCGCCGCACTCGGAGTCCGGGAGCATGCAGCAAGCGGCAGTGTACAGGGACGCGCACACCCTGCTCCAGAACGACTACACGTTATCGGGCGGCGGTCATCCGCTCAGCCACGCGCACCAGTGGATAACTGCTCTGTCGCACGGGGACGGGGTGCCCTGGCCGTCGAGTCCCCTCGGAGAGCAGGACGTGAAGCCCGTGCTGCAGAACAGTGACCGCGAGGAGCTGCAGAATTCCGCTAGTCTGCAGCAGCAACAGCGACACCCTCACCTCGCGCACCAGACACACCACGACGCCAGGGCATGGCGAACGAGCACGGCCACCACGCATATTCCCGGTATGGCGACGTCTGACGGACAGAGCCTGGTGTATTCCCAGTCGGGGTTCGGTCTGGTCGGGGGCGAGCAGGGGATGCATCATCACGGCCTGCGGGACGAGGAGCACCACAGCCACAGTCCGCACCTGAGCGAGCACGGAGGCGGCCACCAGCAGTCCCTCGCGCACCACCAGCACGGGGGACACGGGGACCATTCGGACGAGGACACGCCGACCTCGGATGACCTGGAGCAGTTCGCCAAGCAGTTTAAGCAGCGGCGCATCAAGCTGGGCTTCACGCAGGCGGATGTGGGGCTGGCTCTCGGGACTCTGTATGGAAACGTGTTTTCCCAGACCACTATCTGTAGATTTGAAGCACTGCAACTAAGCTTCAAAAACATGTGCAAACTCAAGCCCTTACTGAACAAGTGGCTCGAGGAAGCAGACTCCACGTCGGGGAGTCCCACGAGCCTGGATAAGATCGCGGCGCAGGGGAGAAAGAGGAAAAAGCGGACCTCCATTGAGGTGGGTGTGAAGGGGGCTCTGGAAAGCCATTTTCTCAAATGCCCCAAACCAGGCGGGGCGGAGATCACCTCCATAGCGGACAGCCTGCAGCTGGAGAAGGAGGTGGTGAGGGTTTGGTTCTGTAACCGGCGACAGAAGGAGAAGCGAATGACACCCGCCGGAGGACAGTTACAGGGAGGAGAGGACATGTATGGGGACACTCCCCCGCATCACGGCGGACAGACTCCGGTGCAATGACCCGAACCCATTATCCTAAACACATGGACCCCTAAAGAGCGTTGAATGTCCCCCATTTGTCTCTCTGTGCCGGACCAGTTAGCATTGGACGTTAGCCAGTGCTAATGTAGAACCTACAAACACAGTGGGAATAGTTGGAACGCGAGCAGTAAGCAGCCGAGGCCGCGGCTACATGGGGTTTTTAACGCCTTCTAAAGCGCAGTAGGCCATTCTACCGTGGCTGGACATCGTTGACATGAGGTGAAGTCAGAATGTGTTATAAATCAAAGACAGTATAGGCTAGTGTGTGCACGAGCTGTAGCCTACCCGCGGGAAAAAAGCAGGCATGAAAAGTCGCAGTCGTCGTTGGGTAAATAAACGCCATCTTTCAGTCATAACAAAAGCAACAGGGGTCTGACACCAGAAGCTGCACCTGTTACCGACTAAAAGACATTTCAACCACCAGCATATATTATTATTATTATCATCATTATTGATGTTATTATTATCAAGCCTATAACATTCGTTCAGCTGTATTGTCACCATTTAAATGTGAAAGGATATTAGGCCTATAGGCCTACAGACATAGGCTATATTGCCTACTTGCAGATGAATTGTCATCCAACATTTGACATTCATTTAGGCCTACTGAACTTTAGGCGCTCAATATAGCTAGCACTCTTCACTAGTGTTAAACATTAAAATTAGAATCTGGTTGCACTGCTGTGCGAGTGCATCCAAATAGCCTAATAAATCATGTAACAAATGATCAGGAATCTACAAATATTAGAATGTATCCCGTTCAGCGGAAACCTAGGCCATACAATTGTTATAGTAGCAATAATAATATCAGGCCTAATAATAAGAATTAAATAAATAATAAGGATTAGGCCTATTAATGATAGCCTATAACAAGAGAATAAGAAGAAGAATCAAATTAAATTAGCTTTGGGGTGAAACTTCTAAAACTATAATGTTTAAAGCTTCATTTAGTGCCCATGTGTACATTTGACAGAATATCCGCGCGCCTGTTTACAGTTTGTTCGTACTTGTATATTTATAAATGCTGTGACCTGAAAGATCAGGACGGTAGCCTAGGTTACGCCGAGGCTCGGCCTTTCTGCCTTCATTTCCTAAGAAGGAAATAACGGAATATAACGCTACCAGCTGACACAAATGAATCTAATGACGAATTCATTCACTGAGAACAATATTCGTGGGATGTAACTTTATTCGTTTTTGTATCGCTTTGTATGTTTGTTGTTTGTTTGTTTTTGTTTGTCAGTCTGTGCCAAAGCACAAACGTGTTCGAACACCAGTGCCAGTCAAACCCAACGGATCAAGGTTCTATCGTAGGCCTGATAGAGCTCTGCGAGATCCCGTCTGTTGCAGTTGGATTTATGGGACTCTGCAAGCTGGATTCCGAAGTGAATTGATAAAAGAATGAATAAGGACAATTGGTATCTTAAATCCAAATGAAGGATTTTAAGCTTGAACATGGAAGGAAAAGATAGTAATTTGAACTGGCAGGCTCACGAATTACAGGTGATCACATTTAGTCCGAGATCATAATTTCTTAACACGTAGCCTATCCTATCTAGTAGCTTACAGATATGATCTTATTTTCTTTCAAAATCCATATTTTATAGTTGTTCAAAAATCCACATCCCTCAAGATTAGATAGGCCTACTCTTATTGCGGTTTAAATCTCTGGGTACAGATGCACATAAGAAATGTCTGAAAAGTGATTTTAAATGAAACACGAAAAATACATAATTCTCTTTGTAGCCCTCCTGGTATTTTAGTATTTCATAATTTGAAGTGAAATTTTGCATGTCCCGGGAACAATGCTCTTAATCCCAAACTGAATTTTACAAATTAACCGAATCTGTATTGACCTCAACTGTGACTCTGATTAGGGAAAAGAAAACAATTGCACAATTTATATATGCTTTTGTCATTAAAACGTATTTGTTTTGCTATATAATACTTTTGTATTCTTCTCACATTATTTATTGAGCTGGCTTGACGAATGGGTCGTGACTATCACGCGCTATGCTGTCTGGCAACAGGCTTGGGCGCGCGAGCCTGCATTATAATTATGGATTTTATCAATCTGTCTCGGTTGAAAAAAATGTCCTTCAGCGGTTTCCGATAAGTGTGTATTACCACTGATTTGCAACAATATTGTCTTGGGAAATACACTGTGTCTTTACACAATCTGCCTGCCAATAATATTTATGCAAAGATGAACATTGTTTATATGCCTATTTGAACGTACTTTCTTTGTTCACAATTCATTATACATTATACTGAAAAGGCAGATCCAAGAATTTCAAGAACAATTGAATACTTTTTTGAATTTGGTGAAATAGAAAAGCAATAGTGTGTATGGTTTCTAAATTGACTTTAGAGCTAAAATGTAAAAAATGAACAGGATTTGTAGACAAACCTTCGTGTTGGTGTGCAGCTGTCAGCTAAAGGTGTTTAACTTGCCCAGTTTGCATTTACCCAACAAGAGGAATTTAGTTTTTAATCTGAAATGCCATCTCAACATTAGGTTTACAGCTCTGAAATTCCACCTGATTGTGTTCCCCGGAACATCATTAAATTAATCAGGAATTGCTTATAGACTGAACAACAACATTTTCAGTGCTTAGTCCAATGACAATATGCAATGTTAGCACAATGTCTAAATATTCTACCAATGTCATAGACATTCTTGGAAGTTATGTTAATTGTATACAGACATATATATATATATATTTATATTTTGATCTTGCATCATTTGGGATGATTATTTTCTGCATCGTTGCGACCAGACCCAGGCCAATGTTCTACTGTATGATCGGTCAGTAAGATCTGTCTGTTGGCTGCTGAGAGCCGAGAGTCCTGTACTGCCACCTGCTGGACGACCATACAACTGCAGCTCCTGAAGTCTAGGAGGACCAAGTGTGTCTCTGCTCTAACCAGGTTCTCTACCATAGACCAGGTGTGTCTCTGCTCTAACCAGACTCTCTACCATAGACCAGGTGTGTCTCTGCTCTAACCAGGCTCTGCGCACAGTACTGGCAGTATCATACATTTAAGTAATTCAAGACTCGCATGTACAGTAAGTAATTTCACATAAAATAATGTATTTGAATTCAAGCTTCTGTGGTGAGTCGCTGTCTTCAATGCCACAGCCTAAACTTGACGGGTTAGCTAACCCTGTAGTCCCCACAGCCTAAACTTGATGTCAAAAGAAACTTTTTCATTTCCGGCGCATTCAAACAATCCCCTAAAGTTTGGCTAGCAACAGCAGCTAGGCTAGCTAGCTCGTAGCACAATTTACTGAGGCCAGCTTCTCCACCGTGCAGGGCTCTAGTCTAAGATCAAATGGTCCTATTTGAATTAGCCATTTCCCCCTAAATAAATGTCAAGCTTTTTTACGTTTTTTGGGGGCATATTTTCAGTTAGCAGATGGTGTTTCAATCGTGATTCCATCTAATACTGCCGGTGACAACGTTGTTAGTTAGAATAGCGTATTTCTTAATGAGGGTGAGGGTTAGTGAGGGTTAGTGAGGGTGAGGGTTAGTGAGGGTTAGTGAGGGTAAGGGTTAGTGAGGGTTAGTGAGGGTGAGAGTTAGTGAGGGTGAGGGAGGGTGAGGGAGGGTGAAGGTGAGGGTTAGTGAGGGTGAGGGTTAGTGAGGGTGAGTGAAGGTTAGGGAGGGTTAGTGAGGGTGAGGGTTAGAGAGGGTGAGGGTTAGAGAGGGTGAGGGTTAGAGAGGGTTAGGGTTAGTGAGGGTTAGTGAAGGTTAGCGAGGGTTAGTGAGGGTTAGTGAGGGTTAGTGAGGGTGAGTGTTAGTGAAGTTGAGGGTTAGTGAGGGTTAGAAAGGGTGAGGGTTAGAGAGGGTTAGGGTTAGTGAGGGTGAGAGAGGGTGAGGGTTAGTGAGGGTTAGTGAGGGTGAGGGTTAGTGAGGGTTAGGGTTAGTGAGGGTTAGTGAGGGTGAGGGTTAGTGAGGGTTAGTGAGGGTGAGGGTTAGTGAGGGTTAGTGAGGGTGAGGGTTAGAGAGGGTGAGGGTGAGGGTTCGAGAGGGTTAGGGTTAGTGAGGGTTAGTGAGGGTTAGTGAGGGTGAGGGTTCGAGAGGGTTAGGGTTAGTGAGGGTTAGGGTTAGTGAGGGTTAGTGAGGGTTAGTGAGGGTGAGGGTTAGAGAGGGTTAGTGAGGGTGAGGGTTAGAGAGGGTTAGGGTTAGTGAGGGTTAGAAAGGGTGAGGGTTAGGGTTAGTGAGGGTTAGTGAGGGTGAGGGTTAGTGAGGGTTAGTGAAGGTGAGGGTTAGTGAGGGTTAGTGAGGGTTAGTGAAGGTGAGGGTTAGGTAGGGTTAGTGAAGGTGAGGGTTAGTGAGGGTTAGTGAAGGTGAGGGTTAGGTACGAGCGCATTCAACAGTTCAAATATAAAAGACGAGTGCCACCCAGTAAAATGACCACGGCTATATTTAATATCATGACATGTTACATTCATAGGAAGGTTAATTTATATTACTGTTTTGTAATTTAGCTCCTGGGCACATTTTTTCAATGCTCTTCTTTTTTTCTTCCTTCTGGCTGAACTATGTACAGATCCTGGTGCAACAGAACGGGATTGAGCACAACAGACAGACTATGCAATATGGGTTCTCGTCTAGCACAGATCTTCACAAGGAAGGGACATAGTGGGGCTTAACTCCCCTGACCTTGTCTGTGTTCTGGACCTGGGTGAACTCTGACCTGCTCTGTGTTCTGGACCTGGGTGAACTCTGACCTGCTCTGTGTTCTGGACCTGGTAGCATGCTGCCCTGCCATGCACAGAGTGGAACCACCGTTTGTCTAGAACACGGAACACAGAACACTCAGAATCATTCTTGAATACAATGGTTCTACTTGCACAGAAATGGAAGCTTTGGTTTTTAAACATAACTTTACTACAGTATTTTTAAATGAAATAGTTTGCTTTTCAAAGGAGGTCTCTGCAATTCAACATTTAAATGGTCAGTTGAAAAGTGTCTCATGAGATGACATGTTGGAATGTGGTCCTGCATCCAGAGGGTGTTAGGGTCAAGGGGTAAGGGGGTCCTGCATCAAGAGGGGGGGGGGCCTGTTGCAGGGACACACCGGGGCAGTTAGGGATTAAGGTTGCCATGGAGACTGCAGGGGTCAAAGGGCAGCTCCAGACCACCCACAACGAACACGGAGGAATCATACAGGACAACCACTTATTTACAATATATGACATTGGAAATCATATACATTATATTTATATATTCATTATTTATCTGCAAGCTATCTATACAATTTATAGTCATCATATTAAATCAAATATTCTGTTTTAGATTCAAGATCTGATGTATTTATGTTGAACTGTTCTTCTGTTAGTTTTATATACAGTTCCCCAAGTATCAACATACTTTATAATATACTAGCGATGCAATTTAAGAAGGGCACAGATCAAGGGGTTGTTAGTCAAACACACACACACACACTTGGGGGACACAGGTACTACACACACACGGCAGGAAGCAGGGATGGACAGGGGAAGAGTTTCTCGGCGATGGCGTCATAGAATCCTGGTATTTCCTTCTATCATTCTCTCTTTCTTTTCTCCTCTCTTTTCCTAGGATCTCTCTCCATCTCCACACCTGTCTTTACTATCTCTCCTTCATCTCTCCATCCCTCCATCTCTCCTTAATCCCTACTCTCACTCTATCCCTCCTTCTCTTGAACTATCTCTCACTAACTCTACTTTATTGTGCAAAATCTCCAGTCAACGTCTCGAGTCACACAGGCAGCGAAGAGTTCCTGGTGCTGAAAGCCCCAGGGGTAGGGGGTGCAGTCCTCCCCAAGGGTAGGGGGGGCAGTCCTCCCCAGGGGCATCTGCAGAGAAAGATGTGTGTGTTGCCGAGCAACATCAACACTTGAACTGTTCTATCTCGGAACACTCAGTGTCCATGTCAGAGTCGTAGAGCGACTGGCCCGTCCTGTCGCTGTCTGGGGAGAGGGGCTCGGCCGGAGTGTGTGTGTGTGTGTGTGGGGACAAGGGCTCGGCCGGCTTGTGTGTGTGGGGGGTCTCCTGGAAGGTGTCTGTGTGAGAGTAGAGTCCCAGGTCTGGCTGCCCGCTGTCCTCGCTGCTGTCGCTGTAGCAGAAGTCCTCCAGGTCCACAAACCACTCAGGCCAGAAGCGGCGGCGAATCCTCTCACAGTACATTGCCAGGTTGATCAGTTCACCTTGGGAGCACAGGTTACTCAGTGACAGACCCATAGTGCCATGCATCTGTGAGTGTGTGTTCTGAGTGTGTTCCGAGTGTGTGTTCACCACCAAGGGAAAAAAGCTAGTATTTACCACAAAATAATTATAAATAACACATTTGCTACGATAATCTTTTTTGCAATCAAGACTAAGATTGATGAGTTTAGTCAAGCATTATATACACATCCTCATGTCGCGTACTGATGACCTCACACGTCCCTCTGTGTTGCGTGCTAATGACCTCACCTTTGATGAGCTGCTCTGGTCGAGAGCCGGGCAGCGTCCACATAGCGGGGGCCAGATGGCTGAACACTGCAGCGTCCACCGTGGTCAGCTGGGAGCCCATCAGGTACCTCTTCTCACCTGCAGAGAGAACACTGTCACTGCTTCACTAAGACCCCATCAGGTACCTCTTCTCACCTGCAGAGAGAACACTGTCACTGCTTAACTAACACCCCATCAGGTACCTCTTCTCACCTGCAGAGAGAACACTGTCACTGCTTAACTAACACCCCATCAGGTACCTCTTCTCACCTGCAGAGAGAACACTGTCACTGCTTCACTAACACCCCATCAGGTACCTCTTCTCACCTGCAGAGAGAACACTGGCACTGCTTCACTAACACTCATATTTGTATTATTGCTTATTATTACTGTCTTATCACTGTGTATACTTGTATTATTATATGGCAACGACAGTACGAGCCTTCTGATTGGCTAATGGGTAGTCATGCCAAACCCGTATTGACCAGCGGTCCAATAAGTATTGTTATTGCCCTCCTCTGACGTCATCTTCAAAATTAGCGATATCGAAGTCAACTGAGTCCAGACGATACTGAAGACATCAACAGCGACGAAGAAATTGTTAACTTTCTAAAATAGTCGTTATTTGTGTTGGAATTAAAGCCATTTTAGCAGAACCGTACTGTCCGCTTTCTATCAAAAGTAATTGGTTGCTAGACAACACCTGAAACACACCGTGAGAAGACTTGAGAGCTAGCCTAGCTAGCTACAATTAGCCTACAATTTACAAAATGAAAAGAGCTAAAAATGCCATATAATAAACAACTTACTAACCTCGACCGTTCGGTCATGCAGGGAAATATCAAACCTTCGACGTTCAAGTCTCGTTTGATATTTCCCGGCATGACCTCACTCTCGGTTAGTAAGTAGTTATTATTACTGTATACTTGTATTGTTACTGTATACTTGTATTGTTACTGTATACTTGTAATGTTACTGTAGACTTGTATTGTTACTGTATACTTGTATTGTTACTGTATACTTGTATTGTTACTGTATACTTGTATTGTTACTGTAGACTTGTATTGTTACTGTATACTTGTAATGTTACTGTAGACTTGTATTGTTACTGTATACTTGTAATGTTACTGTATACTTGTATTGTTACTGTAGACTTGTATTGTTACTGTATACTTGTAATGTTACTGTATACTTGTATTGTTACTGTAGACTTGTATTGTTACTGTATACTTGTAATGTTACTGTAGACTTGTATTGTTACTGTATACTTGTAATGTTACTGTAGACTTGTATTGTTACTGTATACTTGTAATGTTACTGTAGACTTGTATTGTTACTGTATACTTGTAATGTTACTGTAGACTTGTATTGTTACTGTACAGGTGCTTGTCATATAATTAGAATATTCTCAATTTATAATGCAGATTTCAATTTCTAACAGGACTTGGCACCTGCGCACAGTGCCAACCTGGTTTAAGGACCATGGTATCCCTGTTCTTAATTGGCCAGCAAACTCGCCTGACCTTAAAACCATCTAAAATCTATGGGGTATTGTTAAGAGGAAGATGGGGGGATGGTATTTTCCTTAGTTGTCAGTTATAATCATCACAATGTAACGGGGTGAGAGTGTTTCCTGTGTCACACCTAGCAGGGTCGCCAGAGTACGCATGTCCTTTTCCATCAGAGCGTACACTTCCTCCTTGGAGAAGCGACCAATCCCGTGTCCGTACATCTCTCTCCTGACGATGCCGCTGGTCAGGTGAGTGAAGATCCAGCGGAGGGAGTCGCTCAGCGGGCCGCTCAGAGCCAGCAGCCTCTGGGTGTCTTCCAGACGGTCCACCCACTGGCAGTACGCCATGGTCCTGCTCACACACACAACACACACACACCATACACACCATACACTCACACACACACACACACACACAACACACACCATACACACCATACACACACACACAACACACACCATACACACCATACACACACCATACACACCATACACACCCATACACACACACACACAACACACACCATACACACCATACACACACCATACACACCATACACACCATACACACACACACACACACACACCATACACCCACCATACACACACCATACACACCATACACCACCCACCACCACCATACACACCATACACACACCATACACCCACACACCATACACACCCCTACACACCCTACACCCCCATCCACCCCATACCCACCCACTACACACCATCCCCCCCCTACCCCCCCTACACACCACTACCCACCCCCCCACCCCATACACCCCCTCACCCACCATACCCCACATACCCACCATACCCCCACCACCCACCATCCACACCATCCACACCATACACCACACCCTCCCCACCACACCTACCACCTCCCCACCCCCCATCATACACACCCTACCACCATCACCCCTCCCCCACTCCCACACACCACACCACCCCCAACCCACCACACACCCCCCCCTCCCCCCCCTCCCCCACCCTACACTACCCCCCAGCACCCTACTCCCCCCCCTCCCCCCCCCTCACGCACGCTACCCCCACCCCTCCACACACACTCCCCACACCTCCCCCCACTCCCCACCCTCACCCCACCAGTCCCACCCACCCCCCTCCCCACCCTCACCACCATCACACCCTCCCGCTCCCCCCCCCTCCACTCACTCCACCCCCCCTCTCCCCCACGCCCCCCCCATCACCCCCACACCACTCCCCACCCACCCTCCCCCCACCCTCCCCCCCCATCCCCCACCTCACCCCCACTCCCGCACCCTCCACCACTCTACTCATACACTCCCACCCCCCACACTTCTTCCCCACCCTACCACTACCACCCATCACACACACCCCACCCACCCCACACACCCCCTCCCACCCCACACCACCAACACCATACACACACACCCATACACACCCACATACACACGCGTTAGTGTTGAACACTAGTGTTTCTACAGGTGTGTGAGCCAGGTGTTCAGTGGTTCCTGCTCTCCTACCAGTAGAAGTGCTCCTCCACCATCTTGATGATGGCACGCGACAGCGCCCTCTCCTGGAGGCTCAGCCTGCTGTTCAGGCTCACGCCCAGCTTGGCCTCCAGGAAGTCGATGATGAACTCTGTCCCACAAACCTGCTGCCTGTTGTACTCTATCCAGGGCATTTTACCCTGTGGAGACAGCTTCCCATCAAAGTAGTTCTAAGAGGGAGGAGGAGGAGAGGGGGGCAGGGGTAGAAGGGGGAGAGGGGGAGAGGGGCAGAGGTAGAAGGGGGAGAGGGAGACAGGGGGGCAGAGGTAGAAGGGGGAGAGGGGGAGAGGGGCAGAGGTAGAAGGGAGAGAGGGAGAGAGGGGGGCAGAGGTAGAAGGGGGAGAGGGAGACAGGGGGGCAGAGGTAGAAGGGGGAGAGGGGGGCAGAGGTAGAAGGGGGAGTGGGGGAGGAAGAAGAGGTTAGGCTTAGCTCTCACTAGAAACCTCTACCCCTCTCTATTTCTCTCACACATACACACCATATATATATATATATATATATTCCTTTGTCTCTTTATCACACATACACACCTGGTAGGACAGGTCTCTATATGTCACACACACACACCTCGTAGAGCAGGTCTGTATCTGTCACACACACATACCTGGTAGGGCAGGTCGACCATGCGCAGGTAGGTCTCCATCTTGAGGCAAGTGGGCGAGAGAGAGGGGGCACCAGTCTGGGGCCGGGAGAACTGGTGCAAGATGATGGCATCCTTAGAGTCCAGCTCCTGCTCCTTCCTGTCCAATCACACGGTAGGAGTTTAACAAGCATAGATAATGACCAATCACACAATAGGAGTAAGACAAGCATAGAGAATGACCAATCAGCAGTTGTTTTTTATGTTGGTTTATAGTGATGTTGTTATTGTAGCATGAAACTGTGTCAGCAAACTGTTCTCCTCAGATCTGGATCTGGAGGCCCAGGCTTCTTATTACATCTTGTTTTAATGATAATCAACTGATTCCCTAAAGAGAAGCAGGACTTGGAAAGGAAGACTCCCCCTATCAGTGAGCAGTGGATGACATTAAGAGCACCTTAGTGAATCTTAACATTTGCATGTTTCCTTTTACTTTGTACACACAAAAACTTAACACAGCAATATGCTTCATAAATAAAATAATAAAATAAAGTGTGCTTGTCTGTGGCACACCTTTCAGTGTGTGATCAGCTAGCATACTTGGTACAGCTAACTAGTACAACTAGTACAACTAGTACAGCTAACTAGTACAGCTAACTAGCACTGAGTACTTCCAGCTAACTAGCACCGAGTACTTCCAGCTAACTAGCACTGAGTACGTCCAGCTATCTAGCACTGAGTACGTCCAGTTATCTAGCACTGAGTACGTCCAGCTAACTAGCACTGAGTACGTCCAGCTAACTAGCAGTGAGTATTTCCAGCTAACTAGCACTGAGTACGTCCAGCTAACTAGCACTGAGTACGTCCAGCTAACTAGCACTGAGTGCGTCCAGCTAACTAGCACTGAGTACGTCCAGCTAACTAGCACTGAGTACGTCCAGCTATCTAGCACTGAGTACTTCCAGCTAACTAGCAGTGAGTACTTTCAGCTAACTAGCACTGAGTACGTCCAGCTAACTAGCACTGAGTACTTCCAGCTAACTAGCACTGAGTACGTCCAGCTAACTAGCACTGAGTACTTCCAGCTAACTAGCACTGAGTACTTCCAGCTATCTAGCACTGAGTACGTTCAGCTATCTAGCACTGAGTACGTCCAGCTAACTAGCACTGAGTACGTCCAGCTAACTAGCACTGAGTACTTCCAGCTAACTAGCACTGAGTACGTCCAGCTAACTAGCACTGAGTACGTCCAGCTATCTAGCACTGAGTACGTCCAGCTAACTAGCACTGAGTACGTCCAGCTAACTAGCACTGAGTACGTCCAGCTAACTAGCACTGAGTACTTCCATGTAACTCTGAGTAGCTAACGAGCGCTGAGCTTTGCATTAGGCCTGAGCCCTGAGCACCGGACGAGCGCAATGTCAAAGCAATTAGGACATGGCTAAGAAACACAGCACACCCTAACATAGCCATTGCACTAGATAACATTACCAACTCAAACGTCACAAGCACGATCACCAAAGAGCTCTGCACTCACGTGTGAATAAGGCAGATCAGGAATGGAGCTGTTCACTTTGAGAAGTGCTGAAACATGATGGTCGCATGAGTGGGTTCTGAATTACTGAGGCGATCCACTTCACCTTCTCCACAAATGCATCTTTCAGCTCAATTACAAAATGAATACTATCCTTTTAGATAAATACAAAAATCCAGGGTGGACAAACAATGTGATATAGGCTGCGATTGTAGACCGAAACAAAACAAGCAACGTCTGACTTACAACCACACAAAATCTATTTTGACAAAATAGGATTGTACCTGTTCTTAATGGAAAACAGTGAATCATCTAACCCTAAGTCAAGCATCGATCTAAGACGGCGTGTAGTTTCTCTAAACGTCCTTGGCGAGTAGGCCTCGAGGCTGCAGGTAACCTGAAATTGTGATAAGTAAACAACAGTGGCCAAACACAGTAGGCTATAGACTATTGTTTACCCAGCTACGCAAAATATATCGGGTTTTAAATTGAGTAATTCGTGTCTTTGGAACTGGTTTACGACCGAATCGATACTATCTGTCTATCTCACGTGAGCCATTTGTAACCTAAAGGTCATACTACAAACGAGAGCGCGAGAAAACTAGTCAACGGGGATGCTTGCCATACAGTCCACAAGTCATAGCCTATGTCCTTGAGAAATTGTTAATATATAGTAAGCCTTTGCAAACAATAGCATATATCTAGGGTATTTTTAAATCTCTCAAATATTTGGGATTGTAATTAAATTATTAGAATCCCATAATGCTTCTGAACATGGAACTCCTTCAACCGGGAACGGGCCGGTACATTACAGCCTCACGAGTCCTGATTCTCAAACGATTCCGCTTGTGCTGCCCTCACCCCGCCCAACCCGTGGAGATTATATCATATTTTACCATTCTAATGAAACACACTTCAGCGAGCATTAGCTTAGAGTATATATTATGTTCAGCCACCACAAAGAAAACATTAAACTAAACTAATGTCAACGCTGATACTAAACCATGCAAACATCGGTGTATTTTACTATTTGCCGCCTCTACGGTTTTATAGTAGCCTACCTGATGGCTAACAGCTCGTGCAGTAGATAGGCAGCGGCAGCGAGCAGAGCCCCCCCGGTTATATACAGCGTTTTACGCCACCACGAATCCGAGCCCAAAGCTGACATGATCCCGCCGTAGTCGTGCAGTGGATAGGCGACGATGTACCCGTAGAACGAGACGTTCTCATCGGAGCCGCAAAGACCGAATGAGAAACTCTGGTTCCGGCCGAGATCAACCACACACGGCCGCGTCCAGGCAAACCCGACGCGCCAGAACATCCTCTCTGTCCTTGGCCTCTTTCCGCCTTTCTTTGGCCCGTTTTGGCTTCATCAACGGGGGCTTCATGAGTGCTGGGGTGTTATGGAGGTAGACACGGCGAGGAAACAGCAAAGGGGGACCATCTCGCCTGGCGGTTGTCCCCGCGGCAGGGTCGGCATCCTTCGCAGCCGCTCGCCGCTGCTGCGCTTGTGTTCTCTACCGCGGATGAGACTGACGTCACGGAGACCGTACCTATGGGGACCAGCCTCTGGTGGCTGCAGGCGGTACTACCGCTATATGGATACATTCTATCCAAAGGACACATTCCAGTGAATTAAACATAAGAGCAAAATGTGTTGTTTAGGCCCGCATATACATTTTTATTCATAAATTAATTTGCTTTGGTAATGTCCACGTGTTAGCAGGTTGTGTTCCTTTTACAGGTTCATACCCACTAGGGGTCACCCCACAGCAACAGTACAGGTTCATACTCCACTAGGGGTCACCCCACAGCAACAGTACAGGTTCATACCCCACTAGGGGGTCACCCCACAGCAACAGTACAGGTTCATATCCCACTAGGGGTCACCCCACAGCAACAGTACAGGTTCATACTCCACTAGGGGTCACCCCACAGCAACAGTACAGGTTCATACTCCACTAGGGGTCACCCCACAGCAACAGTACAGGTTCATACTCCACTAGGGGTCACCCCACAGCAACAGTTCACTGTTGTATAACCTAGAATGTGCTTGACTTGAAAGGAGTCTTGCATTATAAAATAACTATTTTATCTATTTGAAAGAAATCAATGAGATGTTCCACACATCAGGCAGAACATCGTCATGTCAGTGTAGCGGCAGGCCCCCTGGCCCCAGTTCAGCTTGAACACAAAAGTGATGTCTTGGATGACGTACATTTGAATCCAGCAGCTTTATTCTGTAAGGCATTCAAACACAGGAACACGCATACAAACTCTCAAAGTATCACCAAACTAAAATATATCAACAGGTAATATACACAAACACATCTGTTATCATTCATTTTGATTTAAAAGACAAATCCACAGAAGATATGAATTGGACCCTTCCTGGCCAGTAAGGGTTAGAGCTGGTCAGATAAAAATCCTTTAACTGAAAAACAAAATTGAATCCTGTGTTGGGTGAGGAGAGGTGTGTGTTGGGTGAGGAGAGGTGTGTGTTGGGTGAGGAGGGGTGTGTGTTGGGTGAGGAGGGGTGTGTGTTGGGTGAGGAGAGGGTGTGTGTTGGGTGAGGAGGGGTGTGTGTTGGGTGAGGAGGGGTGTGTGTTGGGTGAGGAGAGGTGTGTGTTGGGTGAGGAGGGGTGTGTGTTGGGTGAGGAGGGGTGTGTGTTGGGTGAGGAGGGGTGTGTGTTGGGTGAGGAGGGGTGTGTGTTGGGTGAGGAGGGGTGTGTGTTGGGTGAGGAGGGGTGTGTGTTGGGTGAGGAGAGGTGTGTTGGGTGAGGAGGGTAACTGTTGATGTAATCTTCACAGTAAACAAAACATTTCAGTATTACATTATTTTCATAGAGCAAATGTGCTCCAGAACATAAAATAAAAAGGAATAAAATGAGTAAGGCCATTTACAGACAGAGGACAGTAGGTGAGGAAGTATAAGTCAAGATGTCACCTGGATCTCCCAGCTCTACACCCACCTCACACAGCACCTCCCAGCTCTACACCCACCTCACACAGCACCTCCCAGCTCTACACCCACCTCACACAGCACCTCCCAGCTCTACACCCACCTCACACAGCACCTCCCAGCTCTACACCCACCTCACACAGCACCTCCCAGCTCTACACCCACCTCACACAGCACCTCCCAGCTCTACACCCACCTCACACAGCACCTCCCAGCTCTACACCCACCTCACACAGCACCTCCCAGCTCTACAACCACCTCACACAGCACCTCCCAGCTCTACACCCACCTCACACAGCACCTCCCAGCTCTACACCCCTCACACAGCACCTCCCAGCTCTACACCCACCTCACACAGCACCTCCCAGCTCTACACCCACCTCACACAGCACCTCCCAGCTCTACACCCACCTCACACAGCACCTCCCAGCTCTACACCCACCTCACACAGCACCTCCCAGCTCTACACCCACCTCACACAGCACCTCCCAGCTCTACACCCACCTCACACAGCACCTCCCAGCTCTACACCCACCTCACACAGCACCTCCCAGCTCTACACCCACCTCACACAGCACCTCCCAGCTCTACACCCACCTCACACAGCACCTCCCAGCTCTACACCCACCTCACACAGCACCTCCCAGCTCAACACCCACCTCACACAGCACCTCCCAGCTCAACACCCACCTCACACAGCACCTCCCAGCTCTACACCCACCTCACACAGCACCTCCCAGCTCTACACCCCTCACACAGCACCTCCCAGCTCTACACCCACCTCACAGAGCACACTGGATTTCATACCACAACTAAGGACTTCTTTTTCCCTGAGGAATAAAAACACACACGGGAGTGTTGTGACACACACACACACGACTAATGATCAAGTTCTCTGGTCCCACAGAGCAGATAACAATCCCTGTAACATGTCAAGGAAGTCAGGATCATCATTGTAATTATAACACCTTCTTTCAGTCCCACCTCTTTTCACCTTATTCTTTCTTTCTTTCTCTCTCTCTCTCATTTCTCCCCATCTCCCTCCCCTCTCCCTCAATTATGTTTATCTCTTCCTCTCCTCTTCCCCAATTCCCATCTCGCTCGAACCCCTGCTTTCTATTAGATGAATCAGCACATGGGAGGAGATACATGTTTTCTTTCTGGGAGGGGAGGTTGCTTCAGTGCACTGCAATGTGTGAAATTCCCTCTGATGTCACAATGTGGATGTGTGACGTCAATAGTAGTCCCCCTTCATCTTACTATGACTGGCTGTAGTTGTTTTGGTTTCCATTGGAGCTCTGGTCATTCTCACTAGGGCATAAACACACACAGGAAGATTACAAGTATATGATTAGACAAAATCAAGAATAAAAATCGAACAATTAGATTGTTTAGTGCCTCTGTTGCAAGTGCTCAGGACTAGTGTAGAGGAACTTTGGAACGAGTAAACTAAAGGTTTTGGAGAAGACTATGACAGGTTTGGCCTGACCTGTTAGGGGGGGGTTTAGGTTTGGGCATCTTGCTGAGTACTGATGCCATCTCCTTCCTGTCATCAAAGTTCTTCCATTGGTCGTAAAGCTTAAGGATCACCCTGATAATCTCCAGGATCTGCCAATCAAAACGCAGTCAACAGGTCACACACAGGCCGAGTGAAAATAATTAATTACACAGTTTTGTGGATTTTCAACAACAAAGAATTGTCAACAAGCAGGGGTTTGGATGATACATAAATCCAGCTAAAGGTTCATTGGCCCAAAAAAGTTTTCTAAGAGAATGACACTCTGGAACCTGCATCTTCTTACTTTGTCCATGTCGACTGACAGCTCAGCAAACCACTGCCTGGCATCCTTCTGCTGAACCACACAGGCCACATGCAGACAGGCTGTTGAGAAGAGGGAAGACTATTAACGTAACACCTCAGCATTATAGCACTATAGCACTATAGTTACAGGATGGAAGTCTTACCAAGTGCGATCATGAACGGAGGATAGAGGAGGCAGAGATCTGTCCTGTATGTGTCGTTCACTATTCTCCTGATGAGAAAACAGAAGCTGCCAGTGACTCCTAGTGTAAACCAACAGGGTCAGGGGTCAACCCACACAGGGTCAGGGGTCAACCCACACAGGGTCAGGGGTCAACCCACATCCTGATCATCATTCAGGTACAGAGGAACAGATTACAGAGCACTCACCAGGCCAGAGGCAGCAGCATGTCCTCCTGCCCCATGTCCTGCACATACTGCAGCAGCGGGCGGTACGGGTGGAACACGATCAGGCAGCAGTCCTGGAACAGGGACAGAGTTAGTCCTGAACCTGTGTGTGTGTTTCAGGACTGTGTGGATAGTGTGTGCGTTTCAGGACTGTGTGGATAGTGTGTGAGTTTCAGGACTGTGTGGATAGTGTGTGTGTTTCAGGACTGTGTGGATAGTGTGTGTGTGTTTCAGGACTGTGTGGATAGTGTGTGTGTTTCAGGACTGTGTGGATAGTGTGTGTGTTTCAGGACTGTGTGGATAGTGTGTGAGTTTCAGGACGGTGTGGATAGAAGATATATCCGTATAATTAAGCATGTGAAGTGATGACATCAGAGGATAGGTCAGGTGGTCAGGACTCACCATCAGCTCCAGCAGGTAGAACTCACACTCCAGTATCTATGGTGACAAGGAGGAAACAGGACGCATTCAAAGACAGGATCAATAGGTTTTGCAAACCTAGCAATTTTGGCTTGAGTTTGAAAGCTCAAGCCAACAGTTTGACAGCTGTGCGATGATGATGGAGAATCACAGCATCCTGCAAACTTAATCTGAACAGTGTGAATCACAGCATCCTGCAAACTTAATCTGAACAGTGTGAATCATCTGTCCCCATCTCTCTTCAGCGGGCGACGCTCTGGGACAGGCGAGGAGTTTGGAAGGGCCCAGAGGGGTTCCTAGAGACTCAGTAGACCTCAGTAGTCCTAGAGACTAAATTACTTTGTGCTGCCTTCACAAACACTTAGCAAGGCCTTGAGAGGCACGGACACACATACCCACTCACGACCAAGCTGGTCACCATCTCTCGAGGCAACGGGAGCTTTTCCACAGCCGTGAGAACAGCAGCTGTGGAATGTGGCGTTTGGGCGACATTGAGGGCGACATTCTGCAGCTCAACACAGACACTCCATACCAGCCTAATGTACCATACTATATCACTATGGAGACAGGGAGGATGTACTCTATCACTATGGAAGCACAAAGTGAGACAGGGCCTGTTTGTAGCACACCAACACTACACTAGTACTCACATGGTTCATTCTGTAGGGAAACTCCTTTGGGAACGCGTAAGAGAACCTGGTTTTCACTGTAAGGAAAGAAAATACATCACTCAGACCATCATGCTTCCAGAAAACTCATCCTGTTGGCTCCTAGTGTGCACAGCAGGTCTCACTCTCACCCAGCATGTCTCACTCTCACCCAGCAGGTCTCACTCTCACCCAGCACGTCTCACTCTCACCCAGCATGTCTCTCTCACCCAGCATGTCTCACTCTCACCCAGCAGGTCTCACTCTCACCCAGCAGGTCTCACCCTCACCCAGCAGGTCTCACTCTCACCCAGCATGTCTCACTCTCACCCAGCAGGTCTCACTCTCACCCAGCAGGTCTCACTCTCACCCATCATGTCTCACTCTCACCCAGCATGTCTCACTCTCACCCAGCATGTCTCACTCTCACCCAGCATGTCTCACTCTCACCCAGCATGTCTCACTCTCACCCAGCATGTCTCTCTCACCCAGCATGTCTCTCTCACCCAGCAGGTCTCACTCTCACCCAGCAGGTCTCACTCTCACCCAGCATGTCTCACTCTCACCCAGCATGTCTCTCTCACCCAGCATGTCTCACTCTCACCCAGCATGTCTCACTCTCACCCAGCATGTCTCACTCTCACCCAGCAGGTCTCACTCTCACCCAGCAGGTCTCACTCTCACCCAGCAGGTCTCACTCTCACCCAGCAGGTCTCACTCTCACCCAGCAGGTCTCACTTACACACAGAAGTAGCAGCAGAGATCAGTCTGGTGTTGGAGACCACGCCAAACTCCTGCAGGGACCCAGACAGAGGAACATGTGATTAAAGCAAGCAGCCTACCACAACACCACACATAACACTTTCCCACACTCACTAAGCCTATGTACTGTAAACAAAGCCTTACAAACAATCATGTTAAACCCTGTAGGGAGGTTTTACCTCCACTTTGGACGCCAGGAACACGCAGGTGGGAGCCATGAGCACAGGGTCGATACTTTTCAGTGAGTATCTGAGAACAGAGAGAGATGCAGACACAGATATTACACACCAACTCGTCATCAGTAAGATAACTGGTATAGTAGCTCAGTGTTACTGCAGCCACCAGCTCACCTGGCATAGAAGCGTTTGAAATAGACAGTTGCCGTGGCAATGACTTGCTGCCTCAGCTTCAGGTGTTCCCCCAGAGCCTGGATGACTGGGACAGGACAACAAGTCAAACCCAGATACACAGGATGACGAGTCAAACCCAGAGCACTATTACCTCAGAGCCATTAGCTTCCCTGCCAAGTGGATGGGTATAGCCATAGATATATGTACAGGCCTTTATATACATGTATGGGTATAGCTGTGGTAGAGCATTTGACCCCAGATCAATCCCATCATCAGTTCAACCCCACCCCCGGTACATCTCTTTGGATAGAGGTGTCTGTTAAACAAATCCATTCTTATTTGATTTAATATATTTGGAACCCAAACATTATAGGTGCGTGTCCACATGACTGTCTGTCACGCGGTGTTGCTAAGGTTACCATTGGCAAAGAAGATCTGCAATTTCCAGTATTCCTCCTCTGTGAGGAATTTCATATCTTTCTGCCGTTCCTTTATTAGGTCCTGCTTGTCCAGAACCCACTGCAGGCTGGGGGGACAATACTTCATGATGAACATGTCAGATAGATGGACAGACACATTCTTGTACAACTGTATTAAACGTACACTGTGACTGAGTAAACGTGTCTTGAAAGAAACACGACTCTGACCAAATTACACATTAAGGGATTCAAACTTGCTACAGTAGCTAGCTAGTACGCATACGCTAACACAGTAACCACTCAAAACACATTTAGCTAGCACTAGTTGGCTGGCTTGCGAAATACTTACTTTCGTTTTCATTTATTTGTATTGTTAAAATAACAATTTATATGAGTACGGTAGCTAATATGAGACAGGGACGGGTGTTGTTGTAGTCGAACAAATACAGCCAAGTTCGCTAGGCTAACTAGCTATCATGCTAACACAATGTAAGGGGACGGGCATGTTTGAGTTGGATACTTACTAATGCGAACTCTGCCAGAAGTTCCCAGCCATATTTCAGGAGTAGGGAAAAAATTACTGAAAATATTTTATAACAAAGAAGTAAACTGCAGGAAGAAAGTCGGGTAAAAATCAATTTATGTAGCAGCTTAAAACGGTATCTGGGCCACCGTGTTGGTATACTTGGTTCCGGAAGTTTTGTTCCGGTTAGAAGTTCAGTCTGGGGATTTGAATGCAAAAATGCTAATGAAACAGCCCCTTGACTCCGTCTACTACTTTGTTAATAATTGCATACATTTTTTAATTCTGTAGACATAGATTGTCTGGCTTTAAGAAGATGAGAAACTTTCCTACACATACCTTTTAGAACACACTTTTATAACCTGCGTATTGGTAGCAATAATTATTTATTTCTTGTTTACAAAAACCAGACAACAGCAGGGATGTGTTCTCTAAATTCAAACTCGTGGTTTCTCTTCACATCTTCAGTAGAATGCGACCCTGTGCACCTGCCACTTCCATGCAACTGTCCATCAACATGAGTAATTAAATTAAAGCTGAGTTGGGCTAGTGCGTTTTTCAAACAACACAACATAGTCTAACTGAAATGAACCACGCCATAAACTATGAAGTCAGGTGTGAGGATACCCTAAATGTATCACAGAAAAGGGAATTAATTACCTCGGTTTATGGATTCAATTATTAAGACTCATTCAACCCTCTAAATATAGGCCTACTACTTTAATCTCCTTACGGAGCCCCGATAGATATTTTAGTTGTCAGTCAGCCTTGGGATGGGAAGGCTCGACATTCTTCGCCGGTGGTGCGTCTTGCTTTAGTGGGAAGGGCTCTAACTTTGGTATAAAAACTCTCACCACTCATAGTTGATGTGAGTGATCTGTTTCCCCCTGTTCAGTAGGCCTAAAGTTGCGGATAAACAAGCAGTCAAAATGAGTCGCAGCCCAGAAAGGATGTCGTCTTACCGCCGTCATTTCGAGGGCGCGATGGCCGCCTCCTCTGCCTTCCAGGTGAGAGTCTCCAGCCCCTCTCCCACCCGCAAGGCCGTGCGCCCGCGCTCTGCCAGCTACAGCCGCAGCGGGGGGTCCCTTGGGCGGAGGACTCTTTCCAACTCCCGCAAATCCCACATGACCAGGTAACCCAAGAAACCTTTAGATCAAGTGTGTGAAGCCCAGCTTTAGGGCGTATACTGTCATATGATAAATTATCCTGATAATACACAATCCACATGTTAAAAATAATAGTATAGGCACATTTGATGATACAAAAAGTCGTTTGAAATGAAAGGCAGTGATGTTCCCCAGCAGCAGTGTGAGCATGAGGGCCTTGTGCTTCGGCACGGGGCCGAGTCTGGACCTGGACGCAGCTGCTGCAGAGGGCCAGGCCTTCCTCAGCACGCGCTCCAGCGAGAGGAAGGAGATGGTGGCCCTTAATGACCGCCTGGCCTCCTACATTGAGAAGGTGAGACCTCACCCCAGCGACTTGAACCTTGATCCTCTAAAATGTTTTTGTTGGCTCGCCTTCCTTTTTATTTTTACTGTCTTAGTGGCTCAATATCTTTTCACAAACTCGTTAAATCATTCCATGAAACCCGTGCCCACTTTCCCACAATCCACGTTCTCTAAAACGCTACCCACATGGTTCCTCCTAAGGTTCTAAGGGTTCTGTGTGAGTAGAAGTGGTGGGACTGGTCCTGACCCCTGACCCTGGTCCTGACCCTGGTCCTGACCCCTGACCCCTGACCCTGGTCCTGACCCCTGACCTAGTCTCTGTGTTCCTGTCTCAGGTGCGCACCCTGGAGCAGCAGAACATGCTGCTGGAGGCAGAGATTGATGCCCTAAAGAGCCGCTTTGTGAAGCCGTCGGGCTTGAGGCAGCTGTACGAGGGCCAGCTCAGGGAGCTCAACAGGATTGCTGAGCAGATGAGAGTCCAGAGGGTGAGTGAACACCAGCTCAGAGTTTAGTGCTCAATCTAACCATCAATGTTGGTGATAGTTTGTCTGGGCTGCGTTTCCTGAAAGCGTTGTAAGCCTAATTTGATCGTAGAATCCAACGTACGACAAATCTTAGTTTTACGGGCCGTTCCCAAAGACATCGTAGCTAAAGTGTCTCTTGAAAATTCGTAGCTCTTGAAAGCGCATAGACTAACCTACTCTTTACATTTTTGGGAAACGCACGTAAGAAATATCGATGGTTTAGTTTTTTGCTCGATTGTTGCTATGATCCATCGTTATAGGGAAACGCAGCCCTGGTTGTTTCAGAATGGGCCTGTCTACTTAGACTTATCGAATAAACGATTCTGAGCAGTAAGCCTGAGGTGTGTGTTGTCTGAGGTGTGTGTTGTCTGAGGTGTGTGTTGTCTGAGGTGTGTGTTGTCTGAGGTGTGTGTTGTCTGAGGTGTGTGTTGTCTGAGGTGTGTGTTGTCTGAGGTGTGTGTTGTCTGACAGGGCTTGGCTCTGGCAGCAAAGGAGGCCATGTCCGGCCAGTTGGAGATGCTGAAGGTGAAATATGAAGAATCTCTGGAAGCCAGGAAGAAGGCTGAGATGGAGATAGAAGCGTTCCGCCCGGTGAGAGACACACACACACACACACACACACACACACACACACAGAGGAGAGACGGAGCGACACACACACACACACACACACACACACACACACACACACACACACACACACACACACACACACACAGGGGAGAGACGGAGCGACAGAGCTACGCTGGCAAAGTTTTTTTCTTTTCTACCAGTTAATCATGAACATGAACATGGTGCCTCTTGTTGTTCTAGGATGTGGACAGAGCGACCTCATGAACATGGTGCCTCTTGTTGTTCTAGGATGTGGACAGAGCGACCTCATGAACATGGTGCCTCTTGTTGTTCTAGGATGTGGACAGAGCGACCTCATGAACATGGTGCCTCTTGTTGTTCTAGGATGTGGACAGAGCGACCTCATGAACATGATGCCTCTTGTTGTTCTAGGATGTGGACAGAGCGACCTCATGAACATGATGCCTCTTGTTGTTCTAGGATGTGGACAGAGCGACCTCATGAACATGGTGCCTCTTGTTGTTCTAGGATGTGGACAGAGCGACCTCATGAACATGGTGCCTCTTGTTGTTCTAGGATGTGGACAGAGCGACCTCATGAACATGGTGCCTCTTGTTGTTCTAGGATGTGAACATAGCGACCTCATGAACATGGTGCCTCTTGTTGTTCTAGGATGTGGACAGAGCGACCTCATGAACATGGTGCCTCTTGTTGTTCTAGGATGTGGACAGAGCGACCTCATGAACATGGTGCCTCTTGTTGTTCTAGGATGTGGACAGAGCGACCTCATGAACATGGTGCCTCTTGTTGTTCTAGGATGTGGACAGAGCGACCTCCACCCGCATCAGTCTGGAGAAGCAGCTGGAGAACCTGGAGGTGGAACTGGAGTTCCTGCAGAGAGTTCATAAGGAGGTACAATCTGGACCCCAGATACAATACAACTAGTTGTAGTATGTACAGAAGCATTCTTATCTAACCTGGTCTAATGTGACCTTATCCTATACGAAGCAGGAAGTCTGAATAGTCGCCACTTTACTCCCCCCTCAACAGGAAATTGAGGAGTTGATGGCCAGAATCTTCTCCTCTGTGGCCAAAGTGGACATGAGCTTTGCTCTTCCTGACCTCTCATCCGCACTCAAGCAGATTCAGTCCCAGTACGACAGCATCGCCGCCAAGAATCTACAGGTACACCCTTCCTGTGCATGATTATTACATTATTACACCGTTATGTGGTTGTTACACATTTAACCCACTAGTAACCCACTCATTATCTTTCGGGGCAGAAATCCCTATATGTCCTTAATTATCAGTATGTTTCTGTTTCTTGTGTCCCAGGAAATGGATGCCTGGTACAAGTCAAAGTTTCAGAACCTCACGGACGCGTCTACTAAACACGCACAGAGTGTTCGAAGTGTGAGACAGGAAATTGCTGGTCACAGGAAAGACGTAAGCTTGATCCTTCTTGATCTTCCATCATCAAAACATTCTAACCCTGATCCTCAACAGAGAGAATCGTCGTGTATGTGTGTAGATCCTAAACAGAGAGAATCGTACTGTATGTGTGTAGATCCTAAACAGAGAGAGAGATTTGGAGTCTTTGAGGACAAGGAACGAGTCTCTTGAGTCTCAGATCCGGGATGCAGTTGAGAGGTTTAGGAGGGAAGAGGAGACCTTGCAGGTGAGGAAGGACTTCCATAACGCTTCACATATCTGTGAGTGTGTGTGCATGTCTCAAGTTCATGTCAACATTGTGAAATCTTTTCCCACAGGAGCGTATTGAGGCGGTGAAGCAGGAGCTGAAGGTGACCAAGGAGAAGATCGCTCTGCTGCTGAGAGAGTATCAGGAGCTTCTCAACATCAAAATGTCGCTGGAGATTGAGATCACCACCTACAGGTGAGCCACATACACCTGGTGATCAATGGGCCTGGCCTGATCTTCAGGATTTTATTTATTTTTTCAAAGTCAAATTAAGAAATTGCTTTACATGTGATCTCTCTCACCAGTTGTATTGATCATTTTTATAATACAATAAAATACAGTACAGAGATCATTATAATTTTTTACATTTGCATTACAATTAGTGATTTAGCAGACGCTTTTATCTAGAGCGACTTACCTTAAGTACAGGGACAATATCCCGAGGCAAGTAGGGTGAAGTGCCTTTCCCAAGGACACAACGTCATTTGAAACATCCGGGAATCGAACCGGCAACCTTCTGCTTAATAGCCAGACTCCCTAACCGCTAAGCCATCGGACCCCCCCCACGCCCCACCCCCCACCTACCCCTCCGACTCTGACCCCCTTCTCCAGAAATATTAGCACCGTTGTGTATTAGTATTTGGCTGGAAGATTTTGAGATTGTTGGGCCACCAGTGGAATTGTCCTGTGTTCCCTGCATCTCTGTATTTGGCAGGAAGCTTATTGAGGGTGAGGACAGTCAATGTGATTGTCCTGTGTTCCCTGCATCTCTGGATTTGGCAGGAAGCTGATTGAGGGTGAGGACAGTCAATGTGATTGTCCTGTGTTCCCTGCATCTCTGTATTTGGCAGGAAGCTGATTGAGGGTGAGGACAGCCGTCTCAGCAGCATGGTCCAGAGCCTGACCATCAGTGCTAGCTCTGCCTCCCTTGCTGTTGGCTCCACCCCTGATGTCGCTAGCCCCACTATGCTCGCCATGGGAACGAGGGGTAGAGATGATCTGGGCGGGGCTCCCGGTAACGGTTCGGATGTGACGGTGGAGGTGATGTCATCAGAGAGCCAAACAGAGAGCTACGCGGAGGAGCTGACAGAGAGGAAGACAGTGCTCATCAGGTACGAACCCTGAGCCTGAGATGTTGCAGGGGAACACCTTGCCCGGAGCGCCAAATAGGACGCCGTGACAATTAGGTTGATGATTGCCATTTTTAAAAGCTCTAGCTGTTTCTAATGGTATCCACATTCGTGCTCTTTCCTCCCAGAACAGTTAAAACAGACGAGGACACAGTGGAAAGGGACACACAGGAGCGCACCATCACCATCTCTGGAGCCGCCGCAGAAGATGAAGACTAGCCCCTCTGGGGTTAGGAGACCAGCTGCATGGCCCCAGAACACAGCTATTTCCTAGTACCATCCAGATCACTGGACAAGTCCATTTGCTTACATAATATGCTAGAATTATAATCATGCACAAATAGTCAATGAACTTGCCTACTTGTGGTCATCCACATTAGGCTTCATTTGAAAGAGTGAACTCCCTGCTAGCTTTAACTCTGCTGTGTGTCCAACTCCTCTGGATTATCTGCAAACAATACAAATAAATGCCAGCAAAGCAATAATAGCATAATTCCTGTGTCCTTAGTTCAGACATGTAGGTTTATTTTCTAGTTTGCATTCATATAATGTAATGATGAAAAATCTAGCGTTTTTTATATCAATTTCCCCATGATATACTGTTATACATATACATGATATACTGTTGACCATCACCATAATCGGCCCTTATTTTTTTTTATGAAAGACCTTACAATCAGTAAGGTTCTATATTGTAATTTCATACCAACATAAAATAAGCTCAATAGAGTAGATTATTCCAGTCTGTAAGAAAAGCCTATTTAATACATTAAATACGCTTACATTGACATTTCAAAGCTGTTACGAGACCCCTGAAGTTATAGATGCGAAAAAGGTGACTAAAAGATTGACACTGTGCTAGCATTAGTATAGCTATCATTAACATAGTCATCATTAATTTAGCTCACATTACAATAGCTATCATTAGCATAGCTTACACTCCATTGTGTCCCCATGTGGTGTATGTGTGTGGTGTGTGTGTAGTGTATGTGTGCGTGTGTGGTGTGTGTGTGTGTGTGGTGTATGTGTGCGTGTGTGTGTGGTGTGTGTGTGTGTGGTGTATGTGTGCGTGTATGTGTGCGTGTGTGTGTGGTGTGTGTGTGTGTGTGTGGTGTGTGTGTGATCTCTCTACTGAGGAGGGTTGGGCTCCTCTCCCACTCCCCCAGCAAGGCGGTGTACTGCTAGACTAACTTCATAAGCCAGGGCGTCCGCACTCTCCTGCAACACACACACACACACACGATCAGATCTCCTGCAACACACACCATCAGATCTGCATCACACACACACCATCAGAGAGAGAGAGAGAGAGAGAGAGAGAGAGAGAGAGAGATACGAGAGAGAGATGAGAGCAGAGAGAGAGAGAGAGAGAGAAGAGAGAGAGAGATGAGACGAGAGAGACGAGCAGAGAGAGACTGAGAGACGAGATCGAGAGCAGAGAGAGAGAGAGGAGGAGCGCGAGCAGGGCAAGAAGGGTCTGAGAATGAATGCGCTGCACGCAAATCTACAATGAAATCAAGTAAACAGTAAAAACTTGAACTTAAATACATTTGTGCCAGTACATTTTTATTGTGGCCGGCCACCACAAATAAATAAATGTATGGGAAACACACACACAAGCCAGCTCTCCTGTCTCACCCGATTGGCTGCTTCTGCGTACACCCTAACGATGTCCTCCGTCCCAGACGGACGTACGAAGGCGCGTCCCTGCCCGTACTTCCTGGCCAGGGAGTCGATGGCTTCCTGTAGTCCTGGGGGGGCTCAGCGTCCTCCTCTCAGCGTCCGTGGTGACGATCACCCCCCGCTCTGCCACCTGCAGGACACACACCAGGTGTGTTTGTCATACCGCCGTGTTTATGCTAGCAGCGTAGCTCTAGAGGTGTAGAGATACACGTGTTCATGCTAGCAGCGTAGCTCTAGAGGTGTAGAGATACACGTGTTCATGCTAGCAGCGTAGCTCTAGAGGTGTAGAGATACACGTGTTCATGCTAGCAGCGTAGCTCTAGAGGTGTAGAGATACACGTGTTCATGCTAGCAGCGTAGCTCTAGAGGTGTAGAGATACACGTGTTCATGCTAGCAGCGTAGCTCTAGAGGTGTAGAGATACACGTGTTCATGCTAGCAGCGTAGCTCTAGAGGTGTAGAGATACACGTGTTCATGCTAGCAGCGTAGCTCTAGAGGTGTAGAGATACACATGTTCATGCTAGCAGCGTAGCTCTAGAGGTGTAGAGATACACGTGTTCATGCTATAGCAGCGTAGCTCTAGAGGTGTAGAGATACACGTGTTCATGCTAGCAGCGTAGCTCTAGAGGTGTAGAGATACACGTGTTCATGCTAGCAGCGTAGCTCTAGAGGTGTAGAGATACACGTGTTCATGCTAGCAGCGTAGCTCTAGAGGTGTAGAGATACACGTGTTCATGCTATAGCAGCGTAGCTCTAGAGGTGTAGAGATACACGTGTTCATGCTAGCAGCGTAGCTCTAGAGGTGTAGAGATACACGTGTTCATGCTAGCAGCGTAGCTCTAGAGGTGTAGAGATACACGTGTTCATGCTATAGCAGCGTAGCTCTAGAGGTGTAGAGATACACGTGTTCATGCTAGCAGCGTAGCTCTAGAGGTGTAGAGATACACGTGTTCATGCTATAGCAGCGTAGCTCTAGAGGTGTAGAGATACACGTGTTCATGCTAGCAGCGTAGCTCTAGAGGTGTAGAGATACACGTGTTCATGCTATAGCAGCGTAGCTCTAGAGGTGTAGAGACGTGTTCATGCTAGCAGCGTAGCTCTAGAGGTGTAGAGATACACGTGTTCATGCTAGCAGCGTAGCTCTAGAGGTGTAGATACACGTGTTCATGCTAGCAGCGTAGCTCTAGAGGTGTAGCGATACACGTGTTCATGCTAGCAGCGTAGCTCTAGAGGTGTAGAGATACACGTGTTCATGCTAGCAGCGTAGCTCTAGAGGTGTAGAGATACACGTGTTCATGCTAGCAGCGTAGCTCTAGAGGTGTAGAGATACACGTGTTCATGCTAGCAGCGTAGCTCTAGAGGTGTAGAGATACACGTGTTCATGCTAGCAGCGTAGCTCTAGAGGTGTAGAGATACACGTGTTCATGCTATAGCAGCGTAGCTCTAGAGCAGCAGCCCCTCCAGAAGACACACACACCTTGACTTTGAGCTGCCTGTTGGGCAGGTCTGTGTAGATCGAGTCCCACTGTTGAACGGTCATGCCTCTGATGGCCAGCACAGCCTCTATTAACAGCATGTCTGAGATGGCATCACCAACTGTCTAGAGAAGGAGGGAGAGAGAGTGGGAGTGAGAGTGGTAGAGAGAGGTAGGTGGCAAGAGAGGGAGAGGCAGAGAAAGGGAGGGAAGAAGAGAAGAGACAGAAAGAGGTAGAAGTAGACAGACGTGAGAAAGCATAATAAAACCAATTTAAGTCATAAAAAGTCAAGAAAATCAACTCCTGGAATATATTAGTCCAGGATGGTGAGATCCTACCTGGTTAGGGTTAGGGTTAGGGTGAGGTCCTACCTGGTTGATGAGGTCGACCGTGTTCTGGAGCAGGAACGCTGCTCTCTTCCTCTCGTCGTTGATGTTGGGGTCCTGAGACAGCTGCAAGATCCTGTCTTCTGCTGCTGCACTGAACAGCACCTGAAACACAACCACAACATGACCACAGCACCTGAAACACAACCACAACATGACCACAGCACCTGAAACACAACCACAACATGACCACAGCACCTGAAACACAACCACAACATGACCACAGCACCTGAAACACAACCACAACATGACCACAGCACCTGAAACACACCACAACATGACCACAGCACCTGAAACACAACCACAACATGACCACAGCACCTGAAACACAACCACAACATGACCACAGCACCTGAAACACAACCACAACAAAAACACAAATGTATTAATGATGTGCATTAGTAGTGTGTACCATCCAGTGTGTGTGTGTGTGTGTGTGTACCAGCCAGTGTGTGTGTGTGTACCAGCCAGTGTGTGTGTGTGTGTGTACCAGCCAGTGTGCGTGTGTGTGTGTGTGTGTACCAGCCAGTGTGTGTGTGTGTGTGTACCAGCCAGTGTGTGTGTGTGTGTACCAGCCAGTGTGTGTGTGTGTGTGTGTGTGTACCAGCCAGTGTGTGTGTGTGTACCAGCCAGTGTGTGTGTGTGTGTGTACCAGCCAGTGTGTGTGTGTGTACCAGCCAGTGTGTGTGTGTGTACCAGCCAGTGTGTGTGTGTGTGTGTACCAGCCAGTGTGTGTGTGTGTACCAGCCAGTGTGTGTGTGTGTGTGTGTGTGTGTACCAGCCAGTGTGTGTGTGTGTACCAGCCAGTGTGTGTGTGTGTACCAGCCAGTGTGTGTGTGTGTGGACTCACAGTTCCATGACCGTTGGCCTCAAAGTAGACCCCTATGGGAAACTCCTGAGCTGCGTGGTGGAGGTGCTTCACTCCCGTCTTGGTGCACTTCACCTTCACCTGGGAGAGAAAACAAGCACACTTTCATACAACAGGAACCCAGGATCTGCCATTCTGCCATTAGATGCCATCTATTCCTTAAGAACAAGTATGCTACATGAGTACGTATGTTTGTGTGTATGTCTGTGCATGTGCATGTGTGTATACTGTGTGTGTGTGTTTCTCACCATCATGGTATTTGCTAGGTAGTGTGTGTGTATGTATATGTGTGTGCATGTGAGTGTGTGTGTGTGTGTGGGGTTGTGTGTGTAAAATAACTTATTTTAGAGTTCTTTCCCCTGGAACAGATGTCATGTTCCAACTGAGGGGGGGCTGGCGGTGTCTTAGTGTCAGGGCTGCATCAGGCGCATCAAATACCCTTTTTACTCTGCTAAATTGCTGCACTAGTCCACACTTGACCGGTGGGGGATCTCATTCTAATATGACTGTAACTGTTAGCTGCTCCTGACATTCTCTAATCCCTGCTCTCCTCTCTCTGCTCGTGATGTGGGGGGTTTGAGCTGTCAGCACCTGCCTGGTCGTCGGTCTGCCAACGCTGGACCTGGTCGCCAACCGGGTGTGTGTGTTTCTCACCTTCATGGTATTTTCTAAGTAGTTAGTGGAGCTCCCATTAGCGTATGCTGTTTGCACCACAGCTATCTGCAGGTCCAGCCCAGCCTGTAGGATCACAGAAGCACAGCCAGATCACAGAGCTGAACTATCAAGCAGGATTTGGGGTAAACGAGGTATCTTCAAGTTGAACCCGGTCTTCAGTGTCACAATGGTGGGTCACTTGTTACCGGGATACATTGCCATGGTAACCTGGGTTTGGGAGCAGGTTATGTTCGAGATCACAGATCAACACGGAAAAGCACTACCGACCTTCATTCACCAAACAAACTTAAATGATGTTCTTTTATTTGGTTCCAAGACGCTTTAACTATCATGGTTGCAGCTGAAAGAATAAAATGTGTGTGTTTTGTGTGTGTGCACCTGTGTGTGTGTGTGTGTGTGTACCTGTGTGTGTGTGTGTACCTGTGTGTGTGTGTGTGTGTGTGTGTACCTGTGTGTGTGTGTGTACCTGTGTGTGTGTTTGTGTGTGTGCACCTGTGTGTGTGTGTCCTGTGTGTGTGTGGTGTACCTGTGTGTGTGTGTGTGTGTGTACCTGTGTGTGTGTGTGTGTGTGTGTGCACCTGTGTGTGTTTGTGTGTGTCACCTGTGTGGTGTGTGTGTGTGTGTGTGTGTGCCCTGTGTGTGTGTGTGTGTGTGTGTGTGTGTCACCTGTGTGTGTGTGTGTGCCCCTGTGTGTGTGTGTGTGTGTACCTGTGTGTGTGTGTGTGTTTGTGTGTGTGTGTGTGTGTGTGTGCACCTGTGTTTTGTGTGTGCCCTGTTTGTGTGTGTTGCACCTGTTTGTGTGTGTGTGTGTGTGTGACCTGTGTGTATGTGTGTGTACCTGTGTGAGCAGGTCCTTCAGGTAGGTGCTGATGAGGGTGGCGATCTTGTCTCCGTCCAGCAGATGGAAGCTCCCTGCTGAGTCTCTGTAGTAGTAGACGATCCGGTCTGCATCCCCGTCAAAGGAGCAGGAGCGCTCCCCTGCCCTCATCTCCACACCTACAGGGGACAAACACACACCTGTAGCCTCATCTAGACCTGGGGGACAAACACACACCTGTAGCCTCATCTAGACTGGGGGACAAACACACACCTGTAGCCTCATCTAGACCTGGGGGACAAACACACACCTGTAGCCTCATCTAGACCTGGGGGACAAACACACACCTGTAGCCTCATCTAGACCTGGGGGACAAACACACACCTGTAGCCTCATCTAGACCTGGGGGACAAACACACACCTGTAGCCTCATCTAGACCTGGGGGACAAACACACACCTGTAGCCTCATCTAGACCTGGGGGACAAACACACACCTGTAGCCTCATCTAGACCTGGGGGACAAACACACACCTGTAGCCTCATCTAGACCTGGGGGACAAACACACACCTGTAGTCTCATCTAGACCTGGGGGACAAACACACACCTGTAGCCTCATCTAGACCTGGGGGACAAACACACACCTGTAGTCTCATCTAGACCTGGGGGACAAACACACACCTGTAGCCTCATCTAGACCTGGGGGACAAACACACACCTGTAGTCTCATCTAGACCTGGGGGACAAACACACACCTGTAGCCTCATCTAGACCTGGGGGACAAACACACACCTGTAGCCTCATCTAGACCTGGGGGGACAAACACACACCTGTAGCCTCATCTAGACCTGGGGGACAAACACACACCTGTAGCCTCATCTAGACCTGGGGGACAAACACACACCTGTAGCCTCATCTAGACCTGGGGGACAAACACACACCTATACACTATATACAGCCCCACCTCCTCCCTCTTCTTCACCCTGCTTTCACCACCCTCCTCCCCCTCCTGCTCTCAGTCCCCACCTCCCCCCCTCCTCCTCCACCCTCCTCCCAGTCCCCACCTCCTCCTCCCAGCCCCACCTCCTCCTCCACCCTCCTCCCAGTCCCCACCTCCTCCTCCCAGCCCCACCTCCTCCTCCACCCTCCCCCGTCCCCCCCTCCTCCCCCCCTCCCCAACCTCCCCCACCTCCTCCTCCTAGTCCCCCCCCTCCTCCTCCCAGCCCCACCTCCCCCCTCTCCTCCACCCTCCTCCCAGGTCCCCCCTCCTCCTCCCACCCCTCCCCCCTCCTCCACTCTCCTCACAGTCCCACCGTCCCACCCTCCTCCCCCTCCTCCTCTCCTCCCAGTTCCCCACCGTCCTCCCACCACTCCTGCTCCCGCCCCTCCTCCCACCATCCCTCCCAACCCAGCCCCACCTCCCACCTCCTCTACATAGTCCCCCCTCCTCCTCCCGTCCCCACCTCTCTCCTCCCAGCCCCCCTCCTCCTCCACCGCTCCCCCAGTCCCCCCTCCTCCTCCACCCTCCTCCCCACCTCCTTCCCCACCTCCTCCTCATAGTCCCCACCTCCTCCCACCTCCTCCTCCCGCCCCCCCTCCCCCCTCCTCCGCCAACCCCCACTCCCACTCTCCCCACCTCTTCCCTCCAGTCCCCACCTCCTCCCACCTCTCCTCCCAGCCCCACCCCTCCCACCTCCTCCTCCAGCCCCACCTCCTCCTCCCCCTCCTCCTCCAGCACCACCTTCCCCTCCCAGCCCCACGGCAGGTGCTTTCTCTGCAAATCTCTTGACAAGTCTGCTCCACACAGGTGGTTGAGTTTCCCGCTGCTGCTCGTTGACTAGTGAGAGAGCTTGAGCATCCCCTGAAGGTATCTCTCCTCTCCAGCTCACATACTTTCGAGCCCCGATCCCGTTGCACCCATCCACCAGAGTGTTTCCTGGCTTCTGTACGTTGACACTAAGGATGAGGAGTTATGTGAAGGTT
Organism: Mallotus villosus; assembly: GCA_903064625.1. Lineage (NCBI taxonomy): Eukaryota > Metazoa > Chordata > Actinopteri > Osmeriformes > Salangidae > Mallotus > Mallotus villosus. The sequence continues at coordinate 346,864 of CAEFZP010005634.1, read as the reverse complement.
AGACACCTGAAGAAGAGGATTGGTGGAACCTTTCAGTCGCAAGGTTAGGGTTCTTACCTTCTTGGATGAGTTTGGATGAAGGCCCGAGACAGCTTCTGGTAGTATCCCTCGACTGTCCGCGTCTCCATACGACCCTGTGTGTTACTGAAGCACCCCATGTAGTAATGCTGGGGTTCTGTCACCTTGCCATAATCTAGTAGGACACAAGCATGGACCAATCAGACATAGTCTAGTAGGACACAAGCATGGCTCAGTGAGAGTTGAGGAGAACACTCACCTCTGCTCTGACCTCCGAGGGCAGAGACTCCATCCAACACTGCCTGTGATAGGCTATCGCTGCTGCTTCTGGAGAAACAGGACAACGTTTCACAAAGTAACCCAAGACATCTCCAACCTTCTTGCATGGTGAAGAACATCCTACTGTATCAGTTCATCTGACCGCGCTGTGTCTCTCTAACCCTCAGGTATAGCTCAGGGGTAGAGCATTAGACTGCAGATCATAAGGTTGCTGGTTTAAATTCCTCTGTAGGAAGCGACAGCTAATTGAATACATACATTTTTTGTATATAATATTATTCACTGGACTAGCAATCTGTACAGTATGCTCTGTACTGTCTGGGCTACCTATGTGCAGTATGCTGTTTACAGCCTGGGCTAGATATGTGCAGTATGCTGTTTACAGCCTGGGCTAGATATGTGCAGTATGCTCTGTACTGTCTGGGCTAGATATGTGCAGTATGCTCTGTACTGTCTGGGCTAGATATGTGCAGTATGCTCTGTACTGGCTGGGCTAGATATGTGCAGTATGCTCTGTACTGGCTGGGCTAGATATGTGCAGTATGCTGTTTACAGCCTGGGCTAGATATGTGCAGTATGCTGTTTACAGCCTGGGCTAGATATGTGCAGTATGCTGTTTACAGCCTGGGCTAGATATGTGCAGTATGCTCTGTACTGTCTGGGCTAGATATGTGCAGTATGCTCTGTACTGGCTGGGCTAGCATGCTGTAAACAGGAACATGTACCTAGTGTCTTTGCCCAGGAACACACTGGCCTGCTGGTCCATGCTGATGGCTTCTCTCTCGATGACGTCCTCCAGAGCCGTAACGAGTGTGTCCTGCTCAGCGTTGGCCAGCGCGGTGGCGTAGCCTTCCCATGCCGGGGCCACCATCTCCCCCATAGGGTCCACCAGCTTAACCCCATTATCCTCCTGGACAGATGGAGGGAGGGAGGGAGCAGATAAAAGAGAAAGAAGGTTTTCAGAGAGAAAAGGAATAAAACTAAATATAGCTGCAAGCAGCGATGCGGGTTCCTCCGCAAAATGGGGAGGATATGGGAATATTATGAAATGTACATTGTAAAAGGTCAAGAGTTGGACAATAAGAAAGCAAAATGACTTCATGTTTGGCAAACAACAGGCTGAATGGAGATTCAAACTCAAGAGCATGAGGTTGCTAGTCAGTTTCTCTATCCTCTCTGCCACACATCAACTGTTTCAGCTTTGGGACAAAGTTTAAGCAGCTGTAATTCAGTCATCTTTTGACTTATCAAGGTGAAATTGCGTATGGTACTTCAGAATGATGTCGTCCTGTTCAACTAATCAGAATGATGACAGGCCCAAAGGCTGGGAACGGACTTGAATCTATGACCTTACACTTTACAGTACCCTGTCTTAGCCCATTGAGCTATTTTAAGTGTTGTATATTGTTATGGTCAGTTCAGTCAAGACAATCACGTATTAGATTTGAGCATTTATTGTTACATGACATGGACATGTAGATTTAACTTTGGCGGAGTGGATGATCTAAGGGAAGTACTCCCTGCCTCCTCGATGCAACACATACATACATGACATATGAGGCAGGGAGCAATATAATATAATCCCCTTGATGGATAGAACATACAGACAGCATGGGGGAGAAGGGGATGGTGGAGGGTGGCAGCATCAGTGATCATAAACGACCGGCGTGAGTGTGTGCGTATCCGCGCGTCTTTTAAAGACGCCTTATCGGACGCGCCCAATGAATATGCGCTGCTAATATGGGTGTAGTGGGCGGAGGAAGAAAGGTGGAGTAAGACGCCTTACGTCCCTTGATGATGCGTGCTGCCCGATTGCCCTGCCTGAACTATCTGCGCTTATTTACTGTATAAAAAAGTAATCTGTTTCTCCTGTGGTAAGCGTTGTTAGATTCAGACAAAGTTTTAACAACTCGAATTCAATCATATTTTGACATACCAAGATTACATTGTTTATGGTACTTCAGAGTGATGTCATATTGAACCCTTTTAGGTTTGAAAAACCATCAGTCAAAATTATATTTGATTTATTGACACAAAGATATTGAGGTAATGTGGACATTTATATAAATACACCCCTTTCAGCAATTTTGAAAAAAGTTCAAGTCGATTGGATCTATGGTTCATGAGGAGAATGTTTTTTCTTTTTTGTTCCCCATGAGAAATAAAGCATGTGCACCAATTTTCTGGCATTTTGGAGTAATGGGGCGCAGGGTAAATCACGTAGACTTTGGGCGTGGCTTATAGCGCCACCTATGGGTGTAGATGGCCATTAGCGGTCTGGGAGTAGTGAGGAGACCTGTTGTATCATTGGCCCAAATTTGAAAAAATCTAACCAAGGACTTATTGAGCTATTGAGCCATTTCATGGAGAAGAATAAGAATAAGAATACTAACAAAAACAATATGTTTCCTCCTAGCGGAGAAAAACCCTTCAAATAGAAGGTTGGAGCAGCAGAAACAGAACAGTTCACCTGAAAACCCAAATCAATAGTTGACAACCTTCCTTTAAAAATACCAAGACACTATTCTTAGCATACCAACTCCAGCCCAGGGACAGATACCATGCTCTACACTACAGTACTTTGGGGTCATATTACTATATTATTCACAAGATCCAGTAGTTATAGAGTAAGGGTTGCAGCAGACCTCAGGATTGTGTGACGCGGTGACCATGACTCCTATGGTGGCTCGTGTCTTCCTGGAGCGCAGCGTGGCCAGCAGGCCCATGCGGAACATGACGTGGTCCAGGAGCGTGGCGCTGGTCCTGAACCCTGCCGTGCCATACTGCAGCACGAGGCCTTCTGGCTTGGAGTGGAGAGCGGACATCCGGGATACTTCCTCAAACTGCGCCATTCCTGACAGACAGCAAAGGAGTGACGTTGACTGGTTGAGACCTAGGCTGACCATACTCTTCATCATCTCTCTCAGACCTTAGTGTAATGTTATTAATAAACGTTTGCATTTTTATTACCGACACCACCGTTCATTGGGTGTGCTTGTCTTTCAGGGCAGACAAGTCTCACGCATTGGCCGTAAGACTCAAGCATTTATAACTTAATCAACCAAGTCACCAAAGAGCGCTTGGGTTGAATTTGTTTTCAAAAACATGGCTGGTTGACAGAATGACAGCTAGCTACTATGGCGAATAAAATGCAATTACTTGCTTTAGCTTTGGCGTTTGAGGCCTTTATATATATCTATGGTTTGAGGAGCCATAGCCTGGTAACTAAGGTAGAAGGTTACTAAGGAAGGTACACGCGTACCTACTCTCCTCGTCCTGATTGGTCAGCTGTCTCCCAGCGCTTTACTGAAAAGTTGAGAAAATTGAACTCAAAAAGGCGTCGGGCGCTGCGCTTTTTTAGAAGTTTTTAAAAGGCGCTTTTTCCTTTTTTGTACCGTAGGGTTGCATGTAAAAAAGCGCTGAAGGCACAAGTTTTTCTATAAAAAAAAGTCAAGTGTGAACACGTGTAACGGAGTTAGAACCGTGAAACTCACTCCTCAGGTATGTAATGGGCCATCCGCGTCAACGAAAAGCTAGCTTTTCTTTGACGTATTGGTAGTGGTTGCGCTTGGAAGTCGGGAGGTGGCAGGTTCGACTAGTGAACATTGGCCAGTATGCCTATGACGGAGCTTGCAAGACAATGTCTGTTACATACCCGTCACATTGGTACCGTGACCCGGATTCACAAGGTTAGCGCAGCTAACCACCGGAGGTGAGTTTCAGAGGGGTGAGTGTAACGGAGTTAGAACCGTAAAACTCACTCCTCAGGTATGTAATGGCCCACCCGCGTCAACAAAGAGCTAGCTTTTCTTTGGCTTAGTTGGTTGTGGTTGCGCTTGAAAGTCGGCAGGTGGCAGGTTCGACTCCCGGTGGGAGTGGTCAGTATGCCTCAGACGGAGCTTGCAAGACAACGTCCGTTACATACCTGTTACACACGGCCTTAGAAGACATCGACAGCGCATTCATTTTAAAGAGGAACAGAGAAATGCAATCAAGGCATTTGTCGATCGAAAATATTTTTTTGCCGTCCTTCCTACGGGATTCGGTAAAAGTTAACATAGGCCTATACGTTGCTCTGATTGGTTGTAGGTCTATCCAATTGAGCGAAGAGGTATTTTTTTCCGGGTTCGGTTGAAACACGCCCCAAACACACAGCCCAACGGAGCGGTATCAGACTCATATTCTGACTAGAATTATGAGTATGACAACGTCAGGCTACATTGATTCAGTATGCAAACGATAAACAATATGTTTGAAGGTGATACAGTAAAACAGATTTGTCAGCTGGTGACGCAACACCCAGACATTGTACCCTCTCTAGTTTTTCATAAGGTACAGCGTCTGCAATGATACTGAAAGTATTGAGTGAATGGTAAAAGTAGCTGCCGGAAGTCTATTAAATGTATGCATACTCAGATGACTGAATGATTTCATCTGAAAGAGTATCAATGAAACAGTTTCTCTCAACTAAAATAAATCGTATTTTGTTTTCAATATTATTTTGTTGTAACTTACTTGCCAGTTGAGTGAGCAAAACTGTTGAGGGACGAAAAACCTTCCGGGTAACTCTGCGACGTGGCTGAAGTTCCTGATACGTCACATAACCCCGCCCTCAGCAAAGCAAAACCCTGTGATGCGCAAAAACGGACACATTGAATCTGTTTTAGGTGATAATCTTTTAGGTGACCTAAACGCTTGTACTGAAACAGACATAAATACTTTCAAAAGGTCCAGCAGCACAAACATATTAGGAAGCAGTATCCGACCTCCTGGTCTTGCAAGCCTCAAAGAACCCAGTCCGTTTGAGGTGCCCGGGTGGGTTAGGGTTAGTAGCCTAGTTACTGTCCACTTCACACACAGTTCATACTCTTTTTTTAAGTCTCGTTTTGTAGTCTGCAACACACATTCTGGACAATGTCTATAATGATCTATGTAGGCTTATTTTATATTAACGTCGTTTCATAGACACTTTGACCATTTGCGTAAACATTGTGTATTACACAGGCAACAGTAGGCTAGTGCATTTGGAAACAAACTAAATTAACCGTTGGTGCATAATGATATTCGTGCTTCTGGTAAGCGCGGTGTAGGCGTCTGGAGGAAACAGCACAGTAAGCGCAACTAGGACTATCTTTTTTTCCTAGCCACTTTTAATCGCCGTTGATTTCAAACCTGCACTAAAGCAAATGATCATGTCAGAATACATCCGTTTCTTTAGTCACGGCTAGTCTACACATCTCCCAGTCATCCTATAGGATAGTCCCCTTTAAGAACGCACCATCGCGGCCACTAACAGGATACGGTAGGATACCGTAAGTGTTTGTTAACGAAGTCATCTGACCCTGTCTGTGTATATCACTGGTAGAGGAGAAGGTAGATATAATATAGGCACTTACATGAATAAATAATCAAATGAGTCAGTGGAATTGAACAATACATTTTCTCGAGCATCTCTCCAATAGCTATACTACTGTAGGCTGCTCGCGCCAGCATCATAGTTGGTGACCGCCAGAGCGCGCAGCTACTGTCGACAGAGGAGAAGGGCAAAGCATCTCATTTAGACTCCTCACCCTGAAAAAGGTCCAGAGTGTAGATTATAGCCTAGTTCAGGAGCAGCCGGGCTCACGTCGCGTCATTACTGAAAACCCGTTATTTAGATAGCACTGCATTCCACCCGTGTTTGTCTTTTCTCGTGCATTCCGTTGACTAAGGTGAGGAAGCAATTGGCCGTCTATCCAATTCCAGGCTACTGCTAGAAGGAATAGCCTAGATTTGAATTGAGGTTGGATACTTTACCCAAACCATTCTGACGTGCTATAAAGCACCACACTGTCGTAAAAATCTAATCTAGTTTTTTAATATTGCTGTGGGGTGATCAAATAGATTTCACGGCTAGCGTAGTGTTACGTAAGAGTCGCTAGCTTTATCCGAGGTGCTGAACTGAACGGAAGCCTAGCTTACTAAGGAACACGACGAATATTGGCCATCTTGCGTAAGTCTGTCCATGTGAACGCACACATATGTAATGTAATGATGTGAAACAAAATCAATTGCTCTTTATTTGTATTATTCTAATTGTGTAATTTGTCGCCAGTCCAGAAGGTCATAGGCCTACCCGTGGGGATTTGGAGAGGACTGCACCGGAATTTGGTGATACACATTTTCCGTGTCGAAAACGGTTTCGGATTTTTTTTTAATCGACCTGGTGAACGTAATTCCTGAGGTGGTCTACTGTACGGGGAGAAAATGTCGGGGCAGACGCTTACAGATCGCATTGCCGCTGCGCAATACCAGCTGACGGGATCAGACATGGCTCGGGCCGTCTGCAAAGCCACCACTCACGAGGTGATGGCGCCGAAGAAGAAGCACCTTGAGTGTGAGTAGCCTGAGCACGAGCCCATGAGCACGAGCCCATGACTGTGGTTCTGGACATGATGGCAACACACCCACTTTAAATTGAGCATTGCATGCACGCATGCACACATGCACGTGAAGGAACATACACAATTTGTCAAAAATTGAGTAGCCTATTAACGATGAAATTATCACGATCCACAACATTCATGGCCTGCAGATATATCTGGCCAGTGCTGATGTTTATGCACCTTGCTGTTCCTACCCACTATGAGGAAGGTGTGCCAGGATCGATGTTTCCTTGGAGATGACCCCAGTGCTGACCTCTCTTCCACAGTGATTGAAGCAGTTGTCATGAATCAAGACAGACTGACACATGGGACCTGTTCCAACACATTGTACACCAAACCTTACCATACCTGTGTCTTGCATGACATTCAACCGGTGTGAATACCTTTCTGTATGTTTTGCATTTTATTATCTCATGAGAATCTTCCCATCTTTCCTAGATTAGTTTAGTGATTATGGTAAGGACTAGGGTTAGGGACTTAAACATTCCCTAAAATAATCTGTCTAACATTAGGTCAGGGTAGTATAAGACCACAGAGATACCTAGTTTGCTGCTTCAGGTCTGTATTATTCAGGAGTGTGTTATTGCAATGTTAGACCTCACAGTGCCATGCTGGCATGTATGAAGACAGGAGCAGCCGCAGGAAGTTGTTAATCACTATCACACAGGCATCCATCAGACTAGAGCAGGCGATGGCCGAGTCAGGGTGTGGATGAGCCTGTGTGTGTCTGCAGAGCCAGGACTCGAGTCATCCACTCTCATGATGAATAATGCAGTTATCAGCCCCAATGACTTGCATGCATTATTTACACAGCCAAAGGTGACAATGCTGAGGCTAGTCGAAGGACTGCAGTGTGTTGTGTCCATGCAGGGTTAGGGTTAGTCCTAACAGGACTGCAGTGGGTTGTGTCCATGCAGGGTTAGTCCTAACAGGACTGCAGTGTGTTGTGTCCATGCAGGGTTAGGGTTAGCCTTAACAGGACTGCAGTGTGTTGTGTCCATGCAGGGTTAGGGTTAGTCCTAACAGGACTGCAGTGGGTTGTGTCCATGCAGGGTTAGGGTTAGTCCTAACAGGACTGCAGTGTGTTGTGTCCATGCAGGGTTAGTCCTAACAGGACTGCAGTGGGTTATGTCCATGCAGGGTTAGGGTTAGTCCTAACAGGACTGCAGTGTGTTGTGTCCATGCAGGGTTAGGGTTAGCCCTAACAGGACTGCAGTGGGTTATGTCCATGCAGGGTTAGTCCTAACAGGACTGCAGTGTGTTGTGTCCATGCAGGGTTAGGGTTAGCCCTAACAGGACTGCAGTGTGTTGTGTCCATGCAGGGTTAGGGTTAGCCCTAACAGGACTGCAGTGGGTTATGTCCATGCAGGGTTAGGGTTAGTCCTAACAGGACTGCAGTGTGTTGTGTCCATGCAGGGTTAGGGTTAGTCCTAACAGGACTGCAGTGGGTTGTGTCCATGCAGGGTTAGGGTTAGTCCTAACAGGACTGCAGTGGGTTGTGTCCATGCAGGGTTAGGGTTAGTCCTAACAGGACTGCAGTGGGTTATGTCCATGCAGGGTTAGGGTTAGTCCTAACAGGACTGCAGTGGGTTGTGTCCATGCAGGGTTAGGGTTAGTCCTAACAGGACTGCAGTGTGTTGTGTCCATGCAGGGTTAGGGTTAGTCCTAACAGGACTGCAGTGTGTTGTGTCCATGCAGGGTTAGTCCTAACAGGACTGCAGTGGGTTATGTCCATGCAGGGTTAGGGTTAGTCCTAACAGGACTGCAGTGTGTTGTGTCCATGCAGGGTTAGGGTTAGCCCTAACAGGACTGCAGTGTGTTGTGTCCATGCAGGGTTAGTCCTAACAGGACTGCAGTGTGTTGTGTCCATGCAGGGTTAGTCCTAACAGGACTGCAGTGGGTTGTGCACTGCTAGGAGCCTCTTCATGGGACATCATGTTAGCCCTGAAACATACCGGTACCATGTTTGTCTTGTGGACACTGGACACGGCTGCTAACCCTAACCTAGCAGTATGGCTGCAGGTTCATTCTAGGAGCTCTACTGACTACTGGGGATTACTGTAAGACTCTTTATTTAGACCAGTCAATCCTTGTTACACACACACACATAGGCACATACACACACGCACACACACGCACACACACACGCACAAACAAAAGGCATTAATCAATATAAATGTGTGTATTTCAAAGTGTGTCAGTATATATCTCTTTGGGTACCGCATAGGGATGGGGATTTGAACGGATTTCACTATTCGAATAGTATCAAATTATTTTAGAATATCCTGATAATCAATTTTTATTATTGCGGTTCTGTTATGTAATTATCCTGAGATGACGCAAAGCATACAGTAAACACATGAACCGCCACACATTCTGGCAATAATTGGGACTGTTAAACTATTAGATTAAATAAGGGGTTAAATAAAGAAAATAAAAGATCAGTTACTATCAACATGACGAAAAGACAATGAACTTGAAAAAATGCTGCGTCTTCAGACGTAGGCTCTTAAATTGGCAGAATAGCGATGAGCCTATTATTATGTGAAAGAAAAAGAAATACATCGGACGAAATGAAACACATTGGCTATCCTCGATAAAAACGAAAGACACATCATAGGCTCAACCCTCTACGGACACAATGAAGCTTGAGTCGCCAGGCTACTACATTTTTTATTTTACTCGCCATATTTTTACATGAAATGCATGAACAATGCAAACATTATCTGTCTGAATTATTCTTTATGTTGCATATAGTTTTAATCTAACATTTTTTAGCAAATGGCTTTCACTTGATACTTGACTTCAGCCACCTCTCTAGTGCTGACGATGGTTCATACTGCTGAAGCTCTGGCCTTCTGTTGAAATAAGGATCAGGTCAGAAAGGCCTGAGGATGTCAGACTGCTTCAGACATCTGATTTGATTCTCTTTTGGGCACTGAAGGCAGAGCTGATTAGCAGAGCAAGAATAATCTGAACAAGGAACAGTAATCTTCGGTTGTCTTGATAACCAAAAAAAGTATTACGAGTTTTCTGCTCAGACTGGAATTGTAGCTTGTTTGCATCCATCTCTTTGTGCGTAACGAGTGCCGTAAAATCAAGTCGATCCTTTTGTGAGACAAAGCGACAGAGCGTAGCATTTTACCTTCCCTAGCGACAAAAAATCTAGCGACGAGCGTCAAATCTAGCGACTTTCCGTTACTTTGGCAATCTCCGTTTTGTTGTTGAGCAGCAGCAAAATAACTAATAGTACGTCTGTTGTCATAGCAGCCAAATGTTAACTCACAGTCATGCGACGGTGCGTCATTGAAATCTGCGCTAAACTTATTATTTGCCTCTAACTCAGTCACAGGGGAGATCCTGTTCATTGGCTAATTAAAGATAATTTCGCCCAGCGTGAACTTTGGTCGCAGATGAGAGTGATTTACCCGCATTGTAGAGGGTTGAGGCTATTAACTTGGATATTAACTTGGAACTGGAATCCTCTAGTATACGGTGCGCCTGTAACGGGTATGTAAGGAACGTGGTCTTGCAAGTTCAGTCAGAGGTATCTGGCACCTGTTCACTCCCCCACCGGGAGATCGCTCCCACCGGGAGTCTAACTCGCCACCTCAGTGGCTTCTCAAGCGCCACCACTACCAACTACGCCAAAGAAAAGCTAGCTATTCAATGACGCGGGTGTCTCATTACATACCTGAGGAGTGAGTTTCACCGCTACGCATCGGCTACACGCCAACACACAATGCAAACACGCTAGCTCTACAGACAATGAGCATTTAAACATGCTCAGGGGAGAGGCGAGTACGGAGTCGATTTAGGCCGGCGTAGAAAAGACTCGGTGGCAGAGGTCATGTAACAGCCTTTTAGTCATTTTCTGTGGTGCAAGTGTGTGGTTGTAAGTGTGGTTGTGTGGTTGTGATTGTCAGTATGGGTGTGCGTTTATGTATGGTTGTGTGCAGATATCTATAGTGTCTCTGTGTAGCATGTTAAATGCAGCCAGCTGTAGTGTGTCTGTGTGTGCACACTGTATGTTTAATTGCGTGCATGTCTGCCATACCACACCAGACGCCCTCAACAGTGATTAGCATTAATCTGTTGACTTTTTGTGTCAGGTCTGTCTCTCCATGCCATGTGGGAGATGAGGATGACATGGCATTATTTCTGTGTTTGTGTGGCCTTGGATCTTCTGTGTGTGTGTGTGTGTGTGTGTGTGTGTGTGTGGGAGGATGTGTGAGGAATCTGTCTCATTAGACTTGCTTCAGGACTAAGTTTGGGGGGAGGGGCTGAGTTGGTGTACGTCTGTGCAGATTGGTGTTTGTGTGGGTGTGTATGCGAAGGTAAGTGTGGGATGATGTGTGATCGCAGAGGTTCCCACCCTAACCCTAACCACTGCAGTATGTTGGGGTTCAGCCCGTTCCAGTCATGGGTCTTCTCTGGAACACGTACTGACCTGCGCTAGCGATGAGCAGCAACATAACAGCTCCTTCTCCTGATGCAGATCTGATCTCCGCCACCAACGCCACAAACGTCAACATCCCTCAGATGGCCGACACGCTGTTTGAAAGGGCCACCAACGCCAGCTGGGTCGTGGTCTTCAAGGCCCTCGTCACTACTCACCACATGTGTGTCCATGGCAACGAGGTCAGTAGGCCCAGAGGGTGGTTCAGGAGGGCAGAGTATGTTAAGGGGACTAGGCAGAGGAAGGGTTCATGTTAAGGGGACTAGGCAGAGGAAGGGTTCATGTTAAGGGGATAGGCAGAGGAAGGGTTCATGTTAGAGGGACTAGGCAGAGGAAGGGTTCATGTTAAGGGGACTAGGCAGAGGAAGGGTTCATGTTAGAGGGACTAGGCAGAGGAAGGGTTCATGTTAGGGGGACTAGGCAGAGGAAGGGTTCATGTTAAGAGGACTAGGCAGAGGAAGGGTTCATGTTAAGGGGACTAGGCAGAGGAAGGGTTCATGTTAAGGGGACTAGGCAGAGGAAGGGTTCATGTTAAGGGGACTAGGCAGAGGAAGGGTTCATGTTAAGGGGACTAGGCAGAGGAAGGGTTCATGTTAAGGGGACTAGGCAGAGGAAGGGTTCATGTTAAGAGGACTAGGCAGAGGAAGGGTTCATGTTAGAGGGACTAGGCAGAGGAAGGGTTCATGTTAAGGGGACTAGGCAGAGGAAGGGTTCATGTTAAGGGGACTAGGCAGAGGAAGGGTTCATGTTAAGGGGATTAGGCAGAGGAAGGGTTCATGTTAGAGGGACTAGGCAGAGGAAGGGTTCATGTTAAGGGGACTAGGCAGAGGAAGGGTTCATGTTAGAGGGACTAGGCAGAGGAAGGGTTCATGTTAGGGGGACTAGGCAGAGGAAGGGTTCATGTTAGAGGGACTAGGCAGAGGAAGGGTTCATGTTAAGGGGACTAGGCAGAGGAAGGGTTCATGTTAAGGGGACTAGGCAGAGGAAGGGTTCATGTTAAGGGGACTAGGCAGAGGAAGGGTTCATGTTAGGGGGACTAGGCAGAGGAAGGGTTCATGTTAAGGGGACTAGGCAGAGGAAGGGTTCATGTTAAGGGGACTAGGCAGAGGAAGGGTTCATGTTAAGGGGACTAGGCAGAGGAAGGGTTCATGTTAAGGGGACTAGGCAGAGGAAGGGTTCATGTTAAGAGGACTAGGCAGAGGAAGGGTTCATGTTAGAGGGACTAGGCAGAGGAAGGGTTCATGTTAAGGGGACTAGGCAGAGGAAGGGTTCATGTTAAGGGGACTAGGCAGAGGAAGGGTTCATGTTAAGGGGATTAGGCAGAGGAAGGGTTCATGTTAGAGGGACTAGGCAGAGGAAGGGTTCATGTTAAGGGGATTAGGCAGAGGAAGGGTTCATGTTAAGGGGACTAGGCAGAGGAAGGGTTCATGTTAGAGGGACTAGGCAGAGGAAGGGTTCATGTTAAGGGGACTAGGCAGAGGAAGGGTTCATGTTAAGGGGACTAGGCAGAGGAAGGGTTCATGTTAGAGGGACTAGGCAGAGGAAGGGTTCATGTTAAGGGGACTAGGCAGAGGAAGGGTTCATGTTAAGGGGACTAGGCAGAGGAAGGGTTCATGTTAGAGGGACTAGGCAGAGGAAGGGTTCATGTTAAGGGGACTAGGCAGAGGAAGGGTTCATGTTAGAGGGATTAGGCAGAGGAAGGGTTCATGTTAAGGGGACTAGGCAGAGGAAGGGTTCATGTTAAGGGGACTAGGCAGAGGAAGGGTTCATGTTAGAGGGACTAGGCAGAGGAAGGGTTCATGTTAAGGGGACTAGGCAGAGGAAGGGTTCATGTTAGGGGGACTAGGCAGAGGAAGGGTTCATGTTAGAGGGACTAGGCAGAGGAAGGGTTCATGTTAAGGGGACTAGGCAGAGGAAGGGTTCATGTTAGGGGGACTAGGCAGAGGAAGGGTTCATGTTAAGGGGACTAGGCAGAGGAAGGGTTCATGTTAAGAGGACTAGGCAGAGGAAGGGTTCATGTTAAGGGGACTAGGCAGAGGAAGGGTTCATGTTAAGGGGACTAGGCAGAGGAAGGGTTCATGTTAAGAGGACTAGGCAGAGGAAGGGTTCATGTTAGGGGGACTAGGCAGAGGAAGGGTTCATGTTAAGGGTACTAGGCAGAGGAAGGGTTCATGTTAAGGGGACTAGGCAGAGGAAGGGTTCATGTTAAGGGGACTAGGCAGAGGAAGGGTTCATGTTAAGGGGACTAGGCAGAGGAAGGGTTCATGTTAGTCTCTCTAAGCCACTTGAGTGAGTAACCAGAGTGATTTTCATGCATGTGGCACTTTCCTAGTCAGAGTTAGCAGGGGGTGCATTTCTTGGGTGAGAGAGAACCAGAGATGGGAAGTAACATAGTACAAATACTCTGTTACTGTACTTGTACTCAAATTTTTCTTAATTTAATTTACTTACTTAATTTAGCACAGCCATGCTAGGTAAACATAAAATGGTTACGGATACTTTGATCAAAGTAGTAGCTTGAGGTGTTTCTTAGCTTGAGGTGTTTCTTAGGGTTAGGGTTCTAGGGGAGAATCCTGTGCTTCCATCTTGAGGTCTTGACGTCATTTGTAGAATCAGATGTTAGGCTTTGCTTTAAACTCAACCTACTTTTCAATCTGACAGAGAAGGTTGTAGAGTTGTCATTAGTCCCAAGAGTGCTCTGGTTAGGGTAAGAGTTAGGCTGCTCTGTCCATGGTGCTGAAAGCTGCTTCCCTGACAAGAATTGAGGACCTCCCTCCCTCCTTGCCGCCCTATCCTCCCTCCTCACTCTCCCTCCCTCCTCACTCTCCCTCCCTATCCTCCCTCCTCACTCTCCCTCCCTATCCTCCCTCCTCACTCTCCCTCCCTATCCTCCCTCCTCACTCTCCCTCCCTTATTCTAATGTGTGTTGTGTGTTCCTCAGAGGTTTATCCAGTACCTGGCATCCAGAACAGCACTGTTCAACCTCAGCAACTTTATCGACAAAACTGGCTCTCATGGTAAGAATGGGACTGAGGTGCTGAGGTGACCACAGATACCTCCAATGGACCAGTAGTACCTGGCTAGCACAGCTAGCTCTGATGGACCAGTAGTACCTGGCTAGCACAGCTAGCTCTGATGGACCAGTAGTACCAGGCTAGCACAGCTACCTCCAATGGACCAGTAGTACCTGGCTAGCACAGTTAGCTCTGATGGACCAGTAGTACCAGGCTAGCACAGTTAGCTCTGATGAACCAGTAGTACCAGGCTAGCACAGCTAGCTCTGATGGACCAGTAGTACCCGGCTAGCACAGCTAGCTCTGATGGACCAGTAGTACCCGGCTAGCACAGTTAGCTCTGATGAACCAGTAGTACCAGGCTAGCACAGCTAGCTCTGATGGACCAGTAGTACCCGGCTAGCACAGCTAGCTCTGATGGACCAGTAGTACCCGGCTAGCACAGTTAGCTCTGATGGACCAGTAGTACCAGGCTAGCACAGCTAGCTCTCCCAAGGAGCACCAGCATCAGATGCCTCAATAAAATAAATAAGTAACAGATCAGTCTTTAGATAAAAGATGTATTGTAGCACTTGTACTGAGACAATTTGTGTCCTGCTGAAATTATGTTTTTACAAGGTCACAGAGATGAGACAATGCAGTTATCTCACATGTACAGTTGTAGACTGTGACTGTGTGGATGGCATTTTGTCCCCGTTTGTAGGATATGATATGTCTACCTTCATCAGACGATACGGCCGCTACCTGAATGAGAAGGCCTTCGCCTATCGCCAGATGGCTTTCGACTTCACCAAGGTCAAGAAAGGGTATGTCAGTCATCCCATAGTGGCCAGTAAAAGAGCATCATATGAGGTTGTTTCCACAGGCTGTGGTTGGGGTTAGAGGTCACCAGGGTCTACATATCCTCTACCTAACTCTGACCCTTTACCTAACTGATTTGTGTACGTAATTTTCTGTCTATCTCTGGCCAAAAACCTTCCAGTCCCTGGAAAAAATCTTCCTAGTATAGTGCTGCTTCCTTCCCAGCTGTAATATTGCACATCCCTTAATTGGCCTGTGCTATTTCTTTTTTACATTTCTCTTTAAAAATTAAAATAAAACATAATTACAAAAAAGTTTTTTATTATAATGAAAGAAAAGGGGTTAATAATGGCCTACAGTGGAAGTCATAAATTAAACATAATTTAGAATAGGTCTACCTTTTATCTAGTGCCAGTGCACCCTTAACCCTAACCCTTATATGTGTAGTCCGTTGTTAGTATAACCCAGCCTAGTCCTAATCTGTGAGTGAGCACCTGCTGTGTCCTCAGTGCTGACGGCGTGATGAGGACCATGACTCCTGAGAAGCTCCTGAAGGGCATGCCCATCCTGCAGGCCCAGATCGACACGCTGCTGGAGTTTGATGTGAGTTTCATCTGCACTGGCTCAACGTGGAACACATACACACACACACACAATACACACACTCCTGGACACTTGGATGAACACAATACAGATCCTTGCTGAGAACACTCTCTCTTCCTCTATAAACATAGTTCTCTCTCTTCCTCTATAAACATATTTCTCTCTCTTCCTCTATAAACATAGTTCTCTCTCTCTCTTCCTCTATAAACATAGTTCTCTCTCTCTCTTCCTCTATAAACATAGTTCTCTCTCTTCCTCTATAAACATAGTTCTCTCTCTTCCTCTATAAACATAGTTCTCTCTCTCTCTTCCTCTATAAACATAGTTCTCTCTCTCTCTTCCTCTATAAACATAGTTCTCTCTCTTCCTCTATAAACATAGTTCTCTCTCTTCCTCTATTAACATAGTTCTCTCTCTTCCTCTATTAACATAGTTCTCTCTCTCTCTTCCTCTATAAACATAGTTCTCTCTCTTCCTCTATAAACATAGTTCTCTCTCTTCCTCTATAAACATAGTTCTCTCTCTCTCTTCCTCTATAAACATAGTTCTCTCTCTCTCTTCCTCTATAAACATAGTTCTCTCTCTTCCTCTATAAACATAGTTCTCTCTCTTCCTCTATTAACATAGTTCTCTCTCTTCCTCTATTAACATAGTTCTCTCTCTCTCTTCCTCTATAAACATAGTTCTCTCTCTCTCTTCCTCTATAAACATAGTTCTCTCTCTTCCTCTATAAACATAGTTCTCTCTCTTCCTCTATTAACATAGTTCTCTCTCTTCCTCTATTAACATAGTTCTCTCTCTTCCTCTATAAACATAGTTCTCTCTCTCTCTTCCTCTATTAACATAGTTCTCTCTCTCTCTTCCTCTATAAACATAGTTCTCTCTCTCTCTTCCTCTATTAACATAGTTCTCTCTCTCTCTTCCTCTATAAACATAGTTCTCTCTCTCTCTTCCTCTATAAACATAGTTCTCTCTCTTCCTCTATTAACATATTTCTCTTTCCTCCTCTATTAACATAGTAAGTGTTTCCCACAAAATGTGATTATATTTGTGGCGGTAGGCAGGGGCGGAGCCAGACGTTTTCATTTGGTACAGATAAAGCTATGCTCCAACTGATGTTTGATCAACATTTATTTTCTTTGCACGTTCTTTTCCTTATCAGCAAACACTGTTAAACACTGAAAAACATACAACACTATGTATGTATATTAATATAATAAATCAATGTCTGGGAAACACTGCTATCTCTCTCTCCTTCTGCCCTTAGGTCCATCCCAAGGAGCTTAACACTGCTAGCTCTCTCTCCCTCTGCCCTCAGGTCCATCCCAAGGAGCTGAACACTGCTAGCTCTCTCTCCCTCTGCCCTCAGGTCCATCCCAAGGAGCTGAACACTGCTAGCTCTCTCTCCCTCTGCCCTTAGGTCCATCCCAAGGAGCTTAACACTGCTAGCTCTCTCTCCCTCTGCCCTTAGGTCCATCCCAAGGAGCTTAACACTGCTAGCTCTCTCTCCCTCTGCCCTTAGGTCCATCCCAAGGAGCTTAACACTGCTAGCTCTCTCTCCCTCTGCCCTCAGGTCCATCCCAAGGAGCTGAACACTGCTAGCTCTCTCTCCCTCTGCCCTTAGGTCCATCCCAAGGAGCTGAACACTGCTAGCTCTCTCTCCCTCTGCCCTTAGGTCCATCCCAAGGAGCTTAACACTGCTAGCTCTCTCTCCCTCTGCCCTTAGGTCCATCCCAAGGAGCTTAACACTGCTAGCTCTCTCTCCCTCTGCCCTTAGGTCCATCCCAAGGAGCTGAACACTGCTAGCTCTCTCTCCCTCTGCCCTTAGGTCCATCCCAAGGAGCTGAACACTGCTAGCTCTCTCTCCCTCTGCCCTTAGGTCCATCCCAAGGAGCTTAACACTGCTAGCTCTCTGTCCCTCTGCCCTTAGGTCCATCCCAAGGAGCTGAACAACGGCATCATCAACGGAGCGTTCCTGCTGCTCTTCAAGGACCTGGTGAAGCTCTTTGCCTCCTACAACGACGGTGTCATTAACCTGCTGGGTGAGCTCCCCTTCCAGTGTGGGCCCTTCAGGGCCCTTCAACACCCTCCTCAACAGTGGGAGCAGATGCAGTTATCCAAAGCCACATTCTAATGCTGCATGCAGAAAATACAGCAAAACGTCAAGGAGCAAAGTGCACAATTCTAACAGTATTTTGGTGGTCATAGTTACGGAAAGGTCTATTGACCAAGCATAGTTCAATTTTGAACCGTGAACACAGTGAAATAACCCAACAATCATGTGGGAGCAGTCCCTTACAAGTGTACAAGACAGTACAGCAGGATCTCAAACACAGCATGCAGAGAGGACAAATTTGCTGGTATCACAGCTGCTTAGGCCTACACCAGGTACAAACAGCTGCTTAGGCCTACACCAGGTACAAACAGCTGCTTAGGCCTACACAAGGTACAAACAGCTGCTTAGGCCTACACCAGGTACAAACAGGTGCTTAGGCCTACACAAGGTACAAACAGGTGCTTAGGCCTACACCAGGTACAAACAGCTGCTTAGGCCTACACCAGGTACAAACAGGTGCTTAGGCCTACACCAGGTACAAACAGCTGCTTAGGCCTACACAAGGTACAAACAGCTGCTTAGGCCTACACCAGGTACAAACAGGTGCTGTTTGTTACAGGCCAGCTCCTAAACAGCATGTTCAAGCTGAGGATGGATTTGATGGTCCAGTTTGATATGTGGTGTGATTATAGCTATAGATCATAGTTATTGATAGTATTCATAAATAAGAGTACTGTGATTATAGTTGCATATTATAGGTATAGTGGTGTGTAGCTATGCAGTAGTTAAAGACTAACACCTTAACCAAACCCTAACCTAAACCCTTTACAGAGAAGTACTTCAAAATGAAGAAGAATGACTGCAAGGAGGCTCTGGAGATCTACAAGAGGTTCCTGACCAGAGTGACCAAGATCGGAGAGTTCCTGAAGCTCGCTGAGGTAACGTCTAATATCAAGCTGCCCTGAGTTGAAACAATCGTAAGATATTTGTATTTGTGTTAATTCTCCCCTTTGATTTTTGCTCTTGCAGACTGTTGGAGTTGAGAAAAATGACATTCCTGACATCAACTATGTGAGTGGACATGCTGCTGTTCGGTCATGTGACCTGCCTGTTTTCTCTGTGATGGAAAATGACTTGTTTTAACCATGTTTTTAGATAATAAGTCATATGTTGAGAATGGATAAAGACCTGAACACACACAGAGATAGGTTCACACAGACGGTTTGATCCATCCTAACCTTCCATACCCGCCAGTGTCTCCACCCTGGTGTGGTGGTGGATCTAGCGGACTCTGACGATGAGGACTGTCCCTTTAAGCCTCTTGAGGACCCGGTAACCATAGAGATGTGTGGTGGTCTGGCAGAGTGCCTGTTTGGAGGATGAGTCTTTGGCATGCTCAATTATGTTACTAGTTTGCTGTAACAGGTTGATATTTTGCTGTGTGACTGTGTGTGTGATCCTTAAGCCTTCGCTGGCCTGTGGTTTGCGGTGGTGCTGTGTTATGAAATGGTGTCAACATGCAGTGGTTAGGGTGTCATACCCTAGAGCAGGGGTGGGCAACCCTGGTCCTTGAGGGCCGCTGTCCTGCATGTTTTAGATGTTGCTCCAGCACACCTGTTTCAAATGAATGGGTTGTTATCAAGCTCTGTGGAAGCCGGGTAATGACCAATCATTTGAATCAGGTGTGCTGGAGCAAGGACACAACCCTAACAAATAACCCTGTGCTGCTCTCTCTCATGCTGCTCTCTCTCATGCTGCTCTCTCTCATGCTCCCAAACTAACCCTGTGCTGCTCTCTCTCATGCTGCTCTCTCTCATGCTCCCAAGCTAACCCTGTGCTGCTCTCTCTCTCTCAGGCTCCCAAACTAACCCTGTGCTGCTCTCTCTCATGCTGCTCTCTCTCTCTCAGGCTCCCAGCAGCATCCTGGACTCTCTGGAGACACATATGAACAGCCTGGAGGACCAGAAGGGAGGAAAGAAGGGGTAAGAAGACCACACCAGGCCAGATTAGACACATCCAGATTGGACCACACCAGGCCAGATTAGACACATCCAGATTGGACCACACCAGGCCAGATTAGACACATCCAGATTGGACCACACCAGGCCAGATTAGACACATCCAGATTGGACCACACCAGGCCAGATTAGACACATCCAGATTGGACCACACCAGGCCAGATTAGACACATCCAGATTGGACCACACTAGGCCAGATTGGAGATCTGCATTTTAGCCTTTTGCCTGCTACACCCTAGTCATAAACACATTCACACACTCCCCCTGACATAACCAGAACTCCTAGTAGTAGACCACACCCTCTCTGCTGTTGTCTCAGGCAGACCCAGCACTACCAAACATACACACTTAGTTGTTTTGTTCCTCAATCTTTCTTTAACCCTCCCTCTTTATTCCTTTGTGGTTGTCATTTGGGATCCCAGTGATGGGTGAGCATACATGGTTTACCTCAGGTGTAGTGGTAGATGTTGACTTCAGGTGCAGTGGTAGATGTTTACCTCAGGTGCAGTGGTAGATGTTTACCTCAGGTGCAGTGGTAGATGTGTACCTCAGGTGCAGTGGTAGATGTTTACCTCAGGTGCAGTGGTAGATGTTTACCTCAGGTGCAGTGGTAGATGTTTACCTCAGGTGCAGTGGTAGATGTTTACCTCAGGTGCAGTGGTAGATGTTTACCTCAGGTGCAGTGGTAGATGTGTACCTCAGGTGCAGTGGTAGATGTTTACCTCAGGTGCAGTGGTAGATGTTTACCTCAGGTGCAGTGGTAGATGTGTACCTCAGGTGCAGTGGTAGATGTGTACCTCAGGTGCAGTGGTAGATGTTTACCTCAGGTGCAGTGGTAGATGTTTACCTCAGGTGCAGTGGTAGTGTGTGTGTGATTGAAGCTGTGAAGATGTGACCACAGACATACAGACACATAACGCTGGTTCATGTTTATACAGACATGTAGCTTCGCATGCTTATTAGTCTGGAACTTCTCAGTTAATATTTGATTTCCAATTGGTGCTATCAACAGGAGCAAACCAAATTGCATCTGGGCTCAACTCGATCACACAGTTGATTACAGCGGCAAAAACATCTTTCTTATCAACAAAAGATCCAATAGTTTGTGCTTCTTTTAGAGACAATATACCATCCAGTCATATACTGGGTTAGAATAATTAGCTGGATCAGACCTGTTCGCTAGAATAAAAAATACTGACATGATGCTGCTCACACCTGCATTACATGTATGTAGTACACATGTAAATGTGTGATATAAATGTGACAACATGTAAAACACATCACACCAAAAGATGTTCTAGCAGCTGTGTTCACGAGCGCATGATATCTAGGCTAACCCTAATCCCTGCTAACCTGCTAACATGGTAGTGGTAGGTGATTCAATATTGTTACTGTTTGAAGGTGTTATCATATCTAGCTGTGTGGAACTTCAGATGCTAAACTACTTTCTCTGTGTTTCAGGTCTCCTACAAAGGTGAGCCTTCTTTTTCTGCCTCATGTACATGGAACAGTTTTCTGTTTAATTGATCCCCATGGGAACAGGGCCACTAACTGGGGTTTCCCTGCCTGTGATCCAGGGGTCTCCCACCAACAATGTGTCCCCCACCTCCACGCCCGCCAAGTCAGCTGCTGTCCCGACTCTCGAGCCCCCGCCCACTGAGACGGAGTGAGTGTCTAACACTTCCTGGGTTAGGGTCATTTAGGGTTAGCCAACACTTCCTGGATTAGGGTCATTTAGGGTTAGCCAACATTTCCAGCTTTCACACAGTTTTCAAGATGGTGGAGAAACTTAGCATCTGTATGGCTCCCCATCCAGTCCTTTCCGATTAGTCAATTAACGGTTTGTTTGTTCATACAGGGTGGGGTTATCTATGAAAACATATCAAACTCCAGCAGGTGTTCAACACACAGTTAAAATCATCAATAAAATAAGTAAAACATTCTAAGTAACTCGCTGTCTCTCCCTGCCTCCCCCCCCTCCCTGTCTCTCCCTGTCTCTCCCCCTCCCTGCCTCTCCCCCTCCCTGTCTCTCGCTGCCTCTCCCTGTCTCTCGCTGCCTCTCCCCCTCCCTGCTTTTCCCCCTCCCTGCCTCTCCCCCTCCCTGTCTCTCGCTGCCTCTCCCCCTCCCTGCCTCTCCCCCCTCCCTGTCTCTCCCCCTCCCTGCCTCTCCCCCTCCCTGCCTCTCCCCCTCCCTGTCTCTCGCTGCCTCTCCCCCTCCCTGCCTCTCCCCCTCCCTGCCTCTCCCCCTCCCTGCCTCTCGCCCTCCCTGCCTCTCCCCCTCCCTGCCTCTCCCCCTCCCTGCCTCTCCCCCTCCCTGCCTCTCCCCCTCCCTGCCTCTCCCTGCCTCTCCCCTCCCTGCCTCTCCCCCTCCCTGCCTCTCCCCCTCCCTGCCTCTCCCTGCCTCTCCCTCTCCCTGCCTCTCCCCCTCCCTGCCTCTCCCCCTCCCTGCCTCTCCCTGCCTCTCCCTGCCTCTCCCTCTCCCTGCCTCTCCCCCTCCCTGCCTCTCCCCCTCCCTGCCTCTCCCCCTCCCTGCCTCTCCCTGCCTCTCCCTGCCTCTCCCTCTCCCTGCCTCTCCCCCTCCCTGCCTCTCCCCCTCCCTGCCTCTCCCCCTCCCTGCCTCTCCCTGCCTCTCCCTCTCCCTGCCTCTCCCCCCTCCCTGCCTCTCCCCCTCCCTGCCTCTCCCGCCTCTCCCTGCCTCTCCCCCTCCCTGCCTCTCCCTGCCTCTCCCTCTCCCTGCCTCTCCCCCTCCCTGCCTCTCCCTCTCCCTGCCTCTCCCTCTCCCTGCCTCTCCCCTCCCTGCCTCTCCCTCTCCCTGCCTCTCCCTCTCCCTGCCTCTCCCTCTCCCTGCCTCTCCCTGCCTCTCCCTGCCTCTCCCCCTCCCTGCCTCTCCCTGTCTCTGTAGTTCCCTGTTGGACCTGGATCCCCTCTCTTCCTCAGGACCGTGTGTCGGGGCATCAGCAGGCCCCCACATCCTGGGGAGGTAACGTCTCCATCTACCATATGGAACATCATTACCAGCAATGTATCTGTTTTATAATGCATATCATATACAGTATATAATGAATGAAGGCATTTGTATTTTTATTCTAAGAATATAACGCTCATAAATTAAATGTTTGTTGTAACTCACATTGCAGTTATTAAAAGCGTATTTTGTTGTCTCCTTCCTCCTTGGCGCTGCCCCTCTCCCCCCTTCCTCCTCTTCAGACCTCCTTGGGTCAGGTGAGATATCCCAGAATGCACCTGTTTTTAGCACTGTAAAGCTCCAGTTAGACCAGTATGTGTCCTAGTGGGGGGTCTCTCTCTCACTGGTCTCAGTAGTGTCTCTCTCTCTTTGTTTCCCCCCCCCCTCCTCCGTCTTGTTTATGTTGGTTCACATTGGGGCATTTCGCTTCGGTTCCTATTTGTTTTTTTTGGTTGTTTTGGTTTCTTTACTATCTTGATGCTTTTGGTCGAAAATTTTCATTTCTTCCATTTTTTTATTATTATTGTTTTGGGATCTTTATTTGGTTGCTTTGGGAACATTCTTGGTTGTTTGGGGTTTTTTGGTGCTCTGGCAGAGATGGCCGAGTCTCTGCTTCCAGCCCCAACCCTCGCTGTAGACTCCACCCCCTCTCCCGCCGCGGTAACTCCCTCCCCTGCTGCCGTGGAGACAGCTCTGGCTCCTCCCCCTAGCGCCGCCGCCAGTATGGACCTGCTGGGAGGTCAGTGGTGGGTCAGGGGTCAGGGGTCACCCAGGCTTCCAGGGTCTCTGGAGCACTCTGGACAGCTCAGCCCCACCTAACACACACTCACAGACTCACACAGCCACCACTCACCCAACCTAACACACACTCACAGACTCACACACTCACCCAACCTAACACACACTCACAGACTCACACAGACACACACACTCACCCCACCTAACACACACTCACAGACTCACACAGACACACACACTCACCCAACCTAACACACACTCACAGACTCACACAGACACACACACTCACCCAACCTAACACACACTCACAGACACACACAGTCACACACACACTCACCCACCTAACACACACTCACAGACTCACACAGACACAACACTCACCCAACCTAACACCCTCACGACACACCAGTCACACACACTCACCCACCTAACACCACTCACAGACTCACACAGACACACCCTCACCCAACCTAACACACACTCACAGACACACACAGACACACACACTCACCCAACCTAACACACCTCACAGCCACACACACCCACACTCACCCCCCCTAACCCACACTCACAGACACACACAGACACACACACTCACCCAACCTAACACACACTCACAGACTCACACAGACACACACACTCACCCACCTAACACACTCACAGACACACACAGACACACACACTCACCCAACCTAACACACACTCACAGACACACACAGTCACACACACTCACAGACACACACAGTCACACACACTCACCCCACCTAACACACACTCACAGACACACACAGTCACACACACTCACAGACACACACAGTCACACACACTCACGACACACAGACACACACACTCACCCACCTAACACACACTCACAGACACACACAGTCACACACACTCACAGACCACACAGACCCACACACTCACCCACCTAACACACACTCACAGACACACACAGTCACACACACTCACAGACACACACAGACACACACACTCACCCCACCTAACACACACTCACAGACACCACCAGTCACACACACTCACAGACACACACAGTCACACACACTCACCCCACCTAACACACACTCACAGCACACACATCCACACACTCACAGACACACACAGTCACACACACTCACCCCACCTAACACACACTCACAGACACACACAGTCACACACACTCACCCCCACCTAACACACACTCACAGACTCACACAGTCACACACACTCAGCCCCACCTAACACACACTCACAGACACACACAGTCACACACACTCACCCAACCTAACACACACTCACAGACACACACAGTCACACACACTCACAGACACACACAGACACACACACTCACCCAACCTAACACACACTCACAGACACACACAGTCACACACACTCACAGACACACACAGACACACACACTCACCCAACCTAACACACACTCACAGACACACACAGACACACACACTCACCCAACCTAACACACACTCACAGACACACACAGACACACACACTCACCCAACCTAACACACACTCACAGACACACACAGACACACACACTCACCCAACCTAACACACACTCACAGACACACACAGTCACACACACTCACCCAACCTAACACACACTCACAGACTCACACAGTCACACACACTCACCCAACCTAACACACACTCACAGACTCACACACTCACCTAACACACACTCACAGACTCACACAGTCACACACACTCACCCAACCTAACACACACTCACAGACTCACACAGTCACACACACTCATCCCAACCTAACACACACTCACAGACTCACACAGTCACACACACTCACCCAACCTAACACACACTCACAGACTCACACAGTCACACACACTCACCCAACCTAACACACACTCACAGACTCACACAGTCACACACACTCACTCGACCTAACACACACTCACAGACACACACAGTCACACACACTCACCCAACCTAACACACACTCACAGACTCACACAGTCACACACACTCACCCAACCTAACACACACTCACAGACTCACACAGTCACACACACTCACCCAACCTAACACACACTCACAGACTCACACAGTCACACACACTCACCCATCCTAACACACACTCACAGACTCACACAGTCACACACACTCAACCCAACCTAACACACACTCACAGACTCACACAGTCACACACACTCACCCAACCTAACACACACTCACAGACTCACACAGTCACACACACTCACCCAACCTAACACACACTCACAGACTCACTCAGTCACACACACTCACCCAACCTAACACACACTCACCCAACCTAACACACACTCACAGACAGACACACTCACACACACTCACCCAACCTAACAAAGACTCACTCAGTCACACAAACTCACCTAACACACACTCACAGACTCACTCAGTCACACATACTCACAGACTCACACACTCACCTAACACACACTCACAGACTCACTCAGTCACACACACTCACCCAACCTAACACACACTCACAGACTCACACACACACACACACACACACACACACACACTCACAGACTCACACCCCACACACACACACACACACACACACACACACACTCACCTAACACACACTCACAGACTTACTCAGTCCCACCCCCACACACACTCACCTAACACACACTCACAGACTCACTCAGTCACACACACTCACCCAACCTAACACACACTCACAGACTCACACACACACACTCACAGACTCACAGACTCACAGACTCACTCAGTCACACCCCCCCCCCACACACACACACACACACACACTCACACACACACACACACACACTCACCTAATACACACTCACAGACTCACTCAGTCACACCCCACACACACACACACACTCACACACACACTCACACACACATTCACCTAACACACACTCACAGACTCACACACACAGACACTCACAGACTCACTCAGTCACACACACTTACCTAACACACACTCACAGACTCACTCAGTCACACACAATCACCCAACCTAACACACACTCACAGACTCACACACACACACACACTCACAGACTCACTCAGTCACACCCCACACACCACACACACCACACACACACTCTCACCTAACACACACTCACAGACTCACTCAGCCCCACCCCACACACACTCACAGACTCACACACCACACACACACAGACTCACTCAGTCACACACACTCACCCACCCCACACACACTCACAGACTCACTCAGTCACACACCCCACACACCACTCACCCCACACACACTCACAGACTCACACACACACACTCACAGACTCACTCAGTCACACACACTCACATAACACACACTCACAGACTCACTCAGTCACACACACCCCACACAGACTCACAGACTCACTCAGCCCCACCTAACACACACTCACAGTCTCACTCAGTCACACACACTCACCCAAAAACAGCAGTTTCAAATGAATGACAAGGTTAGGGTTAGCTAAATACACTCCATATGAACGTTTAGCGCACCACACTTGATTGCAAATTCATGAAGGTTTTTATTTTATCTCATAAATGAGTGTAAATGTATTGACATTGTTAAAATGTCTGCTAGCTTGTAGCAACAAAATGAAACCATTGTGAAGTGTAGTTATATTAAAAACCTGGGTTTTGATGAGCCAGTGTAGTGAAAATAATATGACCCCCAAAAGTTGGACACCAGTCTTACCCCTAACCCTAGGTCAGCAGCTCGTCAGAAGCTGTAAGTTACCTTGCTAATGTGCTGAGTGTTACTAAAGGCTGGGGTTAGGGTTAGACTATACAGTGAGGATCCTCTATACCAAAGGAGTTTATTATTTCAGATTGTTTTAAAATCACTACTCAGAAAGAAAATGAGCATATGCAGCCTGACTATAAAGGTGTGTACCCCCTCAATACAGAAAGGAACCAATACATGTGTTGACTTACACACACAAACACACCCCACACACATTCCCATATTTCCACTGACACAAACACACACTTTTCATTCATTTTCACATGCTTCGGTTTGATAGCCAGCCAAGCTTTTCCTCCACCTTAGTGAAAAGCAAATCTATCAAACAGCATCATGATCTGATCCATGCTAAACACATTCTGCTTTGTCCAGATCTCCTTCATATGAGGAACCTCACCTGTATAGACCCTGCCTGTGTGTGTGCTCATTCACTCATCCACTCATCCTGTGTGTGTGCTCATCCATTCATCCACTCATCCTGTGTGTGTGCTCATCCATTTATCCACTCATTCTGTGTGCGTGCTCATCCACTCATCCTGTGTGTGTGCTCATCCATTCATCCACTCATCCTGTGTGTGTGCTCATTCACTCATCCCGTGTGTGTGTGCTCATTCACTCAACCACTATTCCTGTGTGTGTGCTCATTCATTCATCCATTTATCCTGTGTGTGTGCTCATTCACTCATCCATTCATCATGTGTGTGTGCTCATTCATTCATCCACTCATCCCGTGTGTGTGCTCATTCACTCATCCATTCATCATGTGTGTGTGCTCATTCATTCATCCACTCATCCCGTGTGTGTGCTCATTCACTCATCCACTCATCATGTGTGCGTGCTCATCCATTCATCCACTCATCCTGTGTGTGTGCTCATCCATTCATCCACTCATCCTGTGTGTGTTTATTCACTTATCCACTCATCCCGTGTGTGTGCTCATTCACTCATCCACTCATCCTGTGTGTGTGCTCATCCATTCATCCACTCATCCTGTGTGCGTGCTCATCCATTCATCCACTCATCCTGTGTGCGTGCTCATCCATTAATCCACTCATCCTGTGTGCGTGCTCATCCACTCATCCTGTGTGTGTGCTCATCCATTCATCCACTCATCCTGTGTGTGTGCTCATCCATTAATCCACTCATCCTGTGTGCTTGCTCATCCATTCATCCACTCATCCTGTATGCGTGCTCATCCACTCATCCTGTGTGCGTGCTCATCCATTCATCCTGTGTGCGTGCTCATCCACTCATCCTGTGTGTGTGCTCATCCACTCATCCTGTGTGTGTGTGCTCATCCACTCATCCTGTGTGCGTGCTCATCCACTCATCCTGTGTGCGTGCTCATCCACTCATCCTGTGTGTGTGCTCATCCACTCATCCTGTGTGTGTGCTCATTCACTCATCCTTCTGGCATCAATCATGCCACAAACCACTGTTCTAATTGCAAGCTTTTCTAAACACCATTTATTATGCAGATTTTTCTTAAACAGTCATTTTAACCATCTTGTGTCCATCTTAGTAAGATTGAGAAATACAACACAGATGAACACAAATGTATAAAGGTCTTTTTCTGTTAAACTTGCTATACTGTATCTTCTGACTTTCATTTTCTCCCATTCTCTATTTTCTCCTTTTTTTCGTCTCTTCATCCCTCCATCTCTTGTCTTTGTATACCACTCCTACACACTTCCTATATATCTTCTTTCTGTGTGTGTGTGTGTGTGTGTGTGTGTGTGTGTGTGTGTATGCGTGTATGCGTGTATGTGTGTGTATGTGTGTGTGTGTATGCGTGTATGTGTGTGTATGTGTGTGTGTGTGTGTGTGTGTGTGTGTGTGTGTGTGTGTGGACCCCAGATGCTTTTGCAGCTCCTGCTGCTCCTGTCGATGCCCCTGCTGCAGCCGAGGGCGGGGCTACGGAAGGGGGCGGGGCTACGGAAGCCACACCCACCCCAGCAGCAGACACTGGAGCCGGTGGGTTACAGGTGGTGTGTGTGTGGATGGTGGGTGTGTGGATGGTGTGTGTGTGGATGGTGTGTGTGTGGATGGTGGGTGTGGATGGTGTGTGTGGATGATGGGCGTGCGTGTGGATGGTGTGTGGTGTGGTGTGTGTGTGGATGGTGGGTGTGTGGATGGTGGGTGTGCGTGTGGATGGTGTGTGTGGATGGTGGGTGTATATATGTGAGCATGCTTGGGATCCTTTTGTTGTACCTGTGCAACATGGTGGGTACGTACATTTACAGTTTCTGCATACAGTAGCTTGGTGTGTGTGTGTGTGTGTGTGTGTGTGTGTGAAGGAGTGTGGAACCAAACACAGACACTGATCCCATAGCTGTCAAGTGAGGGTAGTTGGTGTCCATTGCTTCTGGTATCTTCTGGGTAGAGCAATTGCTGTTGTCATGGTGATTACTTATGCTGGTGTTGCTATGGAAATGGTCTTTGACCTTTGGGAATTCCTTCTGACGGGGGTGTACTGGGGGGCTACCAGGGGCTACCAGGGGCTACTATAAATGATTGTATTGTTTTCTTTCTTGATCTGAATCCTGTTGGCTTATCCCCATGACCAGGCTCCTTCGGTTCACCTGTTGTTGTCTTTCTGTCCAAACTGTCAAAAGTTTTTTCCTTATCCAGAATTTTGTTTCAGTATCATTAAACAAGAACATGGCTCAATGTATGCTGATCATTGTATAAAATGACCCTCCTCTCCTCCTCCTCCCATCTCCTCTCTTCCTCATCCTCCTCTCCACCCCATCCATAGACCCCTTTGCCACTGGTGATGCTAGCTCAAACTCAGGCTCCTCGTCTGGGATGGACTTGTTTGCTATGATGCCTACAGAGAACAATGTTGGAGGAGCGGGTTTCAAGCCCTGCTTCACCTCAGCTGCCGGCCCGAACCCTAACCCTGTTCCACCTCCACCCCTCATTAACTCCACCCCTAGCATCCCCAACCCATCGATAAACGTCTTCAGTGGTAAAACTCCTCTCCTCCCCTAACCTCTCCATTCCTAACTCCCCTCCTGTCCTCTCCTCTCTCAACTCTCCTTGATTTATAATAGTCTGTTCTCTCCTCATCCCCTCTCCATAGATTACCAGCCTTGTTCAGAAACTTTTCTCCTTAGATTTTTCGGTCTGGAATGACAACAATGTGTTCAAATTTGTTTTGTATGCCACAGTGGTGCACCTGCATTTCAGTGTGTGTGTTTGTATGTCTGTGTGCGTTTGTAGACTTATTGGATTCAATGCCAGAACCAAGTTTCTTCAAAGTTGATCCCACTCCCCAGTGTCGCTTTGTTTGCATCAGGTACCCAACTCCCTCTCTCTCCCTCCTCTCTTTTTCCTCTCCCTCCCCTCTCCCTCCCTCTCTCTCCCTCTCTCCCTCCCTCTCTCCCTCCCTCTCTCCTCTCTTATTCCCTCCCTCTCTCCTCTCCTCTCTCCTCTCCCTCCCTCTCTCCTCTCTTATTCCCTCCCTCTCTCCCTCTCTCTCCCTCCCCTCCCCTCTCTTTCCTCTCCTCTCTCCCTCCCTCTCTCCTCTCTCTCTCTCTCGCTCGCCTCTCTTATCTCTCCTCTCTCTCCCTCCTCTCTCTCCTCTCTCTCTCTCCCTCTCTCTCCCTCTCTCTCTCTCTCTCTCCCTCTCTCATTCCCTCTCTCCCTCCTCTCTCCTCCTCTCTCTCTCTCCCCTCTTATTCCCTCCTCTCTCTCTTCTTCCTCCCTCCCTCCCGTCCCTCCCTCCCTCCCTCCCCTCCTCTCTTCTCCCCCTCTTCTTCCCGCTCCCCATCTCCTCTCTTCATCTCTCCCTCTCTCTCATCCTCTCCTCCCTCCACTCCCATGTCCTCCCTCCCTCTCTCTCATCCTTGCTCCCTCTGCTCCCCTCTCTCACCTCCCTCTCTCTCCCTCCCTCCTCCCTCCCTCTCGCTCTCCCCCTCTCTCTTCCTCTCTCTCGTCTCTCTCTGCGCTCGTCTCTACTCTCTCTCTCTCTCTCTCTCTCCCCTCTTATTCCATCCCTCTCTCTCCCTCTCTATTCCCTCTCTTACTGCTTTGTCCTTTTCCTCTGCTGTGTCTAAAGCCTGTTTTTCATTGCCCAGTGTGTTTGTCTGTGTTTTTCAGTGTATTATTCATGTTTATGCATTAGATTACGTTTTATACAATGGGTTGTTCTCAAAATCTGACATGTTATGGATTTGTTCCATTACAAGTTTAGTTACAAATACATGTTACCTGAATGTCATTGCTTGCTCGCCAGAAATGATGATCTTAATTTGATAATGCCTAGCAACCATATAACAATTAATGAGACTAGTTGACTAGTGTGTCTATGTTGGTATATACTGTATATATTGTGTGTGTGATGTACAGTGTGTCTATGTGGTATATACTTTATATGTATTCTAACCCCCTTATTTCCTTCAAATCAGCAGATGGCTTCTCATCCGCCCCCCTCCTCTCATCCACCCCCCTCCTCTCATCCACCCCCCTCCTCTCATCCGCCCCTCCACCCAAACCGGACTCTTCAAACATCATAGACCTGTTTGGGCGTCCCTCACCCCCCCCCTCGCTCTTCCCTGAGGGGGGGGGTGGGAGGGTTCTCATTAGATGGGGTCATTTTGGTATTTTCATTATTAAGATGGTTCAAATGCAGCCATATGTCACAATATTACAATGATTCCAATTGTGTTCATATTGAACCTGATTATAGGTTTATAGAGTTCCTTCATCAGGTTGGATCCACTAGTTCTGTAGTTTGTATTGTGGATCAGGGCCAGATATGAGGCTTGTAGTTTGATGTCGGCCAATTGACTTAAGAGGGTTAGGGTTAACCCTTAAGTCACCTGTGATTGGTAAAAGCTTTAAAATTGATGCATCAGTTTGTGATAAGATTAGTGTGGTGTGCTTGAGA
The DNA here is from genome assembly GCA_903064625.1 of Mallotus villosus. Taxonomy (NCBI): domain Eukaryota; kingdom Metazoa; phylum Chordata; class Actinopteri; order Osmeriformes; family Salangidae; genus Mallotus; species Mallotus villosus. Next base: position 314,845 of record CAEFZP010005634.1, on the reverse strand, counting down.
CTAGTGTTGTCAGGTACCAACATTTCAGTAGTCTGTACCAATACCATTGAAATTTCACAATACCATTTTTGATACCAAAAAATTAAAATAGGTTACTGAACAACTCTCATTTGTAGACAGGAACAGTCACCTACAGTAACTAAGGCTGTAGCCTACTTATGACAACAGAACATCAATACAATCACAATGCATGTAGGCCTAGAGGGAGAACATGTGTGGAGACTGTAGGCCTGAAGGCAGAACATGTGTGGAGACTGTAGGACTGAAGGCAGAACATGTGTGGAGACTGTGTAGACCTGAAGGCAGAACATGAGTGGAGACTGTGTAGGCTTGAAGACAGAACATGAGTGGAGACTGTGTAGACCTGAAGGCAGAACATGAATGGAGACTGTGTAGACCTGAAGGCAGAACATGAGTGGAGACTGTGTAGGCTTGAAGGCAGAACATGAGTGGAGACTGTGTAGGACTGAAGGCAGAACATGAGTGGAGACTGTGTAGGCTTGAAGGCAGAACATGAGTGGAGACTGTGTAGACCTGAAGGCAGAACATGAGTGGAGACTGTGTAGGCCTGAAGACAGAACATGAGTGGAGACTGTGTAGACCTGAAGGCAGAACATGAGTGGAGACTGTGTAGGCTTGAAGGCAGAACATGAGTGGAGACTGTGTAGACCTGAAGGCAGAACATGAGTGGAGACTGTGTAGGACTGAAGGCAGAACATTAGTGGAGACTGTGTAGGACTGAAGGCAGAACATTAGTGGAGACTGTGTAGGACTGAAGGCAGAACATGAGTGGAGACTGTGTAGGCCTGAAGGCAGAACATGTGTGGAGACTGTGTAGACCTGAAGGCAGAACATGAGTGGAGACTGTGTAGACCTGAAGGCAGAACATGAATGGAGACTGTGTAGGCCTGAAGGCAGAACATGAGTGGAGACTGTGTAGACCTGAAGGCAGAACATGAATGGAGACTGTGTAGACCTGAAGGCAGAACATGAATGGAGACTGTGTAGACCTGAAGGCAGAACATGAATGGAGACTGTGTAGACCTGAAGGCAGAACATGAATGGAGACTCTGTAGACCTGAAGGCAGAACATGAGTGGAGACTGTGTAGGCCTGAAGGCAGAAGGTGTGGACATGGAGTGTAGACATGAAGCTAACTCAGCAGAGGACTTAAAGATCATTTAAAGAGCTGAAATATATAAATCTGGACTTAATTTATCAAAAGTAGAAAGAGTGGAATCAACACGCTTCATGGGGCTCTTAAAATGTTGCTCAAAGCTCAAAGTAAATATACATCCCAAACTCCAAAACACAAATTTTGGCAAACTGTTATCTGAAAGCCTATGTAAAAATGTGTTCACCCTGTTATACCACCTCCTTTCGTATGCCGAAATTCTGGTATCTTAGCATTTAATTTTAAAAACATTTTTTGTTTGCTACCAGAATACCTGTTTTTGTGACAACACTATTTGAGACTGCAGTTTTCTACACGTTTACGTGTGAGTGTGTTTCTGTGTGCGTATGAGTGATGTATGTGTGAGTTCACCTAGCAGGGAAATGCTCCTGTTAGTCATGTGAATGATATCTACTGTGTGTCTCTACTCTGTCTAGATAGGGCTTCCCAGTGTGGAGCTGAAGGCTGACTCTTAACCCTTCTCTGCCCTCATGCTGCACTTGGAATGGCCTCCTTTGGCCTGGCTTGGCCCACATTGGCCTTGTATGGAATGGTTTGGTTTGGTTTCATCTGGTAGAGTCCACTGGAGGTGAGCCCCAGCCAGCAGCCCCTGGAGCAGAGCTAATGTCAGGTAAGGCTCACCTTCCAGATCTACACACCTACACACCTCTCTGCATGACACACCCACACTTAGACATGCCCACATTGTGGTCTATGTTGTACCTGTTCTTGCTGATATCCCTGGTACTGTAGATATCTCTGGAACTGTATATGTCACCAGTACTGTAGATATCAGTAGTACCTGTAGATATATGTAGTACTGTAGATATCAGTAGTACTTGTAGATATTGTGGTGCTGTAGATATCAGTAGTACCTGTAGGTATCAGTAGTACTGTAGATATCAGTAGTACTTGTAGATATTGTGGTGCTGTAGATATCAGTAGTACCTGTAGGTATCAGTAGTACCTGTAGATATCAGTAGTACTGTAGATATCAGTAATACTGTAGATATTGTGGTGCTGTAGATATTCCAGACCGTGTTGCATGTACAGAGCAGTAGAAGCTGAGTGAAAAGGTTTCATAAATTCCACAACAACAGGTACAAAAATGTCAGGCAGGCTCTAAATGGAGGGACAGACAGGAGTTCAAAACCCAAACACAGAATAGGCAGGGCAGGGAACAAAGGAACAGACAGGGTGTATCAGTGTAGTCCCTAGTGTCCCCTGCCCTAGTGTTCAGTGTAGTCCCTAGTGTTCAGTGTAGTCCCTAGTGTCCCCTGCCCTAGTGTTCAGTGTAGTCCCTAGTGTTCAGTGTAGTCCCTAGTGTCCCCTGCCCTAGTGTTCAGTGTAGTCCCTAGTGTCCCCTGCCCTAGTGTCCCCTGCCCTAGTGTCCCCTGCCCTAGTGTTCAGTGTAGTCCCTAGTGTCCCCTGCCCTAGTGTCCCCTGCCCTAGTGTCCCCTGCCCTAGTGTTCAGTGTAGTCCCTAGTGTCCCCTGCCCTAGTGTCCCCTGCCCTAGTGTTCAGTGTAGTCCCTAGTGTCCCCTGCCCTAGTGTCCCCTGCCCTAGTGTCCCCTGCCCTAGTGTTCAGTGTAGTCCCTAGTGTCCCCTGCCCTAGTGTCCCCTGCCCTAGTGTTCAGTGTAGTCCCTAGTGTCCCCTGCCCTAGTGTCCCCTGCCCTAGTGTTCAGTGTAGTCCCTAGTGTCCCCTGCCCTAGTGTCCCCTGCCCTAGTGTTCAGTGTAGTCCCTAGTGTCCCCTGCCCTAGTGTCCCCTGCCCTAGTGTTCAGTGCCCTAGTGTCCCCTGCCCTGGTGTTCAGTGTAGTCCCTAGTGTTCCCTATACTAGTGTTCCCCTGTTCTGTGTCTCATTCAGTGGTTTCAGTTCTTATTGGTTGTGTCTTGTTCCTATACTTTTTGTGTCCAGTCCTGGTCAGTCATTGTTTCTCAGTCTTGCTGTATGTGAGTATCCCCACCACGTTTTTGTTTTGTCTGAAGTACAGTTCCGTGTTGTTATCCTTCCTCCTATCTCTTTCGCACCTGGGTCCTCCCCACACCACACCTTACAATTACACAGAGCTCAACTCTTCAACGGGTTTTTTTCGTCATGACAATGACTTCACTGTACTCCATTAGCCTCCACAGTCATTAGATATAAATCCCATAGAGCACCTTTGGGATGTGGTGGAATGTGAGATTTGCATCATGGATGTGCAGCCGACAAATCTGCAGTAACTGTGTGATGTTATCATGTCAATATGGACCAAAATCTTAGGAACGTTTCCAACCCCTTGTTGAAATTATGAGACAGAGAATTAAGGTAGTTCTGAAGGTAAAAGGGGGTCCAACCCGGTACTAGCAAGGTGTACCTAATAAAGTGTCCAGTGAGTGTAGGTTTGTTTTTGAAATTGTAGATGATTTATGTAGCTATGATCATTCTGTTGGGAAAATGCGATACATTTTATGTAGGATTTGCCTAAACGTTTCTCTAACTACCATAAGTACAACATAGGTTTGTATTATTCTGAAATCATTGTTAGTATTATTCTGATATCATTGTTCATCAGTGTTTAATGCATTAGCCTAAATGTTTTATTTATTGAAGTAGATTTTTTAATATATTTACATTTTTCACTGATAGGTAAAAACATTTTTATACAATTATAAATAAGATAAGATATACTTTATTAAATATGGCATCACGCCAGAAAATCTGTGGTGAATCATCTTTTTCCCGTCAGGTCAAATGTTGGTCAGTGTTACAGGAACGTCTGGTTAACAACACAGGAACGTCTGGTTAACAACACAGGAACGTCTGGTTAACAACAAAGGAACGTCTGGTTAACAACACAGGAACGTCTGGTTAACAACACAGGAACGTCTGGTTAACAACACAGGAACGTCTGGTTAACAACATGGGCTAAGCCTGACAGCCTGCGTTGGACCAGTTAGTTTTGCAGCATAAGTTGTCATAGTAACTGAGTTCGAATGACATGAAACTGGCTTTATGGAACCGAATCAATTGGAAATGAGCCCGACTAACTGACATAAGCCCGACTAACTGACATAAGCCTGACTAACTGACATAAGCCCGACTAACTGACATAAGCCCGACTAACTGACATAAGCCCGACTAACTGACATAAGCCCGACTAACTGACATAAGCCCGACTAACTGACATAAGCCCGACTAACTGACATAAGCCCGACTAACTGACATAAGCCCGACTAACTGACATAAGCCCGACTAACTGACATAAGCCCGACTAACTGACATAAGCCCGACTAACTGACATAAGCCCGACTAACTGACATAAGCCCGACTAACTGACATAAGCCTGGCTTATTCGGTAAACTCGCTTTATGGAACAGGCGTCTAGGTGTCTCACCCCATGTTTCAGAACTGACAGTCTGCAAAAACTACTGCTGACGGCTTAACTCTTCTCCTTCCAATCTCTCCCTCCCTTTTTGTCTATTTCTCACTCCCTCTTTCTGTCCCTCCTCCTCCTTTATATCTCCCTCCTTTTCTTTCTCCCTCTTTCTCTCCCTCCTCCTTTCTTTCTCCTTTCGCTTCATCCACACCCCGTTTCTGTGGCCTACGGACATCCCTGTCTGTTTCTGTCCTTCTTCTCTTTCTGTTCACATTTCCATCATGTTCTTTTCTCTCTTTCTTTCCCTCTTTTACCTCCCCTCCTCTCCATCTGGCTTTGGGGCTCATTGCTTGCTTCCTGCTTCTGACTGGGTGAGTGTTTTGGCCCCTTTGTGTGTGCAGTGTGGTTTCCTCCCAGAGTGCATTGCAGTAGTAGTAGAGCTCAACTGGTCCCAGAGTGCATTGCAGTAGTAGTAGAGCTCAACTGGTCCCAGAGTGCATTGCAGTAGTAGTAGAGCTCAACTGGTCCCAGAGTGCATTGCAGTAGTAGTAGAGCTCAACTGGTCCCAGATGTCTCAGACAACCTCCAGCATCTACTGCAAAAGCCTGATCTGTAGCACTGTCATTCCTGCACGTGTCTGACCCTGACTAGCTCTAATCACGTTACTGTAGTTTGTAGATAAGAGCGTCTGGCTAAATATAAATGTAGATGGATACGTCCTTCGCTTACCTGCCCTGTGTAATGAGAAGAAAATGTGTTATAATCCTTATTATTAGATTTAGTGTCTTATTGATATCCAAAAGAAAAACAGCATAACCATGGCGATTCAATAATTTTGTAAATATATGATACAATACTGTGTTACAGCTTAAGGTTATATTACTGTAAAATGGACTCTAGTATGTGGAATCATGGGGATCACTGGTAAATGTGTTTGTGCATGTGTGACAGTCTGTATCCATGTGTATGTGTGCATGACAGTGAGTGTATCCGTGTGTGTGTGTGTGTGTGTGTGTGTGTGTGTGTGTGTGTGTGTGTGTGTGTGTGTGTGTGTGTGTGTGTGTGTGTGTGAGACAAAGTGTGGATCCATTTGTGTACACATGCTTGTGGATGTGTGTGTTGAGCCTGGTTAGTAACACTTTAAAGTGTTCAGGAAGGGATTCCAGAGCCTGCCTCTTGACAACGTTCCCTTGCTTCTCTCTGATCACTGTTGTCATGGAAACCCTCTGATTTGGTTGTCATGGTCATTCCCCCTGTAGTAGAGAATTGGAGCTGCTTGATTCTAAACTGTCTTATTTTCCATCCACCTCTCACTATCACCCCCCCCTTCCTCTCCCTATCACCCCATCTCTCTCTCTCCCTCCTGTCACCCTCTCCCTCCACCCTGCTCTTCTCCCCTCCTGTCTGCAGTGTTTGATGGGCTAGGTGATGTGATGAAGCCTGCTGTGACGCCACAGGGCTCCTCCACCATAGGAACCTCTTCTCCTAGCAAGCCCATGGCAGACCTGGACTCCACCATGGCTAACCTGGCCGGCAGTAAGTAGAACACTCCAGCATACAGTCTACCCCACACAGGACTAGTGGATGAACACAGCATTTCAATTACTTTATAATCACGTAGCGCTTAATAGGGTGATATTGTGAATGTATGAGGTATTCTGGCATACTTTCAATCTGTTTTTCTCTCCATTTGTCTCTCTTCCTCCTTCTCTATCTCCCTCTCTTCTCTCCTTCCCCCCTCCCCTTCCTCTCCATCCTTCTCTCACTTTCTCTCTCCATTCTTTTCTCCATCCTTCTCCCCTTCCTCTCCATCCATAGATCTGGGAATGGGTTCTGCAGCCCCCCCTCAGGTAGCTCCACCCAGCTGGGGTGCCCCCATGGTAAATGTTGTGTGTGTCTGTCAGCATGGAGCAGCATGGCAAAGGCATGGCCTCACATGCCTCTCCAGGGTGGTCCAATCACAGGGCCAGGAAGGTTGATAGAGGAAGCATCACCCAGAGACAGTTTTCCAACTTTAACCCCCACCCCAAGTTCACCATAATTCCTTCACAGATATATTAGCAGACATAAATAAGGTTGTATTAGTGTAAGCTAGAGCTGTCAATATGTTAATTTTAGCTATTAGAAATCATCCCCTAGTTTAAGGAAGTACACATGCAGGAATGAGAACCTGTGGTTCAGACAGAGAAGCGGTGGCAGCACAGATACAATCAGAATTAAGGACTAGAACACTGAACAGGCAAACATATCTATTCTCCTTTTAGGTTTTACAGTCAAGGAATTATAGCCGGTCGCTTCTTTACTTGTATGGCACATGAGCACGGCATGGCCTCAGGTATGGATAGTAATGGCCTCAGGTATGGATAGTAATGGCCTCAGGTAGTAATGATAGTAATGGCCTCAGGTATGGATAGTAATGGCCTCAGGTATGGATAGTAATGGCCTCAGGTATGGATAGTAATGGCCTCAGGTATGGATAGTAATGGCCTCAGGTATGGATAGTAATGGCCTCAGGTATGGATAGTAATGGCCTCAGGTAGTAATGATAGTAATGGCCTCAGGTATGGATAGTAATGGCCTCAGGTATGGATAGTAATGGCCTCAGGTAGTAATGATAGTAATGGCCTCAGGTATGGATAGTAATGGCCTCAGGTAGTAATGATAGTAATGGCCTCAGGGATTCTTGTAGTGAATTAATCACTACTGCCGCCAGACGGTTGTAACTAAACTGTCCTGCCTGCTAAGGGTTAGGGTTAGCTGGGCTGGGCTCCTCGACCCTAGCCCTACACAGGAGCATGAGATGACACTCCTCGACCCTTACCCTAGCCCTACACAGGAGCATGAGATGATACTTCTGGTGTTGAGTTAGCGCTGATGTTGTGCGCTGCATTACGTCTCAGTGCATTTAAATGTGTAGTTGTTTGTCTCCACAATGTCTCAGTTTTGTTTGTGTCTGTAAATCTTGTTGAGTTGTGTTAAATGTTGTTGACGTGTGTGCTTTGTTGCAGTGATGTCCTATGTAGTAATGTCCTCCCTCCTGTCCCCCCCCTCCACACCCCTAGAACGTCCCCATGGGAATGCCTCCTTATATGGGCTCTTTCCCTAACCCTGGACTCTGCATGGTAAGACCCCGGTCTCTTGACCTTACAACCTTTAGGTCTCTGACCTCGATCAACCTCATGAACTTTGACCTTTAGGAGCACCTAAGATGGCCAATGACTCCTGTAGGGTGCCCATCAGCTCTCAACAGGTCCACTGTGGCATCTCACTACTCTCATTTCCTTCCACCACCTGTCTCGGCCTCATCTCCCTCTCTCTTCTCCCTCTCTCTCTGGTTCTCCCAGTCTGGGGCCCCCGGCGGTGGAGCGCCCATGATGCCGATCGTCAGGCCAGGCTTCCCTCCAGCAGGGCCCTCCGGAGCTCCGGTATGGACACACACACACTCACAGACACATCCCATACACACACACTCACAGACACATCCCATACACACACACTCACAGACACATCCCATACACACACACTCACAGACACATCCCATACACACACACACACAGACACATCCCATACACACACACTCACAGACACATCCCATACACACTAACTCACAGACACATCCCATACACACACACTCACAGACACATCCCATACACACACACTCACAGACACATCCCATACACACTAACACACACTCACAGACACATCCCATACACACTAACACACACTCACAGACACATCCCATACACACTAACACACACTCACAGACACATCCCATACACACTAACACACACTCACAGACACATCCCATACACACTAACACACACTCACAGACACATCCCATACACACTAACACACACTAACACACACTAACTGCCCTCCGAGTCCTATCATACTGTCCTGTTATGCTGCCCTGAGGAGGAACTACGTTCAGATTTCTCATTAGTGGTTAGGCTACTCAGAGCTGCAGCTGTACAGGGTCCTGACATAGTGGCTTCATCTGGCCAGCATACACGCTCATGCCAACATGCAGACCTGTAACTGTCCCCTCTCTCATCCCTAGATGTCTCCAGGCATGGCTCAGAGCCCCCGCAGGCCTCCGCCCCCGAAGAACGCCCTGGATGATCTCAACATCAAAGACTTCATGTAGACCCCCCCAGGTACACCTCCTCCCCCTCCAGCCTTAACACTCCCAGGTACACCTCCTCCCCCTCCAGCCTTAACACTCCCAGGTACACCTCCTCCCCCTCCAGCCTTAACACTCCCAGGTACACCTCCTCCCCCAGCCTTAACACTCCCAGGTACACCTCCTCCCCCAGCCTTAACACTCCCAGTTACACATCCTCCTCCAGCCTAAACACTCCCAGTTACACCTCCTCCCCCAGCCTAAACACTCCCAGGTACACCTCCTCCCCCAGCCTTAACACTCCCAGGTACACCTCCTCCCCCAGCCTTAACACTCCCAGGTACACCTCCTCCCCCTCCAGCCTTAACACTCCCAGGTACACCTCCTCCCCCTCCAGCCTTAACACTCCCAGGTACACCTCCTCCCCCAGCCTTAACACTCCCAGTTACACCTCCTCCCCCAGCCTTAACACTCCCAGTTACACATCCTCCTCCAGCCTAAACACTCCCAGGTACACCTCCTCCCCCAGCCTTAACACTCCCAGGTACACCTCCTCCCCCTCCAGCCTTAACACTCCCAGGTACACCTCCTCCCCCAGCCTTAACACTCCCAGGTACACCTCCTCCCCCAGGTACACCTCCTCCCCCAGCCTTAACACTCCCAGGTACACCTCCTCCCCCAGCCTTAACACTCCCAGGTACACCTCCCCCTCCAGCCTTAACACTCCCAGGTACACTTCCAGCCCAAACCCGCCTGGTACAATTTTTCTCACACAACCCTGCAGGCTGAAATTGGATTCAGAAACTTTCAGACAGATGTAAAATGTACATTAAATTACAATGTTAATATGAGTTTTAAAGGTCCCATGGCATGAAAATTCCACTTTGAGGTTTTTACATTAATATGAGTTCCCCTAGCCTGCCTTTGGTCCTCCAGTGGCTAGAAATGTTGATAGGTGTAAACCAAGCCCTGGGTATTCTTCTCCGCCTTTGAGAAAATGAAAGCTCAAATGCTCCGATCTTCCCCTTATGTCATCATAAGGGGAAAGGTTACCTCCCCTTTCTCTGCTTTGCCCACACAGAATTTGGCCCACCAATGAGAAAATGAGCTACGACCGTGCGAGCGCGATATTGGTTTCTCCTCGAGACATCATGGCTTGCAAACGACCGAAGCTTGGCAGTTAGCTCCCACCTCCTCATAGCATTTAACCCTTGTGTTACCGTCTTTGGGACCCTTCAGTCATTGTGACCCACTGTTGTGTTGCGACAACTTTACCCAATACAAAAATTAAGTGAAGCATTTTCTTTTAAACCGTCGGGCTGTCTCAGACCCCCCACAGCGCAAAGATTTAAAGATTTTTTTTTGTATCTGTTTTTGTATTGAGTAAAGTTGGGTCGTTGTGAACCTTCGGGAACACAAGGGTTAAAACTACAGACACAGAAATGGCACGTCCTAAGGAAAGCTCATTGTGGGACTGCTCGTAGTGGCTGTAATTCTGCACCAAGGCACCAATGTGAAAAATACTTTTAAATACAGTATCAGGGGACCACTAAGGCCTATATAAAAGCATCCAAAAACAGCATGCCATGGGACCTTTAAAGATCAACCAAGATTGTTGACAATTTAACAAGGCATGCTCTCTCTCTCTCCCCTTTTCCAGCGGTTGTCGTTGTGGATGTGGATGTGGATGTGCGCCCTCGTTATCCCCCCTCCCTCGTCATATCCCAGCCAATCAGCCATCAGCACTACTCGGCTCCTCCCTTCTTAAACTCTGCCCTTTCCGTCTAATGTTGTAGCACAAATTGTGATTGTGAACTCATAGATACAGAAATCCAAAACAGTGTATGTGCGTGAGTGTGTGTTCTTCAATGTTACCCTTGACTTAAACTAAGAGAAAAAAGCACCATAAAAAACAAGTGTATTTAGATTCATTCAGGATTTTCTGCTCATCAGCTGACTTGGAATGGTGGATATGTGTTTTCCCAGGCGAGGACTGTGTTGTTTATTGTGGACTGTTTTTGATGTGTGGCCAACCCCTGCCCTTTCCCTGTTGTCCAGTCAGATACTGAGCTGTGTTTATGACTTCCCTCCATGCTTGGTTCTCTCCCTCCATCCTACCAGCCAGCCTCTCTGACAACAGTTACAGAACTGTATAGGCCTGCAATTTTCACCAAAAACTTTGTTTTACGTAGAGACAAATCATGTCAACTCATGCTTTCTGTTGATCTTATTTTTGTTTTATATTTTGTTCGTTTTGAGGATTGTGATTTACATGCAAAACTTGTTGACTATGTTCGAATTGACATATGCATTTTAGATAATTTCAGACAGATTTCGCCTATATTTCTTTAACCTTTATTTTGAAAGAAATTGTATCATATATTTTTGTCATGTTTATGAATCTGGTGGAAACAAGCAAAAAGCCCCTTTCCCTCTTGTACATAATCTCATCTCTATTCACAGGCAGGCTTGAAGGCAAACTCAGCCCCAAGTATTCCCTGTTGCACTCCTTGGTGGTGTGGAGTGGTACTGCATCTTAGCATGTCAATCCAGGTTGACCTGGGCTGTGTTCCAATACTCCACCTTTCTTTGTCTCCTTTTCTTGTCTCCTCTCCTATTCGAACAACAAATTGAATAAGTACCAACAAAAAAGTCAGCTAGCATAAACCTCCACATCTTGCTTGCTGATCAGGGGTTGCAGAGAGAAAGGTACAAGGAGAGGTGTTGTGTAAAGAGATGGGCCCCCTGGCCCATGTGTTTGTGGAGCAGATCAGTGTGGTTGTACAGGTCTCCAATGGTGGTGCTAAAGAAGTCTTACACTGTAAAGCACTCAGATATACACTGGATGTTTGTGTTTTTTTCTCCAAAAGTGATTACTGTATCTTAATCTGTTGTGAAAAAAGACTAATAAAACAAGAATGTGATAAAATGTGTATGAAGACTAGAGTTGACTCTTATAACACTATTTGAGTTTTAGATTTTGGACCAGATTTCATGTTTTTGAGTTTTATGATTTTACACACAAGACAAAATGTAACAATTACTTTCAGACAGGTAAAGGTGTCCTGACCTTTGACACACAGATGTGTGCAGACATCTATCTTGTATGCAAAGGAGGCTAAGTCTGAGCCATGACAAAAAAGGAACATAACATCTGGTCAAAAACCGATGCCGGAAAATATGCGTAGGGGGGACCCTGCTCTATAGGCCAGGCCACGTTTGGGGCCTGTGGGGCCTTCCTAGGCTGAGTTATGGGCCGTACAAAAAGAAAAACATGAAATCTGGTCCAAAATCTAAAAATCCAAGCCAGAAAATGAGCATAGGGGGGACCCTTCTCTATAAAACATGAAATCTGGTCCAAAATCCAAAAATCCCAGCCGGAAAAGGAGCGTAGGGGGGACCCTTCTCTTTAGGCCAGGCCAAGTTTGGGGGCTGTGGCGTCGGATACGTCGGTCAGGTTGAAGTCCAGTCTAAATACATTCTAAATAGAGGAAATACGTCGTAGCATACCTAGGATCATCGGGTGTTTTGGCCTTTTCGAAACACTAGACACCCTCCCCTAGCCAGGCCCAAATCAAAAAATCCAAGCCGGAAAAGGCCTCTAGGGGGATGTTTTCTCTATAAGCCAGGCCAACTTTGGGGCCTGTGGGAGCTTCCTGGACAGAGTTATGGGCAAAACAAGATGAGAACATGAAATATGGTCCCAAATCAAAAAATCCAAGCCGGAAAAGGCCTCTAGGGGGATGTTTTCTCTATGAGCCAGGCCAACTTTGGGGCCTGTGGGAGCTTCCTGGACAGAGTTATGGGCAAAACAAGATGAGAACATGAAATATGGTCCCAAATCAAAAAATCCAAGCCGGAAAAGGCCTCTAGGGGGATGTTTTCTCTATGAGCCAGGCCAACTTTGGGGCCTGTGGGAGCTTCCTGGACAGAGTTATGGGCAAAACAAGATGAGAACATGAAATATGGTCCCAAATCAAAAAATCCAAGCCGGAAAAGGCCTCTAGGGGGATGTTTTCTCTATAAGCCAGGCCAACTTTGGGGCCTGTGGGAGCTTCCTGGACAGAGTTATGGGCAAAACAAGATGAGAACATGAAATATGGTCCCAAATCAAAAATCCAAGCCGGAAAAGGCCTCTAGGGGGATGTTTTCTCTATAAGCCAGGCCAACTTTGGGGCCTGTGGGAGCTTCCTGGACAGAGTTATGGGCAAAACAAGATGAGAACATGAAATATGGTCCCAAATCAAAAAATCCAAGCCGGAAAAGGCCTCTAGGGGGATGTTTTCTCTATGAGCCAGGCCAACTTTGGGGCCTGTGGGAGCTTCCTGGACAGAGTTATGGGCAAAACAAGATGAGAACATGAAATATGGTCCCAAATCAAAAATCCAAGCCGGAAAAGGCCTCTAGGGGGATGTTTTCTCTATGAGCCAGGCCAACTTTGGGGCCTGTGGGAGCTTCCTGGACAGAGTTATGGGCAAAACAAGATGAGAACATGAAATATGGTCCCAAATCAAAAAATCCAAGCCTGAAAAGGCCTCTAGGGGGATGTTTTCTCTATGAGCCAGGCCAACTTTGGGGCCTGTGGGAGCTTCCTGGACAGAGTTATGGGCAAAACAAGATGAGAACATGAAATATGGTCCCAAATCAAAATATCCAAGCCTGAAAAGGCCTCTAGGGGGATGTTTTCTCTATGAGCCAGGGCCAACTTTGGGGCCTGTGGGAGCTTCCTGGACAGAGTTATGGGTTAGGGTTAGGGTTAGGGTTAGGTTTGGGTTAGGGGTAGGGTTCAAAAGTAAACTGGATAGTTATGAAGAGCACGGGCCTATTACTGCTGTGTTTATAACTAAAGATAGACCAAAAGAAAATAAAATGGAAAATGTAAATGTAGTGCAGTAATATGTATGTTTTTTCAGGTGCTGTGTGATGCTGAGTGATGGCTAGATGCTACTAAGGATGGAGACCAAGGTAGGTGTATTTTGTGGGATGTGTTTTCTTGATGTGTAGCACTATGTGTCTGTATGTAGGGATGTGTATATGCAAGTGTACGAGTATATAGACTATGTGTATGTATAATTCTTGGTTCTATGTCTACCTATGTTTATGTGCAAGTGTGTATATGTGTATGTTCTAATTTTGTGTATAAACCCAACGATGTGTATGCATGTGTGTGAAACTTTACATCATCAGTACCAGGGGAATACATACATAAACAGAGTTGAAAAATGAATAGGTGTACTTTATTTTAATTCACTGTGTCTGTTTGCTGTATGAGGAGGAAGGAAAAGGTGTTGTGTTTTCTCATTTCGTCCCAGGGGTGCAATGGTGTTTAGCTGTGTGATCCAATGTCTTTCCGCGTGCTTCCGCTGTCCTCTGGACCACCCGGACCCCGACTCCACACCAGATGTAAAGAGGTGAGTGACGGGGTGCTCCTGGAAATGTGTGACGAGTGTTGTTGTGAGATGTGCCCGTGAGATGTTGTTGAGGTGATTATTTTTAGTGCGTCCGTGGTGGTGTCTGAGGTGGTCGGTGTGTCAGTAGTGGTTGCGAGGGAGAGGGAATTGAAGGTAGGGTGGGGGTGGGGAAGCAGGGTGGGCTGAACGGGTGGGTTGGACGGAGTTTTAAAAGGAGGGTTGGGAGGATTTTTAAAGGGAAGGTTGGAAGGAATTTTTTAAAGGGAGGGTTAGAAGGATTTTTAAAGGGAGGGTTGGGAGGGACTTAAAGGGAGGGTTGGAAGGATTTTTAAAGGGAGGGTTGGAAGGAATATTAAAGGGAGGGTAGGGAGGATTTTTAAAGGGAGGGTTGGGAGGGACATTAAAGGGAGGGTTGGAAGGAATTTTAAAGGGAGGGTTGGGAGGGACATTAAAGGGAGGGTTGGAAGGATTTTTAAAGGGAGGGTTGGAAGGAATATTAAAGGGAGGGTAGGGAGGATTTTTTAAAGGGAGGGTTGGAAGGAGTTTTGAAAGGGAGGGTTGGAGGGAACTTTAAAGGGATGGTTAAGGTTAGAATTAATAGATGGGCTGGGGTTAGCCTTAGGGTTAGAGGGAGGGGCGGGTTTAAAGGGAGGGTTGGAAGGGATATTAAAGGGAGGGTTGGAAGGATTTTTAAGGGGGGAGTTTTGGAAGGAATTTTAAAGGGAGGGTTGGAAGGGACATTAAAGGGAGGGTTGGGAGGATTTTTAAAGGGAGGGTTGGGAGGAAATTTAAAGGGGAGGGTTGGAAGGAAGTATTAAAGGGGGGGGTTTGGGAGGATTCTTAAAGGGAGGGTTGGAAGAATTTTAAGGGGAGGGTTGGAAGGAGTTTTCAAGGGAGGGTTGAAGGGAACATTTTAGAGGGAGGGTTAAGGTTAGGGTTAATAGATGGGCTGGGGTTAGCCTTAGGGTTGGAGGGAGGGGTGGGTTTAAAGGGAGGGTTGGGAGGAATTTTAAAGGGAGGGTTGGAAGGGATATTAAAGGGAGGGTTGGAAGGAATTTTAACGGGAAAGTAGGAGGAAATATTAAAGGGAGGGTTGGGAGGAATATTAAGGGGAGGATTGGAAGAATTTTTAAAGGGGAGGGTTGGAAGGAATTTTAAAGGGAGGGTTGGAAGAAATTTTAAGGGGAGGGTTGGAAGGAGCTTTTCAAGGGAGGGTTGAAGGGAACTTTTTAGAGGGAGGGTTAAGGTTAGGGTTAATAGATGGGCTGGGGTTAGCCTTAGGGTTGGAGGGAGGGGTGGGTTTAAAGGGAGGGTTGGGAGGAATTTTAAAGGGAGGGTTGGAAGGGATATTAAAGGGAGGGTTGGAAGGAATTTTAACGGGAAAGTAGGAGGAAATATTAAAGGGAGGGTTGGGAGGAATATTAAGGGGAGGATTGGAAGAATTTTTAAAGGGGAGGGTTGGAAGGAATTTTAAAGGGAGGGTTGGAAGAAATTTTAAGGGGAGGGTTGGAAGGAGTTTTCAAGGGAGGGTTGAATGGGAACTTTTTAGAGGGAGGGTTAAGGTTAGGGTTAATAGATGGGCTGGGGTTAGCCTTAGGGTTGGAGGGAGGGGTGGGTTTAAAGGGAGGGTTGGGAGGAATTTTAAAGGGAGGGTTGGAAGGGATATTAAAGGGAGGGTTGGAAGGAATTTTAACGGGAAAGTAGGAGGAAATATTAAAGGGAGGGTTGGGAGGAATATTAAGGGGAGGATTGGAAGAATTTTTAAAGGGGAGGGTTGGAAGGAATTTTAAAGGGAGGGTTGGAAGAAATTTTAAGGGGAGGGTTGGAAGGAGTTTTCCAGGGAGGGTTGGAGGGAACTTTTTAGAGGGAGGGTTAAGGTTAGGAATAATAGATTGGCTGGGGTTAGCCTTAAGGTTAGAGGGAGGGGTGGGTTTAAAGGGAGGGTTGGGTTTAGGCGTGGGGTTCAAGGGGTTGGGGTTAGGGTTGAGAGACGGGCTGGGTTTAGCCTTAGGGTTAAAGGGAAGGGTGGGATTATGGGGTTAGGGTTGGGTTTAGGCATGGGGTTCAAGGGGTTGGGGTTAGGATAGGGGGCCAGGATGGGGTGTCGCAGCGGAGTCCCGGGAAAGTTTTAGGGCTAGGAGGGGGGCTGGGGGAGGGTACAGGATACGGACCCGGTGTAGGGTGAGGGGAAGGCTTCGGGGGGGGAGGGGAAGGGGGAGAGGAGTGTTAGGGACTGTGCTGCGGGTTGTGGGTGTATCCATGGGTGTGTGATGGTGTTGGAAGTGTCCGGGTTGTGGGTAGGGGTTATTGTAAATTTAGTTGTGCACACCAGTGTGAAAAGATGGCTGTTGCGGTTTCCGGTGCCCAGTGAATGTTGTCCCTGTTGGTGTGAAATGTGTCTGCCGGTATTTCATAAAGTGTGGGTATGTGTGTGGTGATGTAACTGTTCATGATTCTGATATTGTTTTTCTGTGGTGCGGTGAGGTGTGGTGAGTGATTTATGACCGGAATGTAAACCGTGGCATTGGGGAAGGTGGTCTTGGCCTCCCTATTCATGCTAGATAACTGTTTGAGTGATGTCTGATATGGGTCGTGGTCCTTGTTGTTGAGACCCACTGAGAGGACCACCACCTTGGTGTGTGGGTGTATATCCGTTTTCTCCAGCACTCTTAAAAAGTGCTGGAATGTGGCCCCAGGGTAGCTGTCCACCTGTATCTCAGGGTTATGGAATGAGGGGATCCGGTTTAAATTGGAATCCCCTATAAACAGATGCGGCTTTGTTCCCTTGATTGTCCAGTCCACCACCTTGCGTGCTGGCCTAGCTATGTGATATGTAGGTTTATATGTTTGTGTATGAGGAGAACTGGTGCGGTCTTGTGATAGGGTCCAAGGGGTGGGTGTTGTCTGTGGGAGTGTGCGTAATGATGGTGAGGCGCCCAGTGTTGGAGAGTCCCCAACAGACCCCCCGGTAAGGTGGAAAGGGGGGGGCTCAGAACAGGCCTGTCCCAAAGACAAATCGCCTTTTGGTTGCCCTATCATCATGTTGTTTGATTGTTTTGATAGGGGCCTGTTATTGAGGGGACTCTCCGGTCTGGCGCCTGGGGATGGAAAGACAGGGGGAGGAATTAGTGAAACCGGTTTGTGAGGGATGGGGGATGCTGAGGAGGGGGAAGCCCGGTGACCTACGGGGGAGGGGAAGTTTGTCTCGTTGGAGAAAACTCCCCCTGTGCGTGTGTGTGTGTTGGAGGGGGAGTAGGTGTGCTTTTTGAAATGTGCTTGTTTGAGGGACCCAGTGAGTGCTGCAGGGGGTTTGTTGGGTGTGCCATCCTTTCCTTTAACGGAGGGAGGGTGTGTGGGGGCTAGGAGGGGGATTTGGGATATGCGTGTACCTAAGGACAGTGTGAGCTTGTATGAGGGAGGGTTCCTAGGGAGGGGTGGAATTTCCGGGGATGTCTGTGTGTTGGGGAGTGGGGTGGGTGCGGTGTCTTGTGAGGCGGGTGTGTCTATGTGTTCGTGAATTACTCGATGTGTGGGTGCATTTGTTATAAGATACCGTGATGGAGGCAAGGTGGTGGACTGGACAATCTGCCGGGGTGGGTGTTGGGTGGTTGCTGCTCTGTGCATTGGGGCTGACTGTGGGATGACCCGTGGTTTGTGAGTGTGTCCATGTGAGGGTGGTGTAATGGTGCTGATGTGTGTAATGGGTGAGTGTAGAGTGGGTGAGTGTGTTGTAGACGTGGGTGCACTATCAGTGTGTGTACTCATCAGTAGTTTTGTGTCTGTATGTGTTGTGTTGGTGTCTATGTGTGGTGTAGTTAGTTGTGAGGAGAGTGTATGTGTTGTAGTGTTGTTTGCTGTGTGTGCTATATGTGTGTGTTGAGGGGGTGAGGGTGATGCAGTGTTGTCAGTTATGTGTGATGTAGAGATGGGAGAGTGTGGAGTGGGTGAGTGTATGGTGGGAATGGGTGCACTAATCAGTATTGTTGCGTGTCTGTATGTGTAATGGGTGAGTGTGAAGTGGGTGAGTGTGTGGTAGAAATGGGTGCACTATCCGTGTGTGTACTAATCAGTAGTTGTGGCGTATCTGTATGTGTTGTGTTAGTGTCTATGTGTGGTGTAGGTAGTTGTGAGGAGAGTGTATGTGTTGTAGTGTTGTTTGCTGTGTGTATGATATGTGTGTGTTGAGGGGGTGAGAGTGATGCAGTGTTGTCAGTTATGTGTGATGTAGATTGTGGAATGTTGTCAGTTGGACGTGCTGTGCGTGATGTAGTGTTGCTGGGTGTGTGTGTTATAGGGTGTTTTGAGTGTGGTTTAGTGCTAGGGACTATGTGTGTGATGTTAGATGGGCCTGGTTGTGATGTAATGTTGTTGGATATGTGTTGTTGAGGTGTATGTTTGTTTGTTTTGAGTGTGTCTGCATATGTCTTGTCTAACCGTTGGATGGGTGTGTGTGTTGCAGGAGTAAGTGTGTGTGTCATAATGGGTGGCTGGTCTATGGACGGATCCACTGTGGGGGTGACTATGTGTGTAGTGTGTGATTGTGCTGTTGGTGTATCCCTAGATGTCTGTTCGTTTTGTGCGGCTGAGGGAAGCTGTAGGAAAGTCTCCACGAGTGAAATGCTAGTGTCAGTCAGTCTATGTGTATATCTTTTTTGTGCCCACCCCATGGCTATCTGTAGTGCAGTGGTGTTGAGTGGGGGTGCCGTGGGCAGTCAGTGTCGTGATGGTAGTGTTGTAGTGTGCCAGTAAGATTTCCAGGTTATTGTTCATCCAAAGTGTGGTGTTGTTTGAAACTAGTGATGTGGTGTGTTCTGTGGGTGAAGAGGGTCTGATGAAGGCTGTGAGTTTCCCCACCTGTCTCATCATGCCCTTAGGGTGTGTTTTTTCTGCCATGGATGCTTGAATAATCTCTCCATGGTGTGTTGCTTGGATTATTTTGAAATATAATTTGGCTGCCTGCCTTGTGGCATCGTCCGGCGCCTGGCCAGTGGGGCGTGTGTCGTATGTGCCGTGTGTGTGAGTGCTCTGTGTGTTTACGGGAGTGTTGTGAGTGTGAGTGTTGGGGCCTTGGGTGTTGTGTGGGTTTCTATCTGTGTGGATGTTGTGTGAGTGAGTGTTGGGGCCTTGGGTGTTGTGTGCTGCCATTTGGCGTGGTTGAGTGTGTTGCAGATGAGTGTTGCGTGGGTGTATGTTGTGTTCATGGGTGGTGTGTGGATGGATGTTACGATAATGTGTCTGGACAGGGGGGTATGGTGGTCTGTTATGCATGTATGGTGCTCTGGGTGGTGGATGGGTCTGTGAACGTATGTTGTGTGGGTGAATATTATGTGTAAAGTTACTGTGTGCATGCATGCTATGTGGCTGGATGTTTTGGTAATGTGTCTGGGTGGCAGGGTGTGGTGTCCTATTATACATGTGTGGTGTGCTATGTGGTATATGGGTGCGTAGGTGTAAAAGGGGTGGCAGGCCCAGTAAGGAAGGCCTGGCTGCTCTGCTAAAATCACTATCTAGTCTAATGGTGTGCTCTCCTGGCTTAAAATGGACAGATGGTCCACCTCTGCGGGTATACATATTTAAAAATCAGAGTGGGGTAGTCTGGACAGCTGTGGTGTGAAAAAAGAGCTGCCCAGACAGGGCCCTTACCGCCTTTCGTTGTTTTCTGGCGTTGATGGTTGGTCTTCCTGGAGCTTGTTGTGTTTCTCTGTCCCCAGCCCTCAGGCTCGGGTGTAGGATTCCGAGTGGAATTTAAAAGGTCCAGATGTTGATGTAAAAAAAGGCCCGGGCCTGTAGGTGAAGACTTAAAAACAAACAATTCCAGGGAAATGTTCTGTTCTTCAGACAGTCTAAAAAGGAGCCCCCCCCAAACTGATTCTAAAATTGCAACTGTTTTAATAACTTTTAAAATCAGGCTATCAAAACCAACAAACAGAGGTAAAAACAAATGTGCATTAAAAGGTGAATCCCGACGTTTCGCAAAATGTATTGCTTCCTCAGGGGAGATGAGCTCCCAGGAGAGCACACCAGTATAAATGAGCTAGCACCCTGAGCACCGGGCCCTCCCCTGGATGGTGGCCTATGAGATCCTCCCGGTCAGGGCCGTCAAGCTCTCCCGGGGCACGTCGACTACATCTGGGCGCCCACGGTCGACTCAGGGCGGAGAGGAGATCGTGAGGTGGCCCGCCCTGGGAGGGCAGTGTCGTCCGGGACCTGTGTCTACAAGTGGGGCCCCTGGAATCCCGTGCCTGCTGGCTGGCACGTCAGCTCTGGCCCGCCCCACCGAAATGGAAAAGACTCTTTGGACCTCCGGAAACCGGCCAGCGGGGAAGCGCGTGGAGACGGCCACCCCGGCAGCGGCGGTACTGGTTGCAGGGACCCGAGGGTGGCACGTCCCACGGGCCATTCGGAGGGGGCCCCCCGCACACGCGAAGTGGTCCGGACGACAGCGGCCCGGCTGCGCTGGAACAGCTGCCAAGGTCTCGGCGGAGTGGGGAGTGGACCGCCAGGGCGGGCTCGCCCCGTTCCTGTACGGGAGAGGAGCGGAACTCTTAAGCACACACACACAAACATACACACACGCGCACAGTGTTTTTAAAGATACTCATTAAGTTTATTCTCCTTTTAAAATGTCTTAAATTGCTGATTTTGTACAATGTTTTATTTTTATGGCCTTTTAAACACTGCTGTATGCACACAAGATTCATTGTTATGCACTTTTAAAACCTGTAAATTATGTAGTGCTTTTAAATGAAGATACACCAGTGTTTTTATCTTATACAATTGTTTTGCCATTTTTGTACATTTTAAAAGAAACAGAAAACAAATTACATGTTTTATTAGGAGAATGTTTTAAAAAGTGTTTTGTAAATGTGAATTGACAAACGTATGAGTATCAATAAAAGTTTCAAAAGAAAAATCTGTTCTTATCAGTTTAATATCTGATATGTCCTCCATGCGAGGACAACATATTAAACGGATTTTTGCAACAGGGAGTCGGAACAGGGGCTCGCTCCGTCCGCTCCGCGCATCGCCCCGGTATTGCAGCGCCTCCGGGAAGGGTGCACTCTTTCTAAGCGTGTCAAAGGAAAAAGGGAGGTAGGTAGGTAGGTAGGTAGGGGGTAAAGAAGGATTGAGGAGAGAAGGATTGAGGTTGGGGGGAGAGGGGTTTGGGCTTGGGTTTTTTGGGGGTCCCAAAAACGGGGTGAAAAGGGGGTGCGCGCGGAGCCCTGTCTGCCGGGGGCGTTTTCCCGCCCTTTTAGATAAAAAAAAATAAAAATGGTTAGGCCAGTGACTTCAAAGGGGGGCTGTCACTGAGTGACTGAGTGAGTGAGTGAGTGAGTGAGTGAGTGACACAGTGAGTGAGACAGTGAGTGAACAGTGAGTGACACAGTGAGTGACACAGTGAGTGAGACAGTGAGTGAGACAGTGAGACAGAGATGGCATGGAAAAAGTGTGTTAAGACAAGCGGGCAAGCCGAGCCCCTTTGCGGCCCGCGGCGTTTCTCCACGTCTTTTGCCGGAACGCCGCGGACGGGCGAGTCGGGGCCAACGGAGGGGTTCGGGACAGGCCGTTTGGGTGTCTTCAAATCGGCCCTCTGGCTCCCCTTCAGCCACAGTGGTCAGCAAAGGTATCGCAAGTTTCCGGGGTCGAGCTGTGTATGGGACACGGCTTGCGATCACTTTGTTGACTGTGTGGTGGGAATCAGAGTGTCGACCCCCCTCTCTCTCTCCTTGCTTTCCCCCTTTTTTCACCACTTGGCTGGAGACAGAGGCAGAATTCGTGGCCTGACCGCGGTTCTGCCAAAACCTCCAGCCCAACCACCCCAGCTGCGGAACACCCAGAACAGGCCCGGAACCCTCCGGTGCCACAGGGCCTGGTGAGAGGCAGGAGACGGGAGAGCAGGAGGAGGGTGCCAGGTCGTGGCAGACCGGCCCCGACCCCTCCAGCGTATCCCGTACCCCACCGACTCCCGGACCCGCCCAGCTGCGGAAACCCCCAGGTACAGGACCGGAAGCGTCCGGTGCCTGCTGGCCCCGGTGAGAGGCAGGAGGCAGAGGAACAGGAGGAGGGACTAGGTCGTTCCAGACCGGTCCCACCCTCGACTCCCAGTACCCCGCATCTCCCGGATCCCCCTACCCCCCCCTCCCTTGCGGCTGGCCAGACCGCTCGACGAACCAACGTGTCGGGATCGGGATCGTTTCCCGCCAGACCAGACCCGGAGGAAGGAGGGAAGGACGGGCAGGAGCCCCACCACCTACGCCGAGAGCAAGCAGGACACAGGAGAGTGGCACCCCTAGGGCCAAGCACTCGGGTGGTCCTGCCTTGCTCTCAGGTCTCCCTCTGTCCACACAGGGAGACTCTCCACCTCAGACCAGACGGGAGGAGGGCCAGGAGCCCCAACACCAACACTAGGAGCAGGCGGGCCACAGGAGAGTGCCGTCCCTTGGGGACGGGCTACCGAGTGGTTTTAGCCTGCTCTGAGTCTCCTTCTCCCCCCCACCCTTGCAGGTTCGGGGGACACGCACCACCACCACCACCATGGCTGCCAGGATGAACCCTGGGGCGATGAGACGGGTGAACGCCGTCAGAGTGACAGTGAGATCCGAGGAGGCTGCCGGGGACGGAGCCACCCAAAGGATCCACGACCACTGCAACGACAGGACAGCAAGACAAGACGACCGTAATGACCCGCCTGGAATTTAGCAGAGCCATACTCCAACGAGGTATGGGCTTTGTGCCGACTGATCTCAACTGCCTGGTGAAACCACCCTCAACCCCCAACACCTTTGAGGTTAGTTTCAGATCACCACAACTTTTAGAGCAATTTTGGATCATGTACCGCCAGAATAGAAATAACCCGCCATTCAGTCACCTCCACACAGAACCACTTTCAGACAGAGAAAATAAAGTAGTCACCATCCAATTCCATAATGAAGCCGTCCAGGAGTACGACGTGGAGGTTTGGCTGCGCCGCTATGCCCGCGTCAACTCTGGAGCGAGGAGGGTCCTAGACGAGGATGGAGTGGAACAGATTCCCCTGGCTATCTGGTGGTTCCCAAAATAAATTAAAAAATAAATAAATAAAAACTGTTGGAGGCAGGGCGTTCTCATATAGAGCACCTCTTCTCTGGAACAAATTACCTATCTCAATTAAGGAGGCTGATACTGTTGCGACATTCAAAATCAGGTTAAAAACGTTCCTGTTTAGTCAAATCTATGGCTGCTAAAGGTAAGTGTGTGTATGTACTTTCAATGTAAAGGTAAGTATGTGTATGTACTTTCAATGTAAACTTACGGTGTGGTGTCGACGGGGGACGGGGCATTCTCACCCTTATTCTATAAATAACTTATTTTAGAGTTCTTTCCCCTGGAACAGATTCCCCTGGCTATCTGGTGGTTCCCAAAATAAATTAAAAATAAATAAATAAATAAAAACTGTTGGAGGCAGGGCGTTCTCATATAGAGCACCTCTTCTCTGGAACAAATTACCTATCTCAATTAAGGAGGCTGATACTGTTGCGACATTCAAAATCAGGTTAAAAACGTTCCTGTTTAGTCAAATCTATGGCTGCTAAAGGTAAGTGTGTGTATGTACTTTCAATGTAAAGGTAAGTATGTGTATGTACTTTCAATGTAAACTTACGGTGTGGTGTCGACGGGGGACGGGGCATTCTCACCCTTATTCTATAAATAACTTATTTTAGAGTTCTTTCCCCTGGAACAGATTCCCCTGGCTATCTGGTGGTTCCCAAAAATAAAATAAAAATAAAAAAAACTGTTGGAGGCAGGGCGTTCTCATATAGAGCACCTCTTCTCTGGAACAAATTACCTATCTCAATTAAGGAGGCTGATACCGTTTCGACATTCAAAATCAGGTTAAAAACGTTCTTGTTTAGTCAAATCTATGGCTGCTAAAGGTAAGTGTGTGTATGTACTTTCAATGTAAACTTATGGTGTGGTGTCGACGGGGGACGGGGCATTCTCACCCTTATTCTATAAATAACTTATTTTAGAGTTCTTTCCCCTGGAACAGATTTTATGTTCCAACCGAGGGGGGCTGGCGGTGTCTTAGTGTCTAAGGCTGCACCAAATACCTTTGTTTAAATCGCTGCATTAGTCCACACTTGACCGGTGGGGATCTCATTCTAATATCATTGTAACTGTTAGCTGCTCCTGGCATTCTCTAATCCCTGCTTTCCTCTCTCTGTCCCCCCTCCACACATCCCCTGTGGTGTGGGGGGTTTTGAGCTGTCAGCACCTGCCTGGTCATCGGTCCGCCAACGCTGGACCTATTCACCAACCGGAAACTAGTCTCCGTGACGGGCAACAGCGAGTTTCCCGATCCCTTCCTACATCTACCAAGCTGGATTTTGGTGTTTCTAAACCCATTGGCACTTCCCTGTGTATTACTATGTTTAGCCTGTGTTCTGCTCCTCTCTTTCACCAACCGTTTCTGGAGGAGGGGATCCCTCACTGAATTGCTCCTCCCGAGGTTTCTTCAATTTTTTCTCTTGCATTGAGTTTTTCTGGGAGTTTTTCCTTGTCTTCCTTGAGGGTTTAGGTTGGTTGAGGGCCAGTTTTTATGGGCGTATGTGAAGCCCTCTGTGACAAGCTTGCGTGTAAAAAGGGCTATACAAATACATTTTGATTTGATTTGATTTTATACCCGTTTTGACAGGGAAAACACCGACCCTGTCCTGAAAACCCCCCCCTACCCCCCACGGACTCCGCCCTGGTCCTGAGCACACATGAGGTGAGATGTGTCTTCCGCAGCATTAACATCAGGAAAGCACCCGGACCAGACGGAGTGCTGGGCCGGGTGCTAAGAGACTGTGCAGCGGAGCTGACGGACGTCTTTTCCGGCATACACAACATGTCGCTGGCTACATCATGGGTCCCAGCCTGCTTCAAGGCCGCTATAATATTCCCCACACCCAAACAGCCTAAGGTCACATGTCTTAATGACTACAGACCTGTGGCACTCACCTCCATTCCTGCAAAATGCCTAGAGAGACTAGTCATCAAACATATCAAAGCAGCTATCTCACCATCACTGGATCCATATCAATTTGCATACAGGGAGAACAGATCCACTGAGGATGCCATTGCCATTGTGCTACACACACTACTGGAGCACCTGGAGCAGAAGACCACCTATGCTAGGGATGGGGATCGATACCCGGTTCTGTAAGGACCCGGTTACAAATTTCTCAAAACCCGAGTATCAATAAGGTCCGAGCTTATTGCCTCACGCGCTACTTCGCTTCATTTCTCATTTTGTTGCTCGCTACGATGGCTGAATGCACGAAATGGTCAAAGGCTTGGCTACATTTTATTAAAGCCAAAGATAAAGACGAAGCAAAGTGCAATATATGTTCTAAAGTAATATATTGTAAGGGGGGGAACACAACGGCGATGAACAAGCACCTCAATGTTGTGCATCAGATAAAGATAAAATGCAGTACCTTCGACTGTCTTCGAGTCGCAACTAGCCTAGTCGCAACGGTGCTAACTCCAGCTGCCGTTGTAGGGCAATCCTCTGGTGAGCGCACCCCAACTTCGTAGCAAGTCTCCATCGTTGACAATAATAAGCCAATTCAAGGCTCAACAGTGCAACTATTTCACTCGCATATGCCCCTAAAATTTGATGTGTGCGCTGCAAACTGCTAAAATTACTTACGAGTAATCCCGTTTCCTATTTTGTATGCAATGGTAAAAAGTTCTCAAAATCCTGAAACATTGATAGTATAGGCCAAGAGTAACTACCACACCACAAATGGCCCACCATTACCCATAGGTGGCGCTACAGGCCACGCCCTGATACACAAAGATACAAGGCTTTCTGGAATGGATAGGCTCACCAAGCCCCCTCCTTTCACTTCTTGGATTGAAATAAAGGCCTTTGTGGATCTTGATGGTATTGCATTTCAGATTTGGTATCCCATTGGTAATTCTGCAGCATAGATTTTTCTATACATTTACAATTTTTCAAGGATATACATTTTTCAATGGTTCGCAATGTTTGGAGGAATCCGCATCACTGCTTTGCAGTTATATTTGGTGGCCAAGCAGCGAAGCTGCGGAGCCACTTAAGTGTTTCTACCTTTTTCTTATTGGTGGCCAAGCAGCGAAGCAGCGGAGCCACATAAGTGTTTCTACCTTTTCTTATTGGTGGCCAAGCCGCGAAGCGGCGAAGCCACATAAGTGTTTCTACCTTTTCTTATTATTATTATTATTGGGTGTGCCACGAAGTCGTGGTGCATCCTTTGTTATCTCACATATATATTATTATTATTATTTTTGCCCCCCTAAGGCTCGGTCAATATTTGGACTACATAGAAAACGACAGTGTCAAAAGTTTCGTCTTGGTCTCGATTGCGTTGGCATTACTTTTGTTTACGTTCCATTGCACAGTTTAGGAGGATACAACGTTTTTGTGGCATAAAGTTGATTTTGTCGGCAAAGGGTAGACTACTCAGTTATAATAGCCTACGTCACAGCGTCTGCACATGTTAGCAACGACGCATTAGATACGACGTGCATAGAAGACTGTTGCACAGCAGCAAGGTTGGTATCGTGCCTCCCCCCTAGCATCCGTCAATATTTTGATTACTTAGAAAACGTCATGTCAAAAGTTGGTAGCCATTGAGTTGCTTGTCTTTTTATTTACCTGGCTAACTTGCTAGCCACAGTCACTGACGCTACTAAAGTCACGAAACACGCGTGACTACCTCTAGCAGAACATTAGTTTAGCAGCTTGTTAACTTCTGGGAGATAGCTAGGCTATCGCTACTGCAAGGCAGCTGCAGAAACGCCACAAGCAAAGAGGCCAGGGTGATAACTATTTACTCATTTTACTTTGTGATATGAAACACAATTGTGAAGTGTAATGTACAATATAAGCTGATATTATTGAGGAACTACATCTACTTTCGGAAACGGTAGTCTACTATTTCACTGAAGCATTAGCATCATGACATTAGCCTATGTTGCCCGGGCAACACATGAGCCTACTACAGCGGTCTATGATGCATCTGTTTTCAATCGTTAAAATAAACATTACTCACAAATACATTTTCGTTGTACGATTTATTATGACATTAGATTACAAGTAAACGATTTGTTGGTGAAATAATCATTACCTGTGATTTCAAACCAGTACTGCAACGCTGTAGCCTACGCGAGGCACTGTGTAGCTAACAAAAACATCCACAGCTGTTTAAAGTAAGAAGTCAAACGGCGACAGAACATGTTCGGCACTCTCTTAAATCAAAAGTATTTCAATAGGTGAAACTGTCTGACTACTAACCCGAACTTCATTGACACAGCCTAAACTTGTCAATCTGTTCATGAAAGCAATATTGAATTTCAGCCTAAACCGTACAACGGAACGTTCAACCAACGATCGCCACCAAGACGAACACTGTAGTATACAATTTACCGGGACAGCTTCTCCACAAAGGGCTATATCGCATTTTGCGTTGTTACTGACAATGATCGCTATTGAGCTTTTTATGTATGAGCGATTTTCCACTAAATAAATGTCAAGCTTATATACGTTTTTGGGGGCATGTCATAAGTTAGCAGACATAGAGCTACTGTTTGAATCGCGATTCCATCTGAAATATTTCCAGTGATAACGTTGTTACAGTAGCTTCTTTCCAAGGGTGTTCTTAATGAATTATTATGCAATAGACTGTGAGTAGGCTAAATGCTTGAAAATATCACTAGAAGGGAAAAACTTAAAGGGACGGACAAGCAGGCACACCCTCACAATTTCCCCAGAAATTGTATGCTCTCTAGTTACACATCTTCTCCTCTTGGAGTCAATGGCAGCCCCTAGAACCGTATAGGACAAAGTTGTGAAATTTGGCACACTCATTAAGGACAGTCCCTTCTTTCTTTTCAGAAAGTTTCATGTCTCCCATTGGAGCGCTCTAGCGCCACCAACTGGTCAAAGTTGGACTTCGTTTACACACGTAACTTTTGAACCGTATAGCCGATTTTCAAAAATGAGGTACCTTTGGATTCCCTGGGTCAAGACGAGTTCAACGTCAATTTCCGGTTATATAGATTTTCCGCCATTTTGAATTTTAAGAAAACATGGTTTTTCGCTACTCCTCCTTCAATTTTTGTCCAATCATACCCAAATTTTGCACATATAATTGTCAGACCAACCCCCACTGTAGTTATTCAAAGATCTTTGATTTTCAAAACCGTTTGTCCGGTACAGCCAATCAAATTCGGCAGCAAAGACACCAAACAGGAAGTTGGGTCATATCTCAGCAAATCCTTGAGGAATCAACACCAAACTTGGTGTGATGACTCGGAATCCCCTTTTGAGGATGTCCAATCAATTTGGTGTCATGTGATCACTGGGCGTGGCCGCAGGAAGCAAAAATGTGTTTTGGCCAATAACTGTTGATTTGTTTGCCTTTATTAAGTGATTCCTTTGTCTCATGATATCTTGGGACATCGCATGTGTGACCCATGATCATTTTTTATAACAGCCAAAATGATGCGGCCGCCATTTTGAATTACTGAAAAAACGTTTTTCTCTACCACTGCTACACATGTTCTCAAATCTTCACCAAATTTGGCAGAGATTATCTTTAGACCAAGCCTCACAAAACCCATCACATGTTTTTTTGATTTTCCAAACCGTTTGCCAGTTACAGCCAATCAAAATGTGCAGTTAAGCCATCAAACAGGAAGTTGGGTCGTAGCTCAGCAAATCTTTGATGGATTCGCACCAAACTTGGTGTAGGGACTCAGAACCCTGTTCTAAGGATGTTTAAAATGTTTTCTGGGTCATATGAAGGCTTGGCCACCTCATTGCTGCTTGCAGCTATATTTGGTGGCCAAGCAGCGAAGCTGCGAAGCCACATAAGTGTTTCTACCTTTTCTTATTATTATTACACATCTTCTCCCATTGGAGTCAATGGCAGCCCCTAGAACCGTATGGGACAAAGTTGTGAAATTTGGCACACTCATTAAGGACAGTCCCGTCTTCAATTTCACCAAGTTTCATTTGTCCCACTGTAGCACTCTGGCGCCACCAACAAGTCAAAGTCGGACTTGTGTTTACACACGTAACTTTTGAACCGTATGACCGATTTTCAAAAATGAGGTACTGTTGGATTCCCTGGGTCAAGACGAGTTCAATACACCCCATGACGTCAATTTCCGGTTATATAGATTTTCCGCCATTTTGAATTTTAAGAAAACACATTTTTTTGCTACTCCTCCTTCAATTTTTGTCCAATCTTCCCCAGAGTTGGCACACATCATCGTCAGACCAACCCTCACAGAAGTTAATCATGGCTTTTTGATTTTCAAAACTGTTTGTCCGGTACAGCCAATCAAATTCGGCAGTAAAGACACTAAACAGGAAGTTTGGTCATATTTTAGCAAATCCTTGAGAAATCAACACCAAACTTGGTATGATGACTTGGAACCCCCTTCTGAAGATATCCAATCAATTTGGTGTCATGTGATCACTGGGCGTGGCCGCAGGAAGCAAAAATGTGTTTTGGCCAATACCTGTTGATTTGTTTGCCTTTATTAAGTGATTCCTTTGTCTCATGATATCTTGGGACATCCCATGTGTGACCCATGATCATTTTTGATAACAGCCGAATTGATGCGGCCGCCATTTTGAATTACTGAAAAAAACGTTTTTCTCTACTTCTCCTACACATGTTGTCAAATCTTCACCAAATTTGGTAGATATTATCTTCAGACCAAGCCCCACAAAGCCCATCAGATGGTTTTAGATTTTTTGCCCAGTACAGCCGATCAAAATGTGCAGTTAAGCCATCAAACAGGAAGTTGGGTCGTAGCTCAGCAAATCTTTGATGGATTCACACCAAACTTGGTATAGGGACTCTGAACCCTGTAATAAGGATGTTTAAAATGTTTTCTGGGTCATATGACTGCTTGGCCACCTCATTGCTGCTTGCAGCTATATATTTTTTTAAATTTAGCCAATATTCTCGGAGGAGGATGTGGATACTTTTTTTGAGGCTTTTGAGGTTGTGGCTCGGGAATGTGACTGGCCCAAAGCTAAATGGCCTCTGCTGGTGCAGAGTGTGCTGAAGGGCAAAGCACAAGTGGCTTTTGCAGCTTTGGATCCTCGCCTGGGGTTGGAGTATGAGGCCTTGAAGAAGGCTGTTCTGACTGCCTATGGTCCAGAGGCCTACCGGCAGCAGTTTCGCTCCGTGAGACGGAAGGAGCGTGAGTCTCACCTAGACCTGTCCAGGAAGTTAGGGGTAGCGTGTGATCGCTGGTTGAAGGCCACCGAAACGTATGATTTTGAACAACTAAGAGAGTTGATTCTGCTGGAGCAGTTTAAGAACTGTGTCTCCAGGGCGGTGGAGATGTACCTCAGTGAACAGAAGGTGACTACACTCCAGGAGGCTGCTCGAGCCGCAGATGCCTATGACATCATCCATGGCGGGCCTACCGGTTCGGGATTCCTTGCCCAGGAACAGGGCCGTGGCAGGGAGGCGCTAGTTGAAGGCAGCCCAGCTGGGGGTCTTGCCCAGCGGTCCGGGGTGAAGAGAGAGGGGAAGTCTCGCTTCACCGTAGTGTGTCATCACTGCAACGGACCCGGCCATATTAAGCCCCACTGCCCGCTCATTCAGAGGGACCGGGAGATAATCTGCCACGGGTGTCGGCGACCAGGTCACGTGCAGTCCCAGTGTCCCCAGCGTGGTCAGTGGGAAAGCCGGGCCAAGGTGGTGGCATTGGTGGCCGCCCTGACCCAAGGCCCTGACGGGTTAGGCTATGGGGGCCCCAGAGAGGTACCCCTGTCTCTCCCGGCCAGCTACAAGCCATTCACCTCTAGGGGAACTGTGTCTGTGACCCAAGGGGGAGAGGAGAGGCCGATCACCATTCTGAGAGATACTGGTGCGGCTCAATCTCTCATACTCAAGGGAGTGTTGGAGCTATCCAGTGAAATGTTTTATTGGACGCCTCTAGAGGTAGAGGAGTGAAAATGCGAAAAGTACAAAAAAATATAGTAATATTTGTGTTTTGGGATTATTTTGGTTGTCCTTTTCTCTTGAGGGGGGGAGGACTGTTATGCGCACGCCTAGTGGCAGGGTGAAAGAGGAGGTTGGTATGCCTTTCTCTATGGTAACTTTTAATATAACACATTAGTGGTGCGGCGGCCTTGCACATGGTGGTGATGGGAAGGGGGAGTGATACTCTCCCGATTGGAGACCCGGTAATTAAGGGGAGGGGTTTATTGTTTTTAAACTCCCGGATGGCGGAAGCAAGGGGGAACCTCCGAAGTGGTCACAGTATACCGCAACCTTGCTGTCGACCGGTTGTCCCCGACTTGATACCACCCACACTCTCCTGGTGTGCCACCGCGCCTTGCACTGTAAGGATACATCAAACAACCTAAACGACGACCAACCGCGTACGAGCTGTCCGCCGAACGAGACGGCTGCGTGGGCTGTCCCGGAGACTGGGGAGGGAGTAGCCTGTACTTGGCTGGAGCCGGTAAGAGACCTCTCCTACTCTTATCACCTGTCGGGGCCCGCCGCTGTTAGCGCTGTGTTTTAGCCTTATTGTTCACCTAGACGAACGACGACCGTAACACTATCCATTCCAGAAAGCCTTGTATCTTTGTGCATCAGGGCGTGGCCTGTAGCGCCACCTATGGGTAATGGTGGGCCATTTGTGGTGTGGTAGTTACTCTTGGCCTATACCATCAATGTTTCAGGATTTTGAGAACTTTTTACCATTGCATACAAAATCGGAAATGCAAGACCATCAACCAACATCCACAAGGCCTTCACTTCAAGCCAAGAAATGAGTGGGGTCTTGGTCAGCCCACAATCTCCTTAATTGTTGTGTGTGCGTCTTGCCAAGCCCGCGCGTCTGTCAATGGAAGGCTGAGTGTGTGAGAATGTGAAGCGCGCGCGCGCTGAGGAAGAGGGGAGACTTCATTCTCAATTTCACTAGAAATTAGCCAAGCTAGCATTTTTCAAATATTCACCAAACATTGACTTTTCATCTTACAGTCAACTTTTTCTCAGATTTGTGTACTAAACATTCTCAAGAGTCTTCATATGAACTTGTGATTGAATCGGAGTATCGGTTTTCTGACTGGCTGATGTGTAAAGCATTATTTTAGCGTTAGCGATAAATTTGATTTGCTTTATATCAATCATTTTTGGAGATATGAAGTTGCCTTTGCACATGGTAACATGTTGTAGTGTCCTCCACCGATATACCAAGTTTGGTGGTGATATCTCAAAGATTTGCTGAGATTTGATCCAAATTCCTGTTTCGTGGCTTTTCTGCTGAATTTGATTGGCTGTCACGGACAAACGAGTTCGAAAATCGGAACGCCATGGAATAAGTTTTGTGAGGCTTTGTCTGAAGATCATCTTTGGAAAGTTTGAAGAAGACTTGACAAAAATTGGAGGAGGAGTAGGCTTTCAAAGGTTTTTTATAAAACCGGAAATTGCAGAAAATCTATATAACCGGAAATTGACGTCATAGAGTGTGTTGAACTCGTCTTGATCCAGGGAATCCAATGGTACCTCATTTTTGAAAATCTGTCATACGGTTCAAAAGTTGCGTGTGGAAACAAAAGTCCAACTTTGACCCATTGGTGGCGCTAGAGTGGTGCAATGGGAAACATGAAACTTGGTGTATATAAAAGGTATAAAAGGGACCGTCCTTAATGAGTGTGCCAAATTTCACAAAAAGTTATCGAAGGGGTCTAGGGGCTGCCATAGACTCCCATGGCACAAGAATAATAAGAAAGCCATCAATAACAATAGGTTCCCTCCTTACGGAGGAATCCTAAATAATAAAGTCACCAATAACAATAGGAGGAATCCTAATAAAGCCACCAATAACAATAGGTTCCCTCCTTACGGAGGAATCCTAATAAGAAAAGGTAGAAACACTTAAGTGGCTCCGCAGCTTCGCTGCTTGGCCACCAATTACAATAGGTGCCTCGCAGCTTTACTGCTTGGCCCCTAATAATAATAAGAAAAGGTTGAAACACTTGGCTTGGCCACCAATTACAGTACAATGGTACGTTCAGTGATACTGTATGAAAATGATACAATGTTTTGTTGAAATGTTCAGTATTGACTTGACCTGAGGACATGAAACTAAATAAATATTTTCATTAGTCTACACAATTGGTGTCATGTGGTGTTGGTGAATTTATTTTAACACTTCCTCTGTGTAAATGATAAAAGTGTTTTAGGTTGAGCACAGGAGTGTTTAACTGATTCAAACTGAATCAGACCATATAATGGTTGGGTTTTATGTTATGACAACAAAATAAGGTTACTTATAAGACATTGTATAGTTTTGACAAAAGTGTTCCACCTTTGTTGGGCTACTTTCGTGTAGTGTTGTGCTAATCGTGTGAAGGGGTTTGAAAAACCGGGCACTGTTTTCAAAATTGTGCTTAAGCAATTGAAAAAAACTGTAAAAATGTTCAGGAAAAACTATGTTTTGTAAAGCATTAAACACTGCAGTTCAACGAGGACAGCTCTATCAAATGGCTTATGTCCCGCCCCTTTGCAAAGGAAAATAAATGTGCATTTCATTTAAAATGTAATGCACATTCGCTACTGCAATTTTAGCTGTCATTTGCTGGATTTCAATTTCTAGTGACACATCTTGCAGCTCCAAATCTTGAATTCTCAGAGTGGCACCGTCTAGTGCACCTTAAAGTTAACATTACTAAAGGTTATTAATTTCACTGTGTACTAACTGGATGTGTTACGGCCACGGCCTGGTCCCTGTCCCTTTTACACCCCCTGGTGGTTCTCCTGCATCAACCTGCCTTGACCCTACACACCTGCCGCCCATTACCTCATCATCCTGCATACTTCAACCGGCTTTCCAACCACTCCTCGTCAGATCGTTGTCACAGCTACTGTGGTAGTATGCACTTCTAGACCCTCGAGTATTAATTGGATTATTTGCCTTCTCTAAACCTGTTTCTTTGTGCCCAGGATCATCATCCATGTACCTTGTACCTGCCTGCCAACCCGCTGATTCACCAGGCAAGACCACAACCCAGGACTACACCCAATAAAATCATCTACTTGTATCTCTGCTGCATTTGGGTCCACTCTGTACTACACCGTAACAGGATGAGAGTGTACGACTGTCGCGTAGCATCGGACGCTCTCTGTCCACACCGAATCCGTCAAATTCACTTCTAATACGTTATGTACCCTAACCAGGTAACATAGCGTTACATGGATTAACAACTGGCACTACTGTTCTGGAAGGTAGCTACTGGGGAAAGTAATATTACAGTTGATGCAATACTGCACAAACTTATCAACCACTAATGTTAGGTGCCAGTGGCTAAAGTTAAACAAATAACGAAACATTACCTTGAAGGGAACTTTTTAGTTGGTAGATCTGAAAAATCCGAACATCCAACTTGAACGTTACGTCGGTTAGCCTAACGCCTGGAACACACTGGCTGCGAAGCGCTTGGACGCGCCGCGCAGTGCCACGATCGGCTACGACTGAGCAAAAGCTGTTCACACCAGACGCAAATTTATCTGCGCCAGTCTAGCCTTTCAGCTCTGAGCTTTCCTTTTCACTGACATGGTACATAAACATGGCATAGGCTATATTTAGGAAACCTGTTATTCCAACAGCCGCCCCAACATTGATCCTTCTCTACGTTGTCCTTGTCAAATTGTTGCTGGGGGTCATACAACTCCCTGTGCTTTTCAACTTCGAGAATTAATTTGATGTCGTACTCCTTGAATTTCTCGCAGATTTTTGAAATCGACTAGGCCGGGGGTTCTCTCTCGGTAGGCTATATCTGCACTCGTGTGTGTTGTGTGCAACGCATGACAACTCGTTTCTCTCAAACAAACAAAACAACTACGGGTAGTCAGCTAACATTTTTAGATGAAAAAAAAAGTTTAAAAACATTATATACCAAACAATTAAAATAAGAAATGTACTGTGTTAACGCGTTAAATGTGTGTGGGCGAACGTAAGCCCCTGTCAACAACCACTTAAATGTGACCAAATATAATATATTGCCATTCGTTATCACTGAGATAAGCCACTCCTCTCTAGAGGGGCGCCGGCCAAATGAGTCAATGGGAGCTCTCATACTTTTAACATACATTTGAGCAAGGACAGCGTCTCATTGGCAGATAAAAGTTGAATGACATTGTTTCTTATTTTAACGCGACTGGACTATTCGTCGAATCAGAGACCTTTATCATTCCCTCACATCCCATATAAATCTCACGTATCTACGAGAGCAACATAGCTAGCAAAGGAGGAGGGGACGTACACCTGTAGCTTCTCCTCAAGCCTGTATGCAAGCCTGGCGCTGAAAAGTATATGATCGCCAACCCTATGCCCGCATGCCGCTTCTCCATTGGAGCTAGATTTGTTTGGCTTTGGGGAAAAAACTTTGTGAATTTTTCTGGGAGTTTTTCCTTGTCTTCCTTGAGGGTTGAGGTTGGCTCAGGGGCAGTTCTATGGGCATATGTGAAGCCCTCTGTGACATTGCTTGTAAAGGGCTATACAAATACTGTAAATTTGATTTGATTAGAAAATATTACAGTAACCATAACAACTTAGTACTGTCAACAAAGACCAAAGAAAAAAATAGGGTAAAAACCCTCTGGTGTGCTTGATCTAACCTTGAAAACACTCCACACATATGTCACAGGCCAATTCCATTGCCAGTAGGAAATTTACCCTGGTATATGGGTTTCGGTCATAGACCTTCCACCGCCACTTATAGAATCTCTTCAATTGGGATGAGAAAAGCGCTGTACAGTAAAAATTGCGGATTGGTGTTGAACTATTCTCATATACGGACATCGCAGTGAAAGCTGACATTGTCCCAAACCACCATTTGAAATAAGTGTGAACAATTTTAGAGTCATTGTGTTTTACAGATGACAACTGTGTTTTAGTTGTGTTTACCATTGTGCAGCACAAGTGCATCACAGTGCAAAATGTTTATAGTAAATGAGAATGTGTTTAGAGTTTTGCCAGGCGGAGGCAGCAGATTAACAGAGAGCAACCTGTGTCGCACTCAGAAATGCAGAGTGCAGCGATATCCTGATTAAATAGCCCGCCCTGCTAAGAAGGTGTGCCCACTGCGTGATGTGACGCGCGCGCTGCTAGTGACGCGCGCGCTGCTAGTGACGCGCGCGCGCTGCTGGTGGCTAGTTTTCTCCTATTGGTTGAGCTACCTTCACGCCACATCTTGCACCTGCGTCTCGCGTACACACAGCATCGAGCCAGGGCTCCAGACTGCGACCAAATGGTTTTTGAGACAGTGCGAGCATTTTTTACAAGCACTCATGCATGTGCAACCTACAAATTTGAAATGTATTAGGTGTGCACAATGTCAGCACACGTTAGCAACGACTCATAGGTACGAAGTTCTAGTAAGACAGCGATATGTGAGCCCTCAGCATTAGTACCGTAGCTAAAAGTCTTGGAAAGTTTAGGCTATTTTTCGCTAGGTTCCTACTAACATGTCTTTATCTGCCAGACAAGTGGGTTCCCCTTCGTTCTTTTGGCGAGCAGTTTCACTAGCCCTTTTATCCGGCGTCATGGAGCTGAGCAAATAAATAGTTACTTATTTAGCACTAGCGTTGTTAGCTACTGTATCCCTGCCTGTGTTTGTGCTGTTATACTCAGCAATTATACTCAGCAAGTATCGTGTCGTGGTGTCGGAGGACTGATTGAAAAGCGCATCATACATTTAAGTAATTTAGCTAAGACTTGCATGTAGCCTCCAATATGTAATGTCACGTTAAAAAAATGTATTTAAACTCAAGCTTATGTGGTGCGTCGCTGTATATCAGTTGTAAACATTTCTGTAAAAAGAACTGACCCATCTGCAACCGACGCAAGCACACCCCAGAATTTCCCCAGAAATTGTACCAGGGGCGATTCTAGGATCAGACCTTTAGGGGTGCTCAGCCCCCATTGTGACATGGATACAGTGCCTTGCAAAAGTGCTAAACCCCCTTGCTAATATAAATCCCTAATTTCACTGGATAAAAATGAATACATTTATGTATCATTATGCAAAATATTAAATGAATTAAAAAAACGAAGGATGTCTCTTTCTTCATGACCTACCAGCATCAAATGATAATAAACTATATATTTTTTTTAATGTTATTATTATATTCAGGGGTGCTGAGATGAATGGTCTAAAATCGCCACTGAATTGTACCCTCTCTAGTTACATTAATAATTGCATTGCAGGTTAATATAAGGTGTGCCTCTAAATGTTCTGCTTGCGCTCCTAACATTTTCAGTCAGGGCTGTGCTCTAGCCTGACGTTGTCATCCTCATAATTCTGGTCAGAATATGAGTCTGAGAACTCTCCCGTAGACGGTGACTATGTATGGGGGCGTGTTTTAAACGAACCCGGAAAACAAATGCCTCTTCGCTCAATTGGATAGACCTAATAAATTAAACTGTTACCAAACCCCGTAGGAAGGACGGCAAAAACATATTTTCCATCGACAAATGCCTTGATTGCGTTTCTCTGTTCCTCTTTCAAAATGAATGCGCTGTCGATGTCTTCTAAAACAGACTCGATGGCAGAATCATAACATCTCAGCTCTCCAGCGGTAGCCATGTTTGTTGAAAACGAATTCAACTCAAGCGCTATTTTGTGAAGTGGTTGGTTACGTTACTGTTGATCATCTGTCCATCATCGTATAAAGCCCGCACTGACAATTTTATTGGTCCGAACAGCTCCTGTTCGGTATATAGTGTTTTCCGGACTGAGCCCCCCCAGACCCACTTTCCGGACCAAATCACTTTGGGCGTGGAGAAGTTTGGCTGGCACCCAGGCTAACTGTGCTCCTAGTAAAAGAAAGTTAGTCTGGAGCCCTGCATTGAGCATTCACAGCTTGAACTGGGGAATAGCCTGGGAGGGCAAAATGAGTTTGACTGAAGATGCCCCGTCCACCTACAAGTCCGAGGTCTGGCAGCATTTT
The DNA here is from genome assembly GCA_903064625.1 of Mallotus villosus. NCBI lineage: Eukaryota > Metazoa > Chordata > Actinopteri > Osmeriformes > Salangidae > Mallotus > Mallotus villosus. The sequence continues at coordinate 276,771 of CAEFZP010005634.1, read as the reverse complement.
GGGGGGTTCAACATATCTAGATATGTATCGTATCGTGACGCCAGTATCGGGATACGTATCGAACCGTGTGCTGAGTGTTACACCCCTAGTGTTTATATATTGATTTGTTGTGTTTATGATCTGAAAGCATTGTTTGATTTAGAGCACAGATTAAATGGTTTAGGGGTGAGTGTTTGATTTTGCCAGAAGAGTCAGAGGTTTTGGAAATGTAGTTTGTGTTTTAACAATTGTGAAAAACTGTAAACCAATTCAAAATCTAGAGATGCTATTTCACACACACGTTTGGACGTACGATGTTCAGCAGTTTGAGCAGCTAGTTGAGTAAGTTAATGAGCAGTCTGATATTTTTAACCCCCCATGATACAGTAAAGTAGTACAGGAACATCCAGCGTGCGTAGTCTGTGTCTTTAAAAAAGTATTTACCGAATGAAGAATGGTGTCAGGCTTCAGGCAGTTCATATACCGTTCATGTGAGCGTCGTCCACTTCCTGCAAAGGGATAGAGGCACGCAAAAAGAGAGAGGGAGATGGGGGGTGAGCGGGTTAGATACGGAGAGCGAGCAATCGATGTGAAACCGGGGCCTGCGTACGATATAGACGACCCTGCAAACTTTGCATCACATGAAAGAACATTGTTTTGCCTGACATCACCATTTGACGGAGGAGCGTCAACATTCGGGTAAACATTCGCCTTTAATCTGTCGCTGTAAATGTATTGTTTGATTGTGTGACGCATAAGGTTTGCCTTGTTTAATTCCCTCGCAATGTAGATTACTATCTGTCACATCCATCGGTGTAGTAGTCTACCATATTTTCTAGTGTCATTGCATGGACGTGTGATTCCACAAGGCTGCAAACGATTGCACTTACATTTTAAATGTATTTTTTCCGAATGCTGTTGTTAGCCTACATCTATGCCATATTTCTACTGTATCATGGATTCCCGAAAACTGAAACGCCAGTAACGGAATTCAAGGATTTATTGAAATGTTACTTAGCCTACATGTCTTTAAATGTTGGCTAACGAATATGCAGTACCATTACTTTAGTGTACAGTAGTGAATATGATAGCATTTTCAATTGGGACAATTGGGGAAAGTGGTATGACATTGTGTCGGCCGTTGCGTCACTTTAAACTCCAACCAAAAACGCACCCACTGCATTAGCACATGTAGCCTACACATGGTATACCGAAACCGATCTAGCTTGAAATAAAACACTCACAAAGAACACTTTATCCGGACAGTTTAGACCACGTCAGTGTGACTGAATTGAATACAAGCTTATTTATAGTTTAAATAACACATGTTGTCAAATGATGTGGCTGTTGGAGGAGGCATGAAAGGACTTTTCAATGTACTGTTATTTAATAGAATATGTATGCATGCTTTTTTGATGAAATATTTTGGTATTTATATGAGTATATCTACAGCTGTCGCCAACAGTTATAGTGTATTATTACCGTTCTCTCCTAAAATGTTGATAACAAACTATTATGTAGCATGGGTCAATATAACATTTAAGAATGAAGTAAACTAAATGTAAAGTTCTGTATATAAGGAGAGGTAGGATAGTTTAGTACTCTTCAGAACTGTTGTTCACAACCTTCAATGTGACGGCCGTGTTGCCATGCCTGCTTCCTGTGAACTCAGTCTGTCTAACATGTGACTATAAACACACAATGCTTCCATTCCAACTGTACCATACGTGGTGGCCGCCTGGCTGTGGCTTGTGGCGATTTCTTCATTTCCTTCTCTAGCCCCCCTCATCTCCCTCTCCATTTATCTCTCTCATTAACAGACACATACACACACAAACATACTGTACAACTCTCACTAATTATTTCTGTCCTGATTAATAACACACACCAAATACATACATACAATCACGCAAAATGCATAATTTTTGCACACGCACTATCACTCTTTATTTCATTGTTACAGTTGATGGCACAGAACTCAAGCTCTAACTTTTAAGATGGCTTCCAAACTCAAGTCAACTTTCCCTTAACTTCTCCTTTAAGATCCATAGGTTGTCCTTGTTTGACTCATGTATTTGGCCTCAATAAGCAAGGCTGCAACACAGCCTGCAACACCTACAGGTTGGCCTCATGTTCTGCTCACCTCAGTGAAATCCTCTAGCTGTCATCAACTAAAGCAGTCAAGTCAAAACTAAAGAACACACTACAAGTAACTACAATGTCAACTATGATCTTGAATTTAGTCAAATCTATGATTATTCCTGCCCATCTATAAAGTCAAGATAAACAATGACACCTCTGACAATTATTTACAGTGTTTTACCTTGTTGCTGAGAGATCATTCAGGGAAAGTGTGACTTTGCCAAGTTCTTATCTTTAATGTTTAACACAACATACGTGGAAATGTGTGAACTTGAATACGTTTTACTTTTGTTGTTGAAAAACCATCAATGCCATCTGCCTTTGACTTGGACGCCTGCCAAGTCTGTGATACCCCTCAACAGCTGTATTTGTTTGTGTGTGTGTGCGCACGTTGTGTCCTGGGATGCCCTTCCTCCATAGGCCCCATACTGCAAAACATTCCACATGGGGGCCAAGGGGGCGGTGCAGAGACACACATACACACAAACATAGGCACACTTTTGGCATGGCATGCCAAGATAGATAGAGGGAGAGCAGAAGCAAGGTTGCAGGGTTCCATTCAACTCATTTCACCTCTCTCCAGATTCCTGACAGAATTCTAATCATTGGACCCTTATCAGCAGGAGGTCGTCACTGTAAAAGAACAGTTAGGGCCATCACTACTTGAGCACTCTAATCTCTATGTGATTCCTTAGGGGAACTAGTTTTGATATATTTGCATGTATATACATACAAGTTGATTCACAAATATTGTATTTTCTACTATTGTGTAAGTACATTTTTTTATTAGACAACCCATATTGGATGATTTGATCTTCCACAGTACACTCACTGTGAAGGAGGCTTAGTATTGTCTCTATTGTTCTTTGACTCTGTAGTGCACTTGATGGGCCTGGGCAGTGCACTACATTACATTACACTACATACTACAAAGGGTCTGTGTGCAAGGGTCCTAACACCATTCAGTTATCTGGCTTGTGTCTACATGGGCCTCTTGAGAGAAAAGGATGGTGAGGCACAATGTGCATGGTACGTAATGCAGGGCAGGCAAAGGACATGGATCCCATGCTCCAGGTCTTTAAGTAGTCGTTACCACAGGTCCTGTTGGTGGGCTATGATGCACATTTATGCCTGTGTGTGTGTGTTTGGTGTTGGGGGGTAACCTCTCAAAGTGTTAGTTTGACTGTAGTCGGGTGGTCTGTTTTCAATAAATATGTATTTATTCATTTAGATTCTCTTGTAAAGCGTTGGTATATTATACCACCACTGTTGGAAACAACATAAGCAGCAAAATAACACAACATAACATAAGTAAAAGTTACATTAAGTATCAGGCTTTGATTCTATATACATATTTTTACATTTAGTCATTTAGCAGATGCTCTTATCCAGAGCGACTTAACAGTAAGTACAGGGACATTCCCCCGAGGCAAGTAGGGTGAAGTGCCTTGCCCAAGGACACAACGTCATCGCGCACAGACGGGAATCAAACCGGCAACCTTTTTACTACCATTAAACTCAAAGATTTTGCGGCAATTCTGTCCACCTAGATTCAATGTAGCCTTAGTTACTGTATGTATTGTACTGTGTCAATAACCCAACTATTAAAGTCTATAAAGCTGTCACAGTTGGTTGACAGATATCATTAAATGGTGGTCTTAGCTAGGTGGTGATGGTTTGTTTGGTCAACACTGGATTGTTTGTCATATATTTATTCCCTCTTATGAACCTGTTTCCTGGAAAACGATAGACAAGTAATTCTGCCAGCTAGGAAATGGGGGCAAAAATTCTCAGATGACAGTGGGGGGCCCGTCAGGGGAGGACCCCTCCTCAGTGAAATTTTTTAACGATACAAATTATAAAATATTTACATTAAACTTTACTAAATACATAATATCTCACCAAAATTGCACAAAACACCATGGTACAGCCAAAGGACAGCTACATTCATTGACTTCAATACAAATCCTAGGAGGCTGGTAGGCCTCACCCTCCTCTAGACACATGGTATTCGTGACCACTTCCAGAGGACGTCCTCTCACCAATCAAAGCTTTTGCAGTATGAACTGTCCATCCATTCCTAAAATAGTATCCAGAGAGCATTATTGTGGGGGAAAGATTCTTCAACAGCTCTGGGCTGTTCTCCATGTGTTGAGACATTTTGTGATATTTGTTGTTAGATAAAGATGGAGAGTGATAGTTGAGCAATTGAGTAAAATTCAATTTAAATGAATTTTAAGTTAGAGGAGATAGAGAAAGTAGGTTTCTTGTTTTCTTGGTTTTTAGAAATAAAACTTGTGTCCAGTTACTGACATTTATTAAAAGCAGCTTGTACCTAGTGAGTAGCTATCAGCGTGTGCGAGACCAAGCAGTTTTCTCCACCGGACTGACCTTGACGGATAATATTTTCCTCCAGTCCTCCACAAATTTTGGAGTCCCCAGCCACCACTGTCAGATGAGTACTGAGAGACAAAGATACTAACTGCAGAGCGACAGTGTCACACAGCACAGCAACAGAGAGAAAAAGAAAGTGGAAGAGAGAGACAGACCTACAGTCCTTGTTGGGGTGGGGGGGGTCTATTAACATTTTCTGTGACCTAACTGATTTGGATCCTTTGGTTCACTTTGTGCCTTCCATGAGCTTGGACAATAAACAGTTAACATCCAATGTTTCTCAGGAACAATTCAACAATAAAGCCAAGTCACACTGACACGAGCCTCATGCTGAGAATCAACCTGCTCCTAAAAACTTTACTGACGTATTGTGGTAGTGTAGATTTGTAGTCTAAACTTAACATATACACATTCAATCTAAAGACACTCGACAAGGAGTTCAAGCAATACTAAAAGTCTTACTTTTCAACACACTCTCTCTGTGTCATACACACAATTATACACACACAGTGAGATTTCTGGTAAGTGGTTGGTTTCACCTTTGGCATAATGCCTGGCAAGATCACATGGGACGGATGTCACGCCAGTTTGTGTGTGTGTCTGTGTGGGTGTGTGTACAAGTATGTCTGCCTGGGAGGAGGGGGAAAAGAAAAGAGACAGAACATATTTGCATTGGCCTGGCTGTTCAAACTTTCACCATGAATTAATGGGCTTACACAGTGCAAGGAAAGGGAGTTTGATGTTCAGAAAGAAGGATGACAGTAGTTATGATGGTAACAACATGTTTGTACAAGTACATGGTTCCCATAGTGCAGTCATTGTGATGCAATAGTTTTCTTTACAAACTCAAACTGACCATAAATGCCTTACTTGCCTTCTACTTAACAATATATAGTGTACTTTACAGTATGAAGTGTATGTTAACAGACTCACATAATCCTTGTATTTTAAATGCTCCATGCTTTTTTTATAAACAAATGCCAAATAATTGTCAAATAAGTACTCATAGTAGTACTAGAAGACTATAGAAGTATACTTAAATACTTAAAAGGATACTTAAATAGTTTCATCAAGACATGTATTGAAAGCATTTTTTCGATTTCTCCCATGGGAGGCTAAAACATGGGTGCCAGTCGAACTTAGCCCTGCCGGCAAAAACATTTGGTCGGGAGTTGGGTCTGGGGTCGCTCATTTTGGGGAAAAACTATGTCTGAACAAGAGCTGTTCGGACCAATACAATTGTCAGGGCGGGCTTCATACGATGATAGACAGATGATCAACAGTAACGTAAGCGCTTGGGTTGAATTCGTTTTCAACAAACAACATACTACGTTGCTCTGATTGGTTGTAGGTCTATCCAATTGAGCATTTTTTTCCCTTTCGGTTGAAACACGCATATTCTCATATTCTGACTAGAATTATGAGTATGACAACGTCAGGCTAGCTAAAACATACTTGCTACTAGCTATTCTGTTGAAATGGAACTGGCCACCTTTACTTGCATTTACAATTATATTTTGGATTTACGTACTCACAACATCGATCAAAATACAACTTGTATACAAAATACAAAACTGTTTAATAGACATACACGTTGACATGTGTAAAAACGTTTTATTATATTACTCAAAGTCTCAGCTAATCTGTCGATACAACTAGGGTGTTCCAGCCGGGCTAACTAGCTAGTTTCCACAGAACGAAGTTACGTTATGTAGGCTACGAGACTGAATTTGAAAGTACAAAAAAAACACCAGGAGCACCGACAACGTCGGCAACCCTTCGCCAGGCCTCATACTTTTTATTAATGTCTTTGTACGAATACAGAGACGTATCGTACAGTACTGGATATGCAGCCACACAGGCGATACGTTTCTCCTCCATCTTGAAACCTAGAAAGCTAGAAATGAAACAAGCAAACACTCCGATTGGCCATCGCTAGCGAAAATCGCTCCTCATTTGCATAAAGTTGAGCGCGCCCCCCAGGCGACTTTTCGCTAGCGATTTAACGCATGTAATTTGCCTGGTGTCCACGGCACGAATTACATGCGTTAAATCGCTAGGCAGCAAATCGCTTCCATTCAATCCCGATGACAGCAACGCGATAACGCGTGCCGCCTAGCGATTTAACGCATGTAATTTGTGCCGTGGACACCAGGCCTTACTCTCTTTTGTGAAAAATGAACACTTGCAGACAAGAAGACAAGATAGACCTACTTTAGCTGCTTCTGATCTGACATCGCAGGACCTTGGTGGCGCAATGATACACCAATCGAATCAATCAATGAGCATTCAACCACATCATGGCCGACCGTGCGGATAGAATGAGCTTTCTCTCCTGGAAATATGGACATTACTTTTCGCTCGTCGAAAAATGTAGTGGTGAGTTGTAAATTATGTCCAGGTGCAAAGAAGACCCTATCCACATCTAAGAGTAGCAATTCCAATCTTATGAAGCACCTGTTGAAACAACACGCTTCGACAAAGCTTGTAGCAAAAGACCCCAGCGCTACGTATGCTGAAGGCGCGACTCCATGCAAACAACCAAGGCTAGACTTTACACGGACTGCAGTGCAGCCGATAAGCCAGGCAGAGCTGAATAAATTGATTGCTAGGTATGTTGTCGATGACATGCATCCTTTGTCAACTGTCAAGTCAGTACCTTGAAGATTATTCAGCTATTTACTTAATAATTCCATAAACAGATGTAGGTACAATAACTGGTTTGAGAGCTAGCAATGTTGTGGCTACTGGTCAGAGGTGAGAGATGAGACTTGTTAGCCCATTTCAACGTTTGTTGAGAATCTCATCTCTTATCTATATTTAGCTTTGCCTTATGAGGCATGTTTATTAAAACATATTGTTAACCTTTTGTTAAATCACATATTCAACTAGAGAGCATACAATTTCTGGGGAAATTGTGAGGGTGTGCTTGCGGCTGCCCCAGCTGCCCATAGTGTGATGGTGTTTACTGATATCAACCACCACAGTTTTTACATTGGTTATAGACAGCAAAGAACATTTGTGTAGGTTGTTGGTCAACTCGTCTTGTTATCTGGTTACTAATTCCTGGAGAGCAACCATTAGTTGACATGGAATTTTGTAAACTTATATAACTTAATATCAGCTTATATTGTACATTACACTTCACAGTTGTGTTTCATATCTCAAAGTAAAATGATTAAATAGTTATCACCCTGGCCTCTTTGCTTGTGGCGTTTCTGCAGCTGCCGTCCAGTAGCGTTAAAGCTATAGTTAGCCTACTAGCTAGTAGCTATCTCCCAGAAGTGAACAAGCTGCTAAACTAGCTAATGTTCTGCTAGAGGTAGTCACGCGCGTCAGTGACTGTGGCTAGCAAGTTAGCCACGTAAATAAAAATACATAAAACTCAATGGCTACCAACATTTGACATGATGTTGTCTAAGTAATCCAAATATTGACGGATGCTTAGGGGGGGCGGCACGATACCATTGCTGTGCAACAGTCTCTATGCACGTCTTATCCATGCCTCGTTGCTAGAGTGTTCTGACGCAGTGAAGTAGGCTAGAAAGTACCCTTTACCGACAAAATACACTTTTTTGCCACAAAAACGTTGTATCCTCCTAAACTGTGCAATGGAACGTAAACAAAAGTAATGCCAACGCAATCGAGACCAAGACGAAACTTTTGACACTGTCGTTTTCTATGTAGTCCAAATATTGACCGAGCCTTAGGGGGGCAAAAATAATAATAATAATAATAATAATATATATGTGAGATAACAAAGGTTGGCTCTGGCGAAGCCCGAGCACACCCAATTATATGCAGCACCTCAAGGCACCTTTGTTTTCTCTTTTAATTAGTGTTAATACTGTAGGCCAATCACTTTTATTTCATTGGGCCTAATGTGGTAAAAAAAACACTGTTAAATGACTGAGACAGTTATTTTGTATTAAGTTAAGGGACTTTTGTACTACTGCTTGATTTGAAGGCCTGTTGCCCTGTTGATTACAATAAATAGGTCTAAAAAATATGTTTATTGTGTTTGACTGTTCGGTGCTGTTCATTACATTAAAAAAGCAGACAAAAGTTACTTAAAAGTTACCTTCCCTAGTAACTAATTACTTTTGATATACAGTAACTGGTAAAGTAATTAAATTACCTTTAAAAGAAGTAACTAGTAACTGATTACAAATTTTCAGTAACTTGCCCAACACTGCCTATAACACATGTTAACACTCCCCTTTGCTCTCATACTGTACAATACTGTATACAAATTATAACAACATAACACATGAATACTGCTTACCATTTTTCTTATATTGGATTTACATACTTACACATTTTTCTAATTTAAACTTCACTGGTTTAGTCATGACATACTCAATTGTCACTTTGCTTTTATTGAGTGCTGAACAAATAATATTTTATATTGATATGTTTACATCTTTGACGAAACACTGGGTTATTTAATAGAGCAATGGCACCTTTTTACTGGCACATATGTGACACACTTTGGTGAAAAGGGGCGGTTTTAGGCCAACATCATTTTGTGAAAGTGCAGATTGTGAAAGTGCAGATTGTAAGCTTTCAAATGATGTGTCATACATTGAAATCTGAAAATAGTTGAAGACGATACGTGTATCTGAATGTTGATAAACCTGGATAGCTCTAGCCCAGATATTCGGCTTCAAAGATTTTAGGCCTTAAGAGAAGTGTGAATGTTTACTGTTAATCTTTAGAACGTCGAACACCGGTTATTTCACCGCAGTGAAGAAAAGAAAAGGAAAACAGTACTTGCACTCGATCCAAATCCAGGATCCTGCTTTCTTGACTTTTTCCGATTTCCTGGCCCGATTATGGTTCAAGTTATGTGTTGTAAGGCCAGAGACGCTTGTGTTTGTCCCCGGCTGTGAAACAATTCGGTTAGATGGCAGGAAGTAAAAAGTAAAAATTGTCTGCTTTATCAGGGCACCGACCCTAAAGTATGCATACTCATAAATCAGCCATTTATCTCAGATATGGATTTAACCACCAACACAGTATGCAAACTAAAGAATCTTGAAACTAAAAGGACTGGCACACTTGAGAATAATTTTGGTAGCTAATGTTGACCAATACAGTGTTCCACAAAAAGTATTTCACTCTAGTTACAAAGGGAAGAAAGTTGTAGGGCGGATGTACATTTTGGCAAACTCAAGTCATTTTGTGACTGCTGAAAGTCACTCCCTCTCCCTATGAAAGGTCTGGCACACTTGAGAACACACCCAGTTAGTTCATCCCTGCTAGACAGCGTAAAACTATAGAAGTCAAACCTACTATGGTAATATATGTTTTTTAATTCATTTTTGTAAATACAGTGCAGTAATATTACCCAGCGTGATGCTAAACTGCACAAAATATTTGCTAAAAAAGGGTTATTCAGTATTACTGATTTGCCCAAATCTCCTGAACTTCAGATGACGGTGCCGGTACCTGGGTGAAGGGGACGGTGAAACCCTGGCTGCTGGTTCTTCTGCCTCCCCCGTTTTGATGAGGAGAGCTCTACCTGAGATTGTGCTCCAAACTGCAATCAGTGGGGGCGTCTTTCTTTCGGAGGAAGGCAACCCGTGGTCTTGTGCCAAGGGGATTTGTTTGTATTGGGAAGTTGCTTGACCACATCTAAGAATGCCGGCATAAAGCTACTTTTGACACGAAAGTCGCCAGCGTCTGCGTCTAGAAATGCAGGCACGGAGCAATTTGACTGTTAACACGACTCTAAAGTCACCAGTGTCCGCATCAAAAAATGACCACACGCAACAACTTGACAGCATTGGATTGACACTACAGTGGCCAGTGCCCGCATTAGGTGAAGTTGGCACGCAGCGGTTTGACTTTCTTGGAATGATGCTTCAGTCGACCACATCTACATTTGAAAATGCCTGCACTGTTGCAACTCAGGGTGTTGGCATGACAATTGAGTATGCCACATTCTCATCTAAAAGGGCTGGCACGAAGCGGCTTGTGAAACAAAAGTTAACAGCATCCGCATTTAGAGAAATGCCAGCTGCAACGTCCGCATCTCAAGAGTGTTGATTGGCATGCAGACACACAGCGGCATGGTAATCCTCAGGTAATTAAGTCTGCAACTTTCGGATCTCTAAAGAGCATCAAAATGTGACCCAATGGCGTTCGAGTGTCAATTAAGTCTGCTATATCCGCATCTAGCAATGCCGGCGCAAAGCAACTTAAATGTGTTGGTTTCGAACTAAGGATCTTGATGAAAAATAAATCAAAGCCTGACAAACCTATGCACTTCTCACATGCCACAACCGAGTATAATGCCGCCCTAACCCTTTTCGGGTTGATTCCCCAGTGGTGTGCAACGGTGGTCGGGGTCTCCCAGAATCTGTTTTTGCAATGCATACATGTGTTTTTGCCATCCACAAGCAAACACTACTCAAATTGTTATATTAAATTATTATTTGGATGAATGCAAAAATTATATTCACAAATGCAAAAAAGAAAGTGATTTGTTTCCAATGTTCACATTTATAGATCAAAATCTGTGCTTGTGAATGGGCAAGTCTGCATTTGTGGATCACATCAGGGTTTTTCCTGGGTCAAAATAGGTCTTCCGTGCTCCTAAAAACAGTCTGTGACCGTGTCACCTTATTAGCAAACATCTATGGAATTTTTATTTTATTCATAAATAACGGATGCTTGAGGAAATCATTTTGCTTCCACTTTAGATTAAAACAGATAGGCTTGGATTGACAATGTATTTATTCCCAGGTGTTTTGCAATTTCCTTTTATTTTCTTCATGCCTACACTATATATCAGACACAGACTGGGAGAAACAATAGGCCCTGGACTTTTATCCAGACTGGCCCTCCGTATACGCCACCACAGCTGCCCTGCCAATGCATCCACATGCGAGCGCGTATGCCGCGCGAGGGAAATTATTGGCCTTTATTTGAGCGCAAAATAGTTTTTTAAGATTTATGTGAAATAAACTGCCGTTTTTCAATTGTCCAGTGAAGATGATATCTTTTTGTCTCTAATTTTTCAGCCCCTTACGTTTCTTAAATCCAATCCCAATACATCCCCTTACCCCTTCCCCTTGGTTTACCCCTACCCCTTGGCCCTCGAAACCGAGGGGTAAGGGCTACATAGCCCTAGGAATTGGGACGACACTTGGTTACGTGTACATAATCTAGCACGTATCGATATCTCCAAAGCAAGTAGTATTATGCACTGATTTCAAACGAAATTCGCTGCTAATGGAGTTTACTTAAAACTGTAGACATGCTAGTAAGAGAAATGCGGGACTGTTGTGCAAATTAACACAAACATTATCGTAGCAAACTAGCGATTTTTTGAAAAGTTTCAATTAGTAAAATGGTTGCAAATATATATGTGCAGGACTGTGTATAGCACAAAACAAGACTTTAATAATTTTTTTATCAATTAATTAAGCCGCAAATATATAATTTATCGGACTCTCAGGATGATCTGGCCGCCATTGTTGCCCGTCGCGCAGTATTCGCATACCCCTTGGTTTCAAGTAAGGTCTCGATCTCACTTGGTTTCAAGGGGTGTATACCCCTTCGTCTTAGCCCTACCCCTAGCTCAAAAAGAGTATTGGGACACCACTTGGTCTCACGCGAACGCGCAAAACCAAGGGGTAAGGAGAAGGGGTAAGGGGATGTATTGGGATTGGCCCTTAGCCTGGTTTTCGATCGTTATAGAGTCTCTACTAGCTAGCTTTCAACCTCAGTGTCACTGACTACTGTGAGACAAAGGGGGTGGGGTAAGGGCTGCACAGACGTTCATTTGGAATAGACCAACTGGCCTTGGGGAAACGGGGACCGGGCAACAATGTCGCCTTAGGCGCTCGGGATTTGTCATAAGCGCTCGGGAAAATGGCTTACGCCTGGGACACACTGCCTACGATCGGCTGCGATCTGCTGCAATGCGCCTGTAAGCGCCACCTTTTGACTTTCGGCGCCCATGTTATCAAATCGAACCGACCACACTGGCTGCGAAGCGCCGCGATTGGCTGCGATTTGCAGCGATCTTTTCGGCAGCTGGTCTAATTTTTTCGCGAGACGCTTGCGAAATCGGCTGCAGGATGATGAAATACACAGGATATAAATTGATATATTTGAATGAAAAAAACATGTTATTAAGATTTTACTACATTAATTGTAGACTACGGTGAACATTTGTAAAGTTGTAGACCTAATATTTTTTTACTTTGACTTTTTTACCATCGGCTACTTTGGAGACCTTCGTACCAATATTCACCCTATATTAAACCTAACTACACAATGTTGGTAACGAACAGCCTTTACATGTGGTTACCCTGATGAAAATAAATGAAAATACTCGGATTGATCTGTTGAGCTAGCATGCCCGTAGTTGTTTTGTTTGTTTGAGAGAAACGAGTTGTCATGCGTTGCACACAACACACGCGTGCAGATATAGCCTACCGAGAGAGAACCCCCAAGTTGAGTTCTAAAATCCTGCGAGAAATTCAAGGAGTACGACATCAAATGAATTCTCAAAGTTGAAAAGCACAGGGAGTTGTATGACCCCCATCAACAATTTAGAGTAGAGAAGGATCAATGTTGGGCCGGCTGTTGGAATAACACATTTCCTAAATATAGCCTATGCCATGTTTATGTACGATGTCAGTGAAAAAGGAAAGCTCAGAGCTGAAAGGCTTGGTGACTGGCGCGGAGAAATTTGCGTCTGGTGTGAAAAGCTTTTACTCAGTCGTAGCCGATCGTGGCGCTGCGCAGCGCGTCCAGGCGCTTCGCAGCCAGTGTGTCCCAGGTGTTAGGCGTGCACCTAAATTTTCTCTATGCAGGAAAAACCCTGCACACGTTTGAGTTGGTAGGATTTACTTTTGAATGTTTGAGACAAATATTCTGCAGGTTTCCGTGTTGAGGAGGACTCACATGTGCAGTAGGACTCAAAAATGCAAAGCTGCTTCTTCTTTGGTGCTACCTACGCGCTACCTACCCCAGAAATCCCAAGCCCATCATGATCCTGGATGTCCAAAGTGGATCCTGTGTATATGATCATGTTCTACATATAGCCAGTACATCACACAACAAATTCCAAACCTGTGCTGTACCTTTTTGCCGGTATATTGACTGAAGCCTAGCCAACACTTTCACAGCATCAAGGATTAAAATAATGTCTAATCTCTTCATCTGTGTCTACCAAATCTACCAAAATTGCTGTTGTGTGATATTTTTTTAAAGCTGTGCTGAATGTTTGTGCAAATGATATTCATTGATTTGTGATATCATTGATTAATAATTGTACCCTGTTACTACACTTTGGAAACGCTGTCCGAATCAATAAAAGGTTACTGTGGTAAAAATAAAAACGTGTTTGGGTTTTCTTTATGGGTTGTAGCAAATTTGGGGTTTCATTATTTCCAATATTCACATGTAAAGTGGATTGTGGATATGACACATTATCGTAGATTAGCTGACGATAACTTGTAGGCTGCCATGATTTGGGGTTTTGACCAGCATTGTGGGTGTCAAAGGTGTATGGGGGGAAGTAGTACATCTTCATTAAGGAAACATCTTGTTGAGAAACAAAAAGTTCATAAATGAATATGCAGATGGTTATAAATGTGCCAATCTTGTAGTTGCATAGCGAGTATATATTTCATCGGTGGTAAATAATCCGAGCTGCGTGCAATATTACAGAGGGTGACATGCATTTGGTGAGTGATTTTGTTGTTCGTTTGACACCCTCAAGTTTAACATAAATGATTCAGTGGTGGTGGATTAAACAGTTAATAGCATTTCCCGTTTGGGTTTTGGCATTTTTATGTGAATCATCCACATCAATGATCAAACTTTTATTAGCGGAGGTAATTATGTTTTTTGAATAGTCAACGTCAGAGACGTATGACAGTAACTGTAGTGGAAACTTTATTTTGTAATTTTCTGCACTTTTCAGTTATAATTCGCCACATTACAGAGCCAGACAAGACTTTGCGGACGTCCCGCACATTCTCACATCTGCTCAAAAGTTTGCGTGACGGCCCGCACATTCTCATGTCAAGTTAATGTTTATACATCAAACCGTGTGTGCAAAAACCAGGGTACCCAAGCTACACGAAGGGCATATGCATTTAAATACTTAAAGACTAGCATGGTCAACGGCCTGGAAGATGGATTGTCCATCCGCCATCCGCTTAGCTGTCACGCACACCAGGTGCTGTCTGCTAGCATGGCTGGTCAGGGATAGTTTTTTTAATTAAAATTGTCGGTGCCTGTGTAAAAAGATCCACTTTTGTCTGCTTTAGACGGGAACATACGACAGACGACACAGTGCATCTTAGTTCCATTAAAAAAGTTGCTTCCGTTTGAGCTCGTAGCTCTACTTTACTGCCATCTTCACGTTATTGTCTCACGCCAGTTGTATCAAGATTATAGACGTTTCTGATTGTGGCTAGCTAGTTAGCCACATTTTGACACAGACATTGTATATGTAGTTCAAAAATTCACGTCATAAGGGAGCGAAAATTCGAAATAAATAGAGTAGAATTATTATGTTTTATATAGGTTGAGCCTTGCCATGGGCAGACACACCCAATAATAAGAAAAAGTAGAAAACACAATAGGTGGTTTGACAACACCAAGTTGGGTTGAAATATCTGTTTTTGGGTGTATTGACCGTTTTTCTTGTATAGGCCCCCTACGAGGCCGATTAACACCAAACAATGTAGGCTTCCTCTGGTTTCCGGTCCAACCATGCATCCCAAGTTTGGTGACAATCAGACAAATGTTTGCTGAGGTACTCTCACTTACACATGGTGTTCTCTGAAACATTTGATGGCTGTAACAGACAAACGGTTGTGTGAATCATAACTATTTCCAGGATTTTTTTGTGAGGCTCGGTCTGCAGATCATCTCTACCAATTTTGGGAAGATCAGACCAAATTTGTCTGCTGTGATTATTTTTTTTACACCTTTCAAAAAGATCCAATATGGCGGCCATATCAAATCAGTTGACATGACAACTTAACATGTGCCAGGTTTGGGATTACAAGAGATATCATGAGACCAAAAAATGACTTTAAAAAGGAAAACACACCAACAGTTATTAGGAAATTTGGGGGGGGGACATCCAGAATAGGGTTTAGAATTTAAATACAGACTGGCGTCAATCCCTCAAATATTTGCTGAGATATTTCCTGTTTTGCGGCTTTGCTGCCGATACTGATTGACTTTACCAGACAAATGGTTCTGCGAATTAGAATGATTTCTTATAACTTTTGGTGACACTAGAGAAACGGACATGAATCTTGGTGAGTAAAGGCACTGAACTGTCCCCAACCATTGTGCCAAATGTTTTAATTTTCCCACAAGCACTTCTATGGGCTGCCATAGACTCCCATGGCAGAAGAAGTAGAATAAAAATCTTACTAACAAAAACAATAGGTGCCTTCGCAGCTTAGCTGCTTGGCTCCTAAATATAGCTGCAAGCAGTGATCATCGGGGCCAAGCTCCCAAGGCGCAGCAAGTGCAATGCGGCGCCTGAAGAACATGAAGAGAAGTAATAGAATGTGTGTGAATGAATAAAAGATGAAGCACAGCTGAGAATAAGATTGAACTGAATGATGCAACATTACACACACTTTTACGAACTTACTGGAGTCTAACCCAGGTCCTTTGGAAATTATGATGGTTGTTTATCAAATTCCGCTAACACAGGTATATACATTTGCCTCGATGCTGGGGAAAGTGTGTTTTTACAAAAAAAAACGTGTATCTCAGGAACACTAGGTTAATAATAATAATAATAATAAATATAACTACAGGCAGCATGGCGGGTTCCTCCTCAACATTGCAAACTTTTGCAAAATTGACATGATACAGATGTACACATTTCAAGACAATTGGAGCAATGGCTGATTTTAAGTAATTTTTTGAAATTCTTCACAAATTGTCACTGTAGAGAAAAATCCATGTTGCCGACATTATGGGTTCTTGAGACTTTTTTTATGCCAAATAAGTGAGCAAATAAGGCATGCATACCAACGTTCAGACATCTTGGCCTGATAAGGCCGAAATGCCACCCTTATGTGTTCTGTAAGGCCACCTGTGCTCTGGTCAGGCCCATCATGCAGAGATCCATTCTTTCAAAGCTTTGACTACAACAATAACTTTATGAAAGTGAGGATACACTTTGCTAAAGGAAGTGTGTGTAGGTTATGATCTGCTTACTCTGCCCACACTATCATTATCCATGCTGTTTCCCTCTCTCCCAGCGCAGGTCACGCCAAGGAAGAAATGCGGTGGCCACATGAGGTTTAGACGTAGCCCAAAAACATGCCTCCCACATCCAACACATTTTAAACACAACACTGTGTTTTCTAAGTTGTCTGAAGATAGCATGAAAACCATATTGAAACTCTTCTTGAGTTAACTCTTTCTAAAATCTTAGTCTAAGCACAATTGACAAAAGTCATGTGGGCAACTGGGCTAGAGCAGAGCTCATGTTCAGCTGCTTGCCAGTATACCTTGTGATGGCATTGCAGCCTAATAATACTTTAACACGGTCAGAATTTCTGGTCTGACCAACAGGATTATCTTAACTAACAAACAATAACATTACACACATTTAACTGAACGAACACAACAACTGAAATCCCTTGCACGGCTGTTGTAACCAAACAAATTTCCACAACTATTCCACAACTATTCGTTTTTTGGTGTGCCACACTGCATGCTGGGTACCAGTTCTAATCGATTAGCAAGCTGGTTGGACAACAAACTCTGATTATAGCAGTAATTGAATCATTGGTGAACATAAGGTTTAATGCATGTTAAAGCACAACTCGGTTTCAGTAAAAATTGGGTAATAACCCTATAACCGCTAAGAAGGTGTGCCCCTACTGCCTGATATGACGAGATTCTAGTGACGCGCTAAGGCTACAGAGGCCTGTTCCATAAAGCGAGTTTACTGAATAAGGCAGACTTATGTCAGTTAGTCTGACTAATTTCTAGTTCATTCGGTTCCATAAAGCTAGCTCAATGTAGTTCGAACTCAGTTACTATGGGTAAAATATGCTTCGAAACTAGCCTGGTCCGGGGAAGGATAATTGTCAGGCTTAGCCCGTGTTGTTGCTTAACCCTCCTGTAACATTGACCCAATTGAAAAAAACGATGATTTACCACAGACATCTCATTTTCTTATTCTCGTCAGTTAAATATGTAGGCTACATTAAGCCTATAGAAAATCAACTTAAATAGCCTACATAGGCCACAACATTTGGCCTAATGCATTAAACAATGATTAACAATGATTTGATACACACCATAGCCACGTTAAACATATGGCTATATGGTAGTTTGTGATTTCAAATGTGTAGACATCAGGCATAGGCCTATATCTCCATCTAAATTACAGTATAATTATCATACCTATATAATTGTTTTTTGTTAACATCTGTGTACGAATACAGAGACGTGACAAACAGGGATCGGTATGCAGCCACATTCGCCTGGCTCCATTGAAAATGAATGGAAAGCATTGCGTTGCTGTAGTGGACACGCACTGTAAGGCCTACAATTATGACAACCGGCTCAACCATTGTGCATTTAATGACTTCTGTTATTAACTAGATGTTTGTTCTGGTAAGACAATTTCACAGAGAACCAATATAATTGAGTACATTGTGATCAACATAACATAAGCAATTCATAATTTAGGAAACCGCAGACAAATGAAGGCTACATTGCATGAATGTAGGCTACCACAGCATTGGCAATTTGACTGGAATAGATGTGGTTGAACAAGTACTTCAGAGATGACAGAGAATTTCAATTGTGATCTGAGAAATATAGGTACCAAAGGCACTGCACTATCTAACTATAATTCCAGAAGTCTGTGTGTCACCAACATCAGTCACAGGCACTGTGCCCTATCTATAATTCCAGGAATCTGTATGTGCACCTTATACTAATTATATATATTATTTATCTGAAGTCACATTGAACATGTCATGTCAACAACCCAGGGTCCCTCTTCTTTAGCAATTAGCATATAGTAGCTTTACTACCCATCTTGCTACCGTATACCCAGAAACAATTATCCCAACTTTTGGGTTGCTTTTACAAGCTACAGGAACTAGGCTTTATAGTGTAGGGATTGGAATTGCGACCATTTTGGTTGCATATGCTCCTGAAATTGTGTCTGTGTGACCTCAAAATATATTTGGGAGCATTTGTGTGAGTGCAAATAATCGTTATGGTGCGAAGTGCTTTATAATTTTTTTACCAAACTCTTGTTAATCGCTAATATAGCGGGACAAGATATCCCTTACTTCTCAGTGTGAGAAATACAAGATGTTGCGTGTGAAAGGGTTGAAATGTGTGAGTGTCACGGCGAATGCGTGAGACTTGACAGCCCTAAATTACATTTAATCTTTACATTCTAAACTTTAAAGAAGATTTGAGATTATATTGGCCATTATTCACTCTTTGTCACTGCGCTCCCTTGTCATGTGACAGGGATATAACTAGTGTGCAAAATAAATATATAGGTTAGTTCTAGTCACTAAAATAATCTCGTATAGTTGTGGTCCTCCGTAATATTTGGTGGGTGCTCCTAAATTTTCGTTGGGAGCACCAGTGCCACCAAGTAAACAAGTTTATTTCAAGCCCTGTAGTATTAAGTTTTAAGAACAGTTCCTAGCTAATCACAATAAAGACAAAGTAAAAATAACATGTTTTTTCATTGTGTGGAAAATATAGTGTGAGACTACAATTGAAAAAGTACTGTAAAGTAAAATTCCAGAGAAAGTATTATCTTGTTTTCTAACAATGCAAAATGAGTTATTGTATGCAAATATAAGTAAATACATTGTAAAAGGAGGCTGTTGTAGCATCTGGTTCTTGTATCCTAGTCCAATACCGTATTTGCATGTTGCGTGTGTACAGTACACTGACTCAAGTTTACACTGCTCCCCACAGCATAGAGAAGCGGAGAAAACAGACTGTCAGTTTGGATAGAGAACAGACTTTCCAATACAGCACTGGTATGCTAGTCTCTGGAGGTTATTTGAGGTGACATGTTATGTGAGTTCATGTATGTGGAGAGTGGGAGTAGGGGGGATGGGGCTGTTACATTACATTTGTGTTTGTTTTTCTGCGCATGTGTGTACGTAGAAGCAGTAAATCTATTTTTTGAAATTATACCGTTGCCTCATTGCAAAGTAAGACAATATTACAAAGGTACCACTTCAAGCCCTTCTTGCTCAAAATCATACCTATGAAACAAATGCTTATGTGATACAAATCAGATACTGTGATCAGATGTAATCAGATACTGTGTTCTGGTTCTTCTCACAGATACTTTCTACCCTTTATCAGTGATATGAGGGAATTCAGTCTGCCCCACTTCAGAAATATACTGGGGGCGCTCTGTTTGGGTTCTGTGTGTCTGCTGACAGTGAGCACTGATGCTGAATGATGTGTCCTCCTTTCTCTGTCTTATTGCTCCAGCATCCATGTTGAATAACTCTGATGTACAATATTATGCATCACATGATATAATTCACTCAGTTGGGCGTGTTCACAAGTAGGCTGTGAGGGCTCAACTGACTTGTTTTATCCCTCTCTCACTTTCTCTCTCTGCCTCTCTATGTCTTTCATTATTTCAAACTCCCTCTGTCTTTCTATTTCTCTCTCTACTCTATCATCCTATCTATTTATTGAACGTTTTCCATGTTTCTGATGTAGTTTACTTCCACCCCCTCCAGACATTGTATTTGCTTTAGTCCACTATCTTTCTCTCTTATTCTATCCCTCTGCTTTTTGTTTGTATCTCTTCTCTGTATGTTTTCTCAGTATTTATTAATAAAGAATTTCTTGCATATTCTCTACCTGACTTTCCATCCACATACTGTGGGTTGTGTATGATTCTGCCATTGATGTATTTCGCTCCTTCTTTTGCTGTCTAATAGAATTAGGTCGGGGTCTCCTCAAATGCAGGTGACTCAGTGGCATTCAAACTTATCCCGCAAAGGACTGGGTGTTTTTGAGCATGTGTGTATAGGTGCCCCTCTTTATTCTATATTCATACAGTATACACCAATCAGCCATAACATTATGATAACTTGCCTAATACTGTGTTGCTGTGAAAACAGCAGTGCCGCACCCCAGACATTTTTCTGTGGCTGTTCTCTCACAGCTTCTTCATGAATGTGTCTATTTTTAACAAATCAATTAATCTCAGTTTCAACGCAGTTCATTTTCATCAATAGCAACAAAATATGATTATTATTATTTTTAACAGGCGTGTTACAGTAGCATCCAATCTTCCATAAACTTGTTAAACACCCTTATTTGCTAAGCGCGCCAACTGTGGTTAGTAAGCAGCATTGTATACCTTTAAAGGTGCTGTAAAGCAAATTCCATGATTTGCTTCTCAGTACATTATATACATGTGAAATTAGTTGCTGAAAGCATGTGCAAAGCGCGAAAACTTTGTCGCACTGAAATGTGGAGTTAGACCGTTTCTCACCCATTTTCAGCTCAAGTTTTGGATAGGCGGGGCAAAATCCAACCAATCTACGTCACAGCCACCTATCTACATCAGATCACAGACGGTTAATAACCTGCATTCTATTACTCAGCTGGTACGATGCAAAGACAAAGTAATTAACACATAAAACACTCAGAGTATGTTCTGATATCTGCAATTGATTTAACTAGTTGTTGCTGTTGTTGCTAAATTCAATACATTTGAGGAGGCGGAGCTTCAGCTCCTACAGGTAGCTAGCGACTGCGGTGTACCCAGCTTCCTCTGCAGTGGATTACAGTCTCGCTAATCAGAGACATGACAAGCTTGTTGGCTTTGGCTGGATACGAACCTCTGACATTGCCGTTGCCAGGACAACAACTTATCCTAGTAAGATATTCTCAGTGCTGGAAATCACAGAGTTCCGTTACTGGTTGAAAATATAAGCAGGTTTTCCAGAGGCAAGTGGTTGTCAGATTTGGCCCAAATTTAAACAGCTGTAATTCAGTCCTATTTTGACATGTCAAGGTGATTGTGGTCTGAAGATAATCTGTGCCAAAATGTGAATATTGGATACATTTTGTAGGATTTTTTTTCTATTCATTCATTCAAAAGAAAAGTAAAAACCATGGGAAAACTTTTGTGCTGAAGATAATCGGTGCCAAATTTTTGCTTATTGCAGTGCCACCTTGAGGTGAAATGGCATGACCTATTTGGACCTCTTAAGAACGGTCCCTAGTCCCTATACCAAATTTGGTGTCAATATAGTAAAGATGTGCTAAGATATGACCTGACTTATTTTATGGTGGCTTGGTTGACAACTTTGTTTGGCGGGCAAAGGGTTTTGAAAATTAAAAAAAACATTCAATAGCATTGTGAGGCTTGGTTTGAAGATAATCTCTGCCAAATTTGGTGAAGATTGGACAACAATTGTAGGAGAAGTACCCTTGCAAAAAATACGTTTATTAAAGTATACTATAAGTATACCAAAATATGGATAATACTCCTTTAGTTCACTTTTGATATACTTTTAAGAAGTATACTTAGAAAATAGTTCACTTTTGATATACTTTAAAGAAGTATACTTAGAAAATTGCTCACTTTTGAAATACTTTTAAGAAATATACTTAGAAAATAGTTAACTTTTGATAAACTTTTAAGTATGCTTAGAAACAGAAAATGGTATACATTTCTTCTGGATTAGGATGTACGTTTTCTGTTATTATACAGCAAAAACAGTCAAAATACTTTTAAAGTACATTACAGGTTACATTGTTTGGATCCATCTTATTCTAATTATACATGTCTAGGAAATTATATTATGCATTGCACATTGAATATTTTTTGGTACTGAAGCTGTAACCTTAATTACTGCCAAAACATTTTGAAGCCCTATACTCTTATACTAAGTATTAATGGAAAAAACGAAAAAGCTACTTGAGAAAGAAGCAGACAGAAGGGTTGCATTATGCTTTTGAAGGTTATACTGTCAAACTGACAGTATAACTACGAAATAAGTACGAAATAACGACGTGAAAAAATTCAAATAGTGTTGTCTTGTCAATTCCCATGATGCAAGGCGGTAAATAGTGTTAATATTTGCTGATAAGTTTGCCGTTTGTTCGAAATACAAATGTAACTTCATGAATTTTGTTTTTTAAATATGTCTGCTTAGAATGTAGTGTTTTGTTGCGTGCTTATTGTCATTGTTGTGCTGGTTTACCATTGTAACCATAAATTAAATGACTGTTAAGTTTGATAAGAAGAGCTGGATTATTACAAAGTTAGTGCATATGCAGTAAATACCTTCTTTCAGCTTATATTTAAATATATTAGTAAATCATAGTAAATGGACATTTATGAAGTTTACTTCTTGAAGTACTTACATTAATTGAAAGTGCACTTGAAAGTATTGCAAAGTATACTTTGAGGTACTTGAGGAAGTATACTTCATGAACTAAAAGTGCACTACACAGGCTACTATACAGTATTCAAAAGTAAACCTCAATACACTATAAGTGTACTTTATAGTGTACTAAATTACCTAAAAAGTGGGCCAATTCAGTTTACTTAGTACAAAAATTGTATATAAATAAGTACACTGCTGGTACTTTAAGTACCATAGTATACCTTTATACTTAAGTATATTTTCAAATTAAACTTGAAGTATACTTATTTTTCATAAGGGTGGAGATTTTTTTTCTCCAGTAATTCAAAATGGTGGCCGCATCAATTCGGCTGTTATCACAAGTCATCATGTGTCACATACGGGATGTCCCAAGATATCATGAGACAAAGAAAGCACTTAATAAAGGCAAACAAATCAGAGTCAGGTTAGCGGTTAGGGAATCGGGCTAGTAATCAAGGTTGCTGGTTAGATTCCCAGCTGAACAAAATTATGTTGTGTCCTTGGGCAAGGCACTTCACCCTACTTGCATCTGGGAAATGTCCCTTTACTTTACTGTAAGTTGCTCTGGATAAGAGTGTCTACTAAATGTAAATCAATAGTTATTGGCCAAAATGCATTTTTGCTTCCCGTGGCCACTCCCAGTGGTCACATGACATCAAATTGTTTGACATCCTCAGAAGAGAGTTCCGAGTCGACACACCAAGTTTGGTGTTGATTTCTCAAAGATTTGCTGAGATATGACCCAACTTCCTGTTTGGTTGTTTTGTTGCCGATTTTGATTGGCTGTACCGGACAAACGGTTTTGAAAATCATAAATCCTTTTATTACGTAAGTGAGTGTTGCTCGGATGATGATGTGTGCCAATTCTGTGGAAGATTGGACAAGAATTGAAGGAGGAGAAACGAAAAGACAATCTTTCTTAAAATTCAAAATGGCGGGAATACTATATAACCGGAAATTGACGTCATAGGGTGTGATGAACTCGTCTTGATCCAGGGAATCCAACGGTACCTCATTTTTGAAAATCGGTCTTGCGGTTCAAAAGTTGCGTGTGTAAACACAAGTCCAAATTTGACCTGTTGGTGGCGCTAGAGTGGTCCAATGGGCGACATAAAACTTTTATATGAATAGCAGTCAACTACAAAAAAGAACTAGTAGCCGACCCTCGTTTCAGCATAGCTACACATTTCAGTGCAGGGTTGCGCATGCTGGGAGACCGGCGAGAAACGAGTTGCAGTAGTCCAACTTGAAGAGGACAAGTGCTTGGACTAGTAGCTGGGTGGAATGCTCAGACAGTTATCTCCTGATCTTCCGGATGTTGTAGAGGGTAAATCTACACGACTGGGAGACTGCAGCAATGTGGGCCGTGAGGGAGAGCTTGTCATCCATGGTAACCCCGAGGTTCCTGGCAGAGGATGAAGGGGTCACCGTCGCAGATCCCAGGGTGATTGAGAGATTGTGGGAGATGGAGGGTTTGGCTTGGATAACACTGGACGACAACATGTTTGCTACTGGAGATGTGTAAAGCGATTTAGACTAATTTGGGAACGCTGATTTCAAAAATCATAACCGTTTTGCTGTATCACGTCAGGATTTTGAGTTACAGAAATACTCCCATTGCCTAGAAGTCAGGATTTCAATGAAATTTACAAAAATTCATTTATTCATTTATTTCATCATGAATGCTTCAAAATTATAGAAATTACAGAAAAACTCTACTAGAATGTAATTAAAAATGCTTTAGGCATTTGGCTTTGCGTTTGTGCTGCTCTGTGTCAGTTTCACGATGCAGGAACCAGCAGAAGTCGCCCATCATGTTCGGGTTGTGCCGCCCTTGGTAACGCGTCTCCATGAGTGAAATCTCTTGGTGGAATCGCTCGTCCGAGACAGCTCCCAAGTTGTCAGGGAAGAAGTTCAGGTGCATGCCTATTTCGTAAGAGGTGGTAGGCTGCAGACTGCACTCTGAAGGTCGCTGTCTGTAGCTAAATTTGTATAGCGTATTGATTGCGGCGTGATGTCGTTGGTTGCGCGTGGTCAACGCGTGGTCAACGCGTGGTCTAGTTTGTGTTAAAGCAAAGTCGTTTCTCAAGAGCGCGTGACTTTGTTCTGCGCGCAGCCAACGGCTCAAAAGGCCACAAACTAGACCACGCGCAACCAACCACATCACGCCACATTTGTCGTCAGCGTAGCAGTGGTAGGAGAAGCCATGGGAGGTGATGATTGGTCCAAGTGAGGTGGTGTACAAGGAGAAGATGAGGGGTACAAGGACAGAGCCCTGTGGGACACCAGTGGAGAGCTGGCGGGGAGCTGACACTTTGCCTCCCCAGGAGACCTGGAAGTGTCTTCCCGACAGGTAGGATGTGATATACTGAAGGGCAGTGCCAGAGATGCCCTTCTCAGAAGTCTAGCAAGCAGGATCTGATGGTTGACCGTATCAAATGCTTGGTTGGGGTCTAGTAGGTTGTTCTGAGCGAGAAAGTTTGACAGTTGGTTAGAAACAGCAAGTTCAATTGTTTTTTAAAAGAAAGGTAGCAGTGATACTGGTCTGTATTTCTGGAGGACGGCAGGGTTAAGGGAGGGTTTTTTGAGTAGAGGGGTAACCCGGGCCAGTTTGAAGAGAGAGGGGAAGGTGCCAGAAGTAAGAGAAGAGTTAAGGACAGAGAAGAAAAGTTATGATAGAGGGAGATGGATTGGAAGAGAGGAGAGGGGACTGGATCAGGGGGACAGGAGGTGGGGCAAAGAGAGAGGATGAGGTCAGAGATCTCTGCCTCGGACAAGGGAAGGAAAGAGTTAAGACATTTAGTTGGATCAGTCATAGAGGGTGAGAGAGTAGGAAAGAGGTTCAGGGAACCGGCTACTATTATCAATAACTTTCTTCTCAAAGAAGGAGGAGAAGTCATCTGCTGACAGGGAAGAGGGGGGAGGGAGGGAGGTGGATTAAGGAGGGTGGAGAAGGTAGAGAAAAGTTTGTGAGGGTTTGAGGCTGAGTTGATTGTGTTCAGGACGTAGTGAGTTTTAGCACCAGTTATGTGAGCAGAAAAGGATTTAAAGGGGTCACTGATTGCAAAACCGATTTTACCTTGTCATAGTTGAATAACGACAGTTTGGTGGGTAAAATGAACATACAGTGAACCTCAAAGTCCATTGACACTTATTTCCCATGCAAATCTCAAAAAGAAAAAATCTAGCTGTAAAACGGTAGTTTTTGGAAAAAGCCACCGGACTGACGTCAGTCCGGTGTCGCGCATTCAATTGGCTCTGGTCTGTGTCTTTGTCACGCCCCAAAATGTACATCCAGACCAGCCCACTCACTGGTGTTCTTGCCCAGTCCGAGGTAGCGACGCTACGTTTCTAAACACATCAACATACCTTACTTAGCAAATGACTAGCTAGACTAGCTGTAGTCGGCATTAGAAGGGAAGCTTCCAAAAAAATTGCCAGAAAACGAAAGCAGTCTAGCCTTTTGCTGACGCCTGTCTGGATTATCTATTCGAAATAACTGGAGAAAGGCTGTGCTAGATACAGGATACGTTAGCATTGCTAATAACTGTTACCGACAAAATCATACTGCAGCTTGCGGTTCTCATGAACATAACTAAGGTCGGAACGCACCTCTTTTCAGCAACAGCTTCATAGCAAATCCTGCTTTACATATTCCCAGGTTTTTAAAACCGTCCTTGGTGAAATGGTTCGCGCAACTGCACAGAGATCTTCTATGCTACGGTATAAACAAACATCAGCCATAACCGTCTAGTCAATGTTAACTAGACTCAAGCTCGTCTGTTTTTCATCGGTGATTTGCAAGGAATTTAAGAACAGCTAGATAGCGAAAACACCTATACTGTAGGCATGTAAACCAGTTTAACTTGCTAACGCAAGAGCATGAATGTGTTATGATTTAGCCTAGTTTATTGGCAATGGGATTTACGTTATTTCATGTTCCTGACTATGTTTCATTCAAATAAATAACCTGTGTTATGTAAATCTACAATTCAGATGCATGTTTGTCCAGATCTATTTTTTAGTAATATAGCTAGAGCTAACTGAAGCTGTGTTGAATCACGATAGTTTGTTTGCTAAGCTGTAGTGCTAACGTTACCCACCTAAGGCGATTCTGTTTGCTTCGACAAAATTATATCTAGTCAATCTGTTGGAAACAGTGTTGAGTAGACACAATAGATTTATTTGTACGTTTTTATTTCAAGTCGCCACCTTCTTGTTTCAGTGAGTGCTGTTGCCGTCTTTGCTCCGCAGCTTCGCTCGTTGTAAACCAACCAATCAGCGCACAGCTCATCTAAATACCAATGATATAAGGGGAAAAGCTAGCGTTGCTGGATGTAGTAGAGGGCATAGAACAGCACCCGGGCCATTTTCAGCCAAACCAATGTTACATACCCTATTCGGAGACCTTAAGGAACAGTGTAAAATACTCAAAAAACCCAGTCAATCACCCCTTTAAGGAGGGAGTGATACTTATCAAGGTCCAGTCCATCTTTGGACTTGCGCCATGTTCTCTCAGCTGCGCGAAGGGTGGATCGTTCTTCACAAAGAACATCTGTGAGCTACGGGCAGGAGGGACAAAATCGTGCAGGCCTGGTTGACAGGGGACAGAGGGGTTCCATCATCCGGGAGGACGCTGAGGAGCATGTCCAGTTCCTCCACCAAGTCGCCAACGGACCTGGTGGGCGATAGAGGACAACTAAGAATGCTCTGATAGGATCAGTTAGCATCACATAATGATGTTCAAATGATTTGGTAGTGACAGAGAGTGGGGTGGATGTGTATTTAAGATGTGAAAAGAGGAGCAAACCTGTCCCACCACCTCACCCGGTTGAGCGGGGTGAGCGAGAGAATGAGTGGTTGACGGAGAGAGCAGCTGGAGTTGCGGTGTTCTCTGGGCGAATCCATGTCTCTGTCAGCGCAAGGGCGTTAAGAGAAGCATGGGATGCAAACACCGGGATGAAGTCTGCTTTCTGTTACAGTCAGTGTTGTGCCTTAACGCGTTCATTGAACGAAAGTTCATGAACTCGTTCATCATTTTGGTGAACGTGAACTGAACGTAATGTATTACTGCCTGATGAACAACACTATGAACGCGTTCATTCTGGTGTCTGTGAACGGCACGGTTCAATAAGGTGCCAGATTTCTAGAGACTTCCAGGCGAAAAACACCCTTAACAGTCCTGTATCCAGGATTGCCCAACCAGTCAATCGCTGCGTGTGCTTTCTTCTACTTTCTTCTACTGTCTATGCCTGGCAAGTGTGACAGCGCCGAAGTTGCGTAGAGGCGGGGAGCGGTATTGCAGACAGATAGAACCAATGGGGGAAGGCTGTCCCTTCAATGCGAATGTAAATCCTGGTTGGATGGATTCAAGGATTCAAAATTGGATATGAAGATGAAATCTGACACAGTTTCAGCGTTAAACTACCAAAATGATTGCTGTCTGTGGTTCGATATGGGCTGTGGAAATAATTCAGAAAAATTATAGCTCGCAACATATTGAAAAAAATAACTAAACATTTTGGGAGTTTTACACTTATCACTTGCAAAATATACGATGGGACTGAGCTTGAATAGCTTCAGCGACTTTTTATAGAACAAAATCGCTGTCAATCAAAAGGAGATGCAGTCTTTCGACAGACCCTCCAATCATCAAGCAGAAACCCGGCGTCCAGGCCAATCCAGTCCTCCATTCACCCCCAGAGACGCTGAGTGTCCGTTAGCGGGACATAATCGCAGCATTTATCCAATTACCCTATAGTTTCTAAGCACTGAAAAAAAATGTTCAAAGCAGCCTCATTGAAGTCTATGGACGCTGGGCTTCAACAGGGAAATGCACTGTGACGCTATGTGAAAGTATGAGAAGGAAATCAAGTCGTCGACCTGCTACTACAGGTGCTGGTCATATTATTAGAATATCATCAAAAAGTTGATTTATTTCACTATTTCAAAAAGTGAAACTTGTATATGATATTAATTCATTACACACAGACTGATATATTTCAAAAGTTTATTTCTTTTAATTTTGATGATTATAACTGACAACTAAGGAAAATCCCAAATTCAGTATCTGAAAATTTGAATATTACTTAAGACCAATACAAAGAAATTATTTTTTGAAATATTGGCCAACTGAGAAGTATGAACATGAAAAGTATGAGCATGTACAGCACTTAATACTTAGTTGGGGCTCCTTTTGCCTGAATTACTGCAGCAACGCGGCGTGGCATTGATCAGTCTGTGGCACTGCTGAGGTGTTATGGAAGCCCAGGTTGCTCTGATAGTGGCCTTTAGCTCTTCTGCATTGTTGGGTCTGGCATATCGCATCTTCCTCTTCACAATACCCCATAGATTTCCAATGGGGTTAAGGTCAGGCGAGTTTGCTGGACAATTAAGAACAGTGATACCATGGTCCTTAAACCAGGTACTGGTAGCTTTGGCACTGTGTGCAGGTGCCAAGTCCTGTTGGAAAATGACATCTGCATCTGGGAAATCAGATGCGTTCTCGCTGACCAAGTCACCATCCGATGCATCCTCGATAGAAGGGGCGGATCAAGAACGTTTCCAGGCATTCTTGGTGACTTGTGTTCTTTGGATTGGAACCGTACTTGGGCAATAAAAGATGACGTCAAACGAGTTCGCAAGAACACAAGAACCGGGAGAAAAACGTGGATTGATAAACAGCCAATGTCTAATAAGGGGAGAACTGCCACTCTCGGAAACGTCCGGCTTCTGAACTGGTTGCAGTTCCACTCAAGGTTCCATATAAGGGCACTCACAGGCGAGTGCAGAATGAATGGAGGTCTTTGGAGCTATACCCCTCAAAATCCACTTTTCTCAGGATAGAATTTTTTGTCTAGTAATATGAATGTTGCATTCGAAATGGGAAGCAAAGAAAATACACACTGCTGGGTGTTAGATTTTTTAAAAGTCGCTTTTTTGTTCTAAAAATCCCTTTAAAATGTCAATGCCGTCATACAATCAGCATTCATTAGCAGAATGCTAGCGTGTTATGGGCAACAACGACTCACTCTGTAAAAAATCTAAAGGACATAAGTACTCGTTCATTCAACTTTTGACCTATAATCCATGTTGAACTATCAAAAACTACAATAAAATCTGAGATTTCTCAACGACAGTTAGGCGAAAGAGACAAATGTAGCCATCTAGCTCCATAGACTCCCATTCATTTTGAACTCACCCGCGATCACCCCCAGTCGAACTCTGGTGGAACTAAAACCAAATTCGGTACAATGGGGCTTAATAGGAGTGGACAGGCTCTCCGTAGACGGGCTCTGCTTGTGTTCTTTGGATTGGAACTGTACTTGAACAATACAAAAAATGAAGTCAAACGAGTTCACAAGAACGGAGAAAAACGTGGATTGATAAACAGCCAATGTGAAGTAAAGTCGGCAAGATGACGTGTATTTGTCTGACACTTTGAACTGCCCACGTTTGCTGCATTTATGAAGTGCCGTGCCTCACTCCACGCTGGTTGCTATTTGATCTCATTATTAAAAACGTAACTGTTTGGTAAAATGCATTTTACCAAAGGTCTTTTCCGTCGAGCACCAAAAGTGTCTTTTTGCTTTTTTGGGGGGGCTAAATAATTTTGGATGGCGAACATTTGAAGCATCCCTAGTTCTTGAGAGGTGGAGTGTTGTGTGGGATGTTTTGTATACAGTAGCTTAGTTTAGTATTGTTCTTTAATGTGTTAGGGTCTGTTTAACCTCGTTTTGTATCACCATTTGTTGCCATTTAATTATTTTACCAATTATAATGGGTTAGTATGGGTTCTGGGCTACAAAGTGGAAGATTTGTCTACAATATTTAGATGACAACAAAAATACTCTCAGAAGTTTTTTCCCCATGTTACATAAGCTATGATTTATACATACACATGGAGGATGTAGACATGATGACTTTGCGCATACAGTCAAACTTGTCTACATGGGGGGTATTGTAACCGGTAAACTGCTCTACAAAGATGACACTTATAGGAAGTCATACGGATTACACACTTTACATGCTTTTCTGTGCCTCTTCTCTCCTTCTCTCTCCCTCTCTCTCACTCATCTCCTCAGAGCAGACCACAATACTACACAAAGACATTAAGGCAGACACTTCTCTGTCCAGATTAGTAGGACTGTTGCCAGGGAGTGCAGAGCACAGAGACTTCAAACGTGGCTAGAATCTCTTGTCTGTACACTTTAGACATTGAAACAACTAAAGGATCTGAATATTTATAACAAGTGATTGTTCATATTGAAACTCTATAGCATCAAAGTGGTTGGCAGGGCCTTGAGTTTTGGGTAATACCAACCTTTGTTTTCAGACCGCTGGAACAAATGTAATCATAGAACGTTAATCAAATGATAACCAGCTAGACAAAATAGGAAGTGTTTGTTCATGTTGTTGAAGCATGCATCATGTTTATCTTGTGCTTTATGAATTATAAGTACAAGGATTGACCTGAGCCATCTGGTCAATACTCATATACATATTCAAATATGTCTGCCCTAGCTAATAATCGTAAGCAGTTCCAGGGCACTAGCCTATCTAGTAACTGCTGATTAAAATACACTTTGATGCTATGTTAGTAATGGATTGATAGGGTTAGTTAGTAAAGAAGGTTCAAATTATAAATCTCTTCCTCAGAAACAACAAACACATCACACACTGTCATCATTTATAGTAAGGTATCATATGTAAACACCCCTTGTTAATAAGAAAGAACCAGTCTGAAGACTATGATGTGAACATACACACACACGTGAACATTGTGATTACGTAATCAGTTACACATTGTTGTTATTATTATTCAAAGTCTATATTTAAATGTGTGTATGTATTTGATGTGAGGTCTCTGTGTGTACTATTATGTGCATGATTGCCTGAATGAGTGCAATTTTTGTGCATGTGCGTTTGAGGGTGAACAGTGGGAGGTGCAGTGCTGTGTGCCTGACTCAACATATTCCTGCCTTCTTATTTGCTCCCTCTCTCTGCTCCAGCTGGCACGTACATGCATGTCTGTAGACTCTGTACCCAGCATGCCTCACTCTAGCAGTGGAGGGGTGAGTGTGAGACTCACTGCAATGCAGCTCCTGTGTGCCTTAATGGGCCAAAAAACTGAGAGCATCTCAGCAGGGTAAACATGGTTTAAAGAGAGAGATGGGCTTGAATGGGGAAGGGGGTCAGGTGAGTGAGTGTGTGAGAGAGAGATAATTAGGGCTTCTGTGTTTGTTGGCTATGTGACAGAGATATTAATAGACAGACAGGACCAGGGATGTGTCGCTGGCAAGAAAGTCAGTACAGGTAACAAATGGACATAGGTTGTATTGCAGTGTATGTTTTGGGTGTGAAGCTTATGTGTGTGTTTAGGGTTTTTTTATTTGTGTGTTTAGGGTTGGAGTTTCTGCTATTGTTTTTGTATTTAGTTTTGCAAGTGTTTCCATGCAAATATGGAGCACAGTGTGAGAAAGAAAGAGAGAAAAATAACAAATTCATATAAATTGTACACATTGCATACATTCTTTATTTATGTTAAAACAAACTACCAGTTTACAGTGACCCCCACCACAGACACATACTCACAAAATCACACATTTGTGTATGTTACAGTTCCTTTATGTTCCCATTTCCCTCTCCCTGGGCTTCAAAACACGTCAAAAGGGAGATTTCATAGTCTGACTGGGCTACTTTCAGCTAATAAAAGTAGAATAAGCACCTTTCCACCTTATTCTCTCTTCATACATTCCTATTTTATTCAGTCTGACCTTTCATCTGTCCAGAAGGGTTAGAGGTCTCTGTACTCTGTACTTGTCCTCAAATAACTTTCTCTGTCTTGTTCACCCCACCTCCCCCCCGTACCGCTCTCTCTCTAGCAATTTTCCCTAGTCTGTCTCTGTAACTGTAGCCTGTGTTTTTCTTGCTCCTTCCCTCACTCACTCCCTCCCTGAGATGTATAGATGGCTCATTGATCGCACAGACACACTGAGCCACCCAGCCTTTTCATCATTGACGCTCCCAGCTCTCTTTCTATCCAGCTGCACTGAACACTGAATCAGACAGAGCAAGACAGACAAAGGGAGAGAGAGAGAAGTATAAAGCGTACGAGAGAGAGAGAAGAGAAACTGAGAAATTAGATACATATGGAACAGGTAGAAAAAAAGATCAATAAAGAGAGGGAAGAGATGCTTAGAAACTGAGAAAGTGAAACTTGGAGAAAGCATCAGGGTGTTTTTCTCTCTCTTTCTTCTTTTCTGGAACTGTCTGTTTGGCGTTGTGAGAGCTTCATGGTGTGACCTTGATACTTCCTGAATCTCCTTTCCAAAGAACTGGCTTGTACAGGTCAGAACTATCTGGAGTTTGTGTGGGGGGAGTGGTAGGGTAAAGGAAGATGGTTATGGGTTTACTCAGGATCTCTGTGT
Source organism: Mallotus villosus (assembly GCA_903064625.1). Classification (NCBI taxonomy): domain Eukaryota; kingdom Metazoa; phylum Chordata; class Actinopteri; order Osmeriformes; family Salangidae; genus Mallotus; species Mallotus villosus. Next base: position 243,398 of record CAEFZP010005634.1, on the reverse strand, counting down.
GTGTGTTGTTTTTGTATGTGCATGCCAGTGTGTGTGTGTCGGCTCAGTTTAGTCTTAGTGATTGTGTAACATTGTGTAACTGTGGCTAGTGTGTGCAGGCATGTCTGTATGAGGTATATGAAGGGGGTGTGGGGAATGTTTTTTTTGTTTATATTCCTGGAAGCCGTTTTGCGGCATTGCTCAATAATAAAACTGGCGTGTGTCGATAGACAGCAAACAACATAGATAAGGTTCAGGGAAGGAGATATGCAAATACTGTACGTCTGGAGTCCAGAAAGGCTAGTGGACTGTGGCTTTGTCAAAGGAGCTAACATTTAGTTGCTAGCAGGCACTTCAAATGGCCTTTTTGTATAAACTTGTCTCCAATGAATACTTCTGGTTTACTGGGTACAGGTCATTGGTGGCTGGAAATTAGGAAAGACAGGAGGAAAACCCACCCACTGCGTCATGTTAATTTACACTAGTTGGCTACTTATCTGTACTTTTTTATTTTCAAATTATGTTATGTTCTTATGTTCAAATGTAGCAATAATACAACTAGCAACCTAATGCAAATTTACTATACAACTAATGTAAGGTAATGCACCCAAAGTTGATACCCATCTTTCATAAGGAACACATATCATATATCGTATTACAACACAAAGGATATATACACTCACTGGCCACTTTATTAGGTGCACCTATTCAATTTCTTGTTAACACACATAGCTAATCAGCCAATCACATGGCAGAAACTCAATGCATTTAGGCATTTAGATGTGGTCAAGACAACTTGCTAAAGTTCAAGCCGAGCATCAGAATGGGGAGGAAAGGGAATTTAAGTGACTTAACTGCTGATCTTCTGGGATTTTCACGCACAACCATCTCTAGGGTTTACAGAGAATGGTCCGAAAAAGAGAAAATATCCAGTGAGCGGGAGTTGTGGACGAAAATGCCTTGTTCGAGATGATAGAAAGGCAACAGTAACTCAAATAACCACTTGTTACAACCAAGGTATGCAGAATACAATTTCTGAACGCACAACACGTTGAACCTTGAAACAGATGGGCTACAGCAGCAGAAGACCACACAGGGTGCCACTCCTGTCAGCTAAGAACAGGAAACTGAGGCTACAATACGCACAGGCTCACCAAAATTTGACAATAGAAGATTGGAAAAACATTGCCTGGTCTCGATTACAGCTGCGACATTCAGATGGTAGGGTCAGAATTTATCGTAAAGAACATGAAAGCATGGATCCATCCTGCCTGGTGGTGGTGTAATGGTGTAATGGTGTGTGTGATATTTCTTGGCACACTTTGGGCCCCTTAGTATCAATTGATCGTTTAAACCAGGGGTTCCCCAACTTTTTTTGCTCGAGACCGAAAAGAGAAATATGGTGTCTCCCTGGGACCCAAACATAAAAGGGGGGGGGGCGTACATGCCACCACAGCTGCCCTGCTAATGCATGCACATTATGTGTTTGATGTGCTGCATGTTTGGGAGATTGATTCGTAATGCAAGCGCCTGTAGGGCGCGAGGCACATTTTTGGGCCTTTATTTGAGCGCAAAATAGTTGAGCTTTATGTAAAATAAACATAGCCGTTTTTCAATTGGTAAAAACTTGTCTAGTGAAGGTGTCTTTCTTTCTCTTAAGTCAGGGCTCCAGAAAAACTTTTTTTACTAGGAGCACAGTAGCCTCTGACTAAAAATGTTAGGAGCACAAGCAGAACATTTAGGGGCACACGTTAAACCCATTTTGGGTCGCGACCTTAACTTTGGGAAACCGTGGTTTAAACGCAACAGCTTACCTAAGTATTGTTGCTCACCATGTCCATCCCTTTATGATGCTCACCATGTCCATCCCTTTATGACCACAGTGTACCCATCTTCTGACGGCTACTTTCAGCAGGATAATGTCACAAAACTCAAATAATCTCAAACTGGTTTCTTGAACATGGCAATGAGTTCACTGTACTCCAATGGCCTCCACAGTCATGAGATATCAATCCAATAGAGCACCTTTGGGATGTGGTGGTGGAACGGGAGATTCGCATCATGGATGTGCAGCCGACAAATCTGCAGCAACTGCGTGATGCTTTCATGATAATATGGACCAAAATCTCTGAGGAATGTTTCCAACACCTTGTTGAAAGTATGCCACGAAGAATTAAGGCAGTTCTGAGGGCAAAAGGGGATCCAATCCGGTACTAGCGAGGTGTACCTAATAAAGTGAATGTATATAATCTGTGGAGTTGGTCATCCAGCAGTCTTGATCCTTTTTGCTGCGTAAACCAAACTGTGGACAACAAATAATCTACAAATGGTTCTTCCCCATCCCACTCTTTGTGACCCCCTCACTCAGGCTGCGTTGTCACTTTATTTGCATTGTTAGCATCCATTCTAGCCATTAGCCTAACACTCCTTCAGGGCTGCCACAACAAGATAACACTACCTAGCCACTTCTCAATAAAAAAAGGGAAATGTAAAAGTGATTCTCAATTTGCATTTATAATTTATATTTTCTAATATGGTAATGAACCTATGGCTGTATCTATTGCTACCACTTTACCACCAGTTCATCACACTCACAGTACACTAGCCTACAGTGGTTGAGAATTCAAGATGAAATTATAATGTCAATATTGCATTCTGGTTGTTGAATGGTAAGTGAGGACGTCCTCCCTTGGAGCATTATTTTACATGTTTTGGCCAATAACCGATTAGCGTGAAAAAAAGAAAGTACATTAAATTGATATGAGAGCAGAAGCCCATCTTCCTCTGCCCCCCACCACCACTTCACCCGGCCCTTTCCCCTCTACCTGAAATCTGCAGGTTTCGCTGTTTTTTTATCAGAATTGCAACACACACAAAAGATCCAAAGATAAATTATTGAATAAATCATATTAAGAATTTGTAATGGGTTATTTCAACCAATATCTCTTTTTTATATTTAGATTTTCCTCTTGCCTTAAAAAAATTGAGTAGGAGCGAACATTCTCTGTCTCTATGAACCAGCCTCCACTGGTACAGAATTTTTGAATTGGTATTGAAGGAAATAAATGGTATCCTTTTTTCTTTGTTTCTCTGTATATATAATTATTTATAGCTCCTAGCATACTAGCAATTGACTCAATTTATTGACATTGATATTGAGCTGGTGATCTAAAATGTTAAGATTTGTGGAAGACTTGTGTTGTGCTTTTAAAGTATACAAAAATCTAATTCTTCATCTCTTTCTCTCCTCACCAGATGCCCTCCTCACCAACCGTGTCTAGTGTGATTTGAAGCCCCTCTTCCTTCTCTTCCTCTTACTCCACCTCTGTCATGTCCCAGCTTCTTCAAGTGGAGATCCCCAACTTCGGCACTACGGTGCTGGGCTCTCTCAACGAACAGCGTCTCCTGGGCCATTACTGCGATGTTTCCATCCTAGTTAAAGGTCAGCTATAGAAACAAAGACATTTTTGTTGTTGTTGTTAACCTTATCCTTAACGTTTTTCTGTCGATCCTGGTCAACTTCTGTTTTTCACTGCCAAGTAGGAATCTGGATGTTTCTGGTCAAAGTTCAAACCACCAGGAAGACTGACTGGTTGACCCAGCACTGTTGTCAAAATATGATTGGGATTTTGAGATATGTTCTGCATTGTTGTAAATCTATAGGGTGAGAAATATTTCTCTATTTCTTGTATACACTATAGGGTGTTTTGGAGAATGTGGTGCTACAATCGAGTACCATGAAAAATAAAAATAGAGTGATTTTGCTCATCTTGAAATGGAGAAGGATGCTTGAGGTGCACAGTAAAACTGTTTGCCAAATAATTGCCTCATTTACGTTATTGGTCGTTTTTTTGTCTGATGTTTGTCTATTGTTATATTGAAAATAAACACCCCATATTCACCCTATATCCAACTGTCATCACTCGCCACACACTCCCACATCGCAAATGGCCCACATTTGTCTATAGGTGGCGCTACAGGCACCGCCAAAGTCAACAGGATTTTCCCACCGCCTTTATTAAGTCCAAAATGTATGATAATTGTTTTACATGTCCTATTTCTCATGGTGAACAAGTCCCAGGTACCCATATGGTCCGCCATGATGGATTTTCTTGTACAGTAAAAAAAATTGAAAACCTACAACAATTTTCTTCTCTTGAACCGCAGGTCCGATTGACTTGACATTTGGTATACATGTGTGGAATTGATGTCTTTAAATTTGTTGCTTAGCAAAAGTTAATACAGTACAAAATGGTTGAAAGGTGCACATTTATGTAAATGTCCACATTGTCTCAATATCCATATGTCCCAAAATCTATTGCCATTTTGACTGATGATTTTTCAAACCTAACAGACTTTGAAATGGCATTACTCTGAAGTGCTGTGCAAAATGTCACCTTGATATGTCAAAAGATTACTGATGTTTGAACTTGGGCCAAACCTGACTCTAGTATACTAGCCGTTAGGAGAAACTCTTTCTTTTTCATGCAGAAACAGAACTTCAAACTAAGCAGCAGCAGCTGTAAGAAAGTTGGTAAAAATGCTGACAGAGGGTTAGATGATTGAATCCAGCCATATCCATAATTTTTTATTATGATTCTTACAGAAAGACAGGCATAATATTTTAGGATTACTAAAATCCATAGTTTTACCATAACCCTCTACTGATATATTTGTTTAAATTTGCAATTTTGAGGAGTTGCTGCTGGCAGCTATATTTTACTTTTGAATTCTGAGATGATGATTTCTTATTAATTTCCTCTCCTCCTTCTCTCCAGGCCAGGCTTTCAAGGCTCACAGGGCAGTTTTGGCTGCCAGCAGCCTGTATTTCCGTGATCTCTTCAGTAGCTCCTCCAAGACCCAGTTTGAGCTTCCTTCCTCTGTCACCCCCGCCTGCTTTGAGCAGATCCTTTCTTTCTGCTACACCGGCAAGCTGACCATGGCTGCTAGTGAGCAACTTGTGGTCATGTACACAGCCGGCTACTTACAGATACAGCATATTGTGGAGAAGGGGATGGACCTGATGTTTAAAGCGAATTCTCCTCACTGTGATTCCCAGACAGCTTGTTCCTTAGAGGAAACAGGCTCAGAACCGCAAAGTCCCAGTAATAACGGTAACAATAATCCAGCTGCTGCCGTTTTGGGACCACAGCGCTGGTCGCCTTTGCTAGGTTCCAGGAAGATCAAGCAAGAAGGACCAGACGCAACTCCTTTAGGACTGTCCATCATGTCCCATCAGAAAAGGGGGAGTTCCTCATCTAGTGAGCTGGCAGGAAGGTTGGCGAGAGCAAGTTCACTGTTCTACACGGCAGCAGGCGGGACCACCATCTTCCCAGGAATGCCGTCATATCCACTTGGAAGAGGGGCCGGGGCTGAGAGGTCCAGCCCAGGGGCATCCAGCCTGCCCATGACGGACAGCCCAACGTCATATCATAATGAGGATGAGGAGTTTGAGGAGGAGCCGTTTGATGGAATCACAGAAGATGCCTATAGTCATCTGTATGGGCGATCAGCAAACCCCTATGGTAGTAAGTATTATTGTTTATACAAGGATTCATGTTTATGGACAGCCTTATATTAGTTTAGCACTGTAGCCCAGTTTTGCAGACATGGATTAGGCCTAGTCCAAAGGCTTAATCCATGTCTGGGAAACTGGGCGTATGTCTTAAAAGTAAAGTCATTAAAGGTATAGTGTTGTTCAATTTGTTGTGAAACAGTATTTTGGGGTGAAATTCTGTAAACAGAGAAACTAAGATAATTGATCATACATTATACACAAAGATATATATATACAAATATATATACATATATTTATATTTGAATACTATATATTATTATGTTTGTCTTCCATCCAATTCCGATTGTTCTATAGGAAAGTTCTCAAATTCTGAGGAAAGTGCTCAAAATTCAATTCAAGTGACAGTTCTTGAAATAACTAAGTTAATAAATAAGTGTGGTGTTGATCTGGGTCTGGACCAGCCTCACAAAACACTTCATGATAACGGATGTGAGTGCTACAGGCTGATAGCCTTTTAGGCAGGCTTCGTTTGCTATTTTGGGAACAAAAGTAATGGACTTCACCTTAAGACAGATAATGATGAGACAACGTACAGAAAAGTACCCTGGCAGAATGGTTATGTGGGTGTATATTGTATCTATATAATTTACGTGTTTAAGGCTCTGTACAAACTGTGGCAACACATTCCCTTGGTGAAGGAATCTATCTCAACATAATTATTGTAGACTACAGAAAGCAGCAGGGGGTGGCCCACGGCCCTATCTACACAATCATTAAGGTCGGACTGGCACTAATGATTGACTAATTTGTACCAAATGCACTGAATGGATGGGCTATTTGTCAACTTAACTCCCGGCAATAGTCAGACAGCGCGCGTTCATGTGTTTTGGAGGTGGCTTTTAAGGGAGAACTTGGGATATTTGGGATACTTGGGAAAGAACTATGAATCTTTTCAAACTCAAGCTAAAATTTGAAGAAATGTTAAACAGGAGAGTGGTACAAAAAATGATGACATTGCTTATCATCTATAACTTATCAATTAGAACTACTTATCAAGAGTGTGGGTCATGAATCATAATAATGAACATTTATTAGAACAAAATTGTAAACAATCACTCCGGGGAGGGCATACAATGGCAGACGTCCTAATATACACGTATTTGCAGCGAACACGTCATCAAAGCTAAGCACAAGTAAAGTTAAACACAATTAATTATCGTATTTTTAGCCATAAAACACATCTTTATGTAATCGGTTTGACATAGTTTGTTGTGTATCGAGGCGACCAACTGCAGTGGTCGTAGCGAGTTAAAGTCCAAATAAACGTGGGAAGGTACATTTGCCGGCTTTTGCTGCGTCTCAACGGTGTGAGCCGCTATCGCCAGCAGCTTTTTGCCCTCCAGCTAATCGCGCATGTCACGTGACTGAAAACTATGAATTATAGCTTTGTAACTACTTCAGCTTCCACACTGAAATTCTATTTCTTCGATTGCTTCACAACGTCAAAACTTACGCTACACGCCTTTTTATTAACACTGGTTTGCAAGGAACGTAAATGATCTTATTGTTTTGTAACTTTCCTTCTAATGCCGACTAACAGTCTAGCTAGAGTCATTTGCTCAGTAAGGTATGTTAACATGTATTTGAAACGTATTTGAGACATCCCAACCTAGAAAATCTTCCACCAGACGGATAAGACACAGTTCAGCTTCCACACTGGCTCTTTTGTGCGATTCACAAATGTTTTAATGAATTTAAGCTTGCAGGTATTTTTCTCATTTCTGTATTTTCAGCCATTTAAAAAATGTATTTCAGATTTCACTTTCTGGTTTTTTCTTTTTGCCCCCCTAAGGCTCGGTCAATATTTGGACTACATAGAAAACGACAGTGTCAAAAGTTTCGACTTGGTCCCGATTGATATGGCATTACTTTTGTTTACGTTCCATTGCACAGTTTAGGAGGATTCAACGTTTTTGTGGCATAAAGTTGATTTTGTCGGCAAAGGGTAGACTACTCAGTTATAATAGCCTACGTCACAGCGTCGGCACATGTTAGCAACGACGCATTAGATACGACGTGCATAGAAGACTGTTGCACAGCAAGGATGGTATCGTGCCGCCCCCCTAGCATCCGTCAATATTTTGATTACTTAGAAAACGTCATTGGTAGCCATTGAGTTGTTTGTCTTTTTATTTACCTGGCTAACTTGCTAGCCACAGTCACTGACGCTACTAACGTCACGAAACACGCGTGACTACCTCTAGCAGAACATTAGTTTAGCAGCTTGTTAACTTCTGGGAGATAGCTAGGCTAACTATAGCTTTAACGCTACTGCAAGGCAGCTGCAGAAACGCCACAAGCAAAGAGGCCAGGGTAATAACTATTTACTCATTTTACTTTGTGATATGAAACACAATTGTGAAGTGTAATTAACAATATAAGCTGATATTATTGAGGAACTACATCTACTTTTAAAAGGTAGTCTACTATTTCACTGAAGCTAGGGAGGACAATAGAACGCGTCATTTTGGGCCAAGGCTAACCAACTGTCAAATATTGTTGAACGCCGTAGCAAACGCATTGAATCGAATGCTAAGCTAGCCTCTATGTGGCTAAGAACGCCACTGAGAAATCTGGCACCGGAATTTTCAGGTCCACGTCCTTTTCTTAGCTCTATAACTAACGACTACTAGCAATATATTAAAAACAAACATGCCAGTTAACATGTAGGCAATTACCCCTTACTGCTATCAAATGTTGGTTGCAATACACATTGAGGAAGTGTATGAAAATAATGTTCATAGTTTTTGTTGCTTTGGCTACCTTTCATAGAAGGTCGGCACCACCGGGAGACATATCTTAAACGAAAGAGTAGGTTGTTTTCTTTAAAATAAGGTATAATTAGTCAATTTTAAAACATATACATTTTGAGTAAAATCAAGTTGAAGACATGTTGATGGAAATCCCATAGGAATGCATTGAAATCTGAACGTTCTATTGAGAAAAAGGTTGTTTTTTTCCTTGTAACTTTTGCCTGCATGTCGGCACCACCCTGATACTTCCTGAAAAGCAAGGTTACGTATAAAGACGTCATCAGTCAACTTTTAAAGACAATCGAAAGACATACATTTTGAGTTTTAGCTCCCTGACAGAGTCTTCTAGCATCTTGTGACGTCAGACATTTTTACCTCAGATTCTCCCGCGCTTGACTGAAGAAAGGCTCCATCCAATGCTCCCATCGATTGAATAACGTATAGGACAATTTGTAAGCCGTTATTTATATACGCGTATGTGGACGCAAGTAAGGGTCATGGTTACTGGTTAAAAAATATATATATATTAGACACTTTTAATGTATTGTTTCAGTCATTGGAACAAAAAAAAACATTGGAAATATAAAACCCACTCTCTTGGTGACTTTTTATAGACATTTTTCGACCGAAATGAGTCATGGTAGTGATATGCAAATCTTGTTGTCACGTAGCACAAATCGGAACCAATAATTGGCCTTTTTATCTGTCAGGAAATGCAAAGCTATTCAAGAAAAAGCGCGAATATTCCAGACAGACCCCCACTCCTCGCCCCTCGGTTTGAAGCAAAGGCCCCGGTGGATGTAGGTGGTATTGCATTGCCGATTAGGTACCCGGCTCTTCCGGATATCTAAAACCAGAGCCATAGAAAAAGAGAGTTGCGACACTTCCATAGACTCCCATTGTTATCGAGGAATGCGGAAGTAAAGCGTGTCTAATGCGACCAATAGTTCCTAACATCGTATTTTCCACCGTTGAACCCCATTCATTTTCAGTGTCTCCGAAGTTGGTTAGCTGGTAAATTGACGAAAATCCTGCATTTTTTCATATTTTTATAACCACATATCAATTTTTATTAGTAGTATTTCATATAGCTAGCTTTAGATTTAAAAAAATCGTAAGATTATAGCTTGTTAGATTCTAAATGCAGTTAGAGCTAGCTAGTAGGTCTAGTATCTAACGTAGAGCTAAGCAACACTTTTACTGTAGATAGCTAGAGAGCACGGGTTTCATAACCAGAAGTCCGTTGGTTTGTAGTCTTTCATATTAGTTGTAGTTATTGGTGTTCGTTGGCATACAAAGTTAGTCTTCTCTTATTAGCCTATAGTACATCTGATTAGAGCAAGCAACAATGAATTGCAGATCGTCCAGCTAGCTCTCAACGCTCGGCAGGAATTTCAGGTCCACTCACTATCTTAGCTCAACTAGATACATCTACTACTGCATCAATCAAAAGGATAAATGACCTTGTGATAAGATCATCAGCACAAGTGTGGATGATGAGAGTAAACAGAAAGCATGGATAACTTTAATGATGGTTAAACGTTAAGTGGAACAATATAGTCCTCAGGCTACTGTTTGGTATGTACAGTATAGTAGCTAGCATAGCCATTTCTAGCTCAGCTTCACAATATTGTGTTATGTATTATAAGTTAATGTAATACATACATGATACAACAAACCAGTAACCAATTGACATTATGTGTTAATATACCGTTAATATATATATATATATATATCGGTGAATCGAGTTGGTGCTACTGTCTGTCCCGCCGAAAACCATTCAAACAGGTTGACAGCAGTGGGTTTTTTTTTAACTACAGCGGGCTACCGGAACCACGTGACAAAAAAGCTCTGGCTTTTTCCAGCGTTTTACTGGCAGTGAGTGTTCACAGTGTTGTATTTCACTCCATTTTACACCAAAAACGTCAGGGAGGACTGACTTTTGTAGATACGAGTCAGCCGAAGAGAGCCAGAATGTCGGATTTCTTTAACCGAGCCTGTTCCAATTGGTAATTTGCCTGAGAAAGCGACTTCCGTTGGCCAGCTTCATTGAAAACCATTCAAACAGGTTGACAGCAGTGGGGTTGTTAGGAACTATTGAGAGCTACATGAACCACGTGATCACGTGTCGGCGAGATCATAGCGTGTCGCAACTCTCTTTTTCTATGGCTCTGTCTAAAACTATCTCCCCCAGTAATTTGTGTTCGATTCTCGAACCTGGCTCATACTAGCTTTTTCATATAATAACCTTTTCTGATTTTTGCTAAATTTGAAAACAATCCGAAATGGGTAAACTAGCACCCCAATGATTTGCTTATGTCAAGAAAAGTTGCCTGGAAACGTGTTCGCAGATTGAAACAGGTGACGAGCACAAGAGGAAACATCAGCAAGTGGTTGATTTGAGTTGAAGGACAACAAGGAGAAAGGATTTAATAATCTACAGTTGCCCGCCTTTATTGTAGCACGTTTTACAAATGGCTACACACACATTTGTTTTACAAATGGCTGCACTTGTTTGTAGAGTTTATTTCCGTTATTTTAAAGCAGATTTAACCATTTTGTAATGAACAATATGCTCATGGCATTCCAAACGTAATTATAGCCTAATATCATTAGTGAATATCGTGGCATGTTACGGCGTCATAATAGATTGTTGACATGTTATTCTGGAGCAAAGACGAACATGAATAAACATGCCTGATTATAACCACAATATATAAAAATGGTCGTTATATTGTTAGAACTTTGTCAGTTAACACCACAAAGATGGCAACAATACGCTGGTAATAGTAGGCCTAGCCTAAGCAACACTCATCATCATTATAATAGTTACATCGGTATAGGCTTCATTTAGCTTGAATTGCCGAGCTAGAACAACGAAGAAGCCAGATATTCAAGTTTAGTTTCTTGATGACTGATTTAAATGACCAAATACTGTAGGCCCTACCGGCAGGATCGAAGTGTCAAAGCTAAAGATCAGACCATTAGCGCGCAACGTTAGATGGTCGTGGATGGTAGGCGATAGAGCAAGTAGCCTACTGAGAATATTTTATGAAATACTCTCTCAGTACCGTATGCAAATATTGCCAGAAATAGTCGATGGTTATACTCAGTTACCTGACTCAGAAATTCTAAACTTGCTGCAGACAATTAATTGTTTTGTGGGATGCATGTCATTGATGGACTGGCACATCAAACAGGTGTTACTTTAGATATGTGGGAGACAGTTTTTAAGGGAGATATGATAAATTGGGTTAGATTCAAACCTTAAATCAGGGGGGGGGGCTCATCCGTACTTAATTATAATACAATTAGTGAAGCCTTTACTTTTTGTCCATCATAAACAAACAGAAATGGGCAATTTCACAATAAGCACCCAACACCCAAGCCCTGATCAGGGTTAAATACACCCCGAAGTGGCCAAAAATTAACATTACAGCAGTAGCGCCAAATGTGACAAACATTTGCATACTTGTGGTCTCGATTTAACATCATTATTTATAACGAAGTACCGGACACCGTTAGCTCGCAATGTACAGAGAATGCAAGTCATATTTCCCGCCCTGGCTAGAAGCAGAGCTCTGTGACGTAGAACAATGGCGTTCTTAAAGGGAGCTTGACAGCCTCTCGGTGCCATAAAACTCAAGGTTTAAAGCGGTGGAACGTTTTAAAAAATTACCCAAAATCACGCCTAAAAACTGGATTCGTGAGAAAACTAATAGAGGTAAATGAAATCTGACTTCAGATTAGTTTAAGTTACATACGGAATGGAAAGAAAAACGGAGCAAAACTGATTTTTTGGTCTGTCCTCCCTACTGAAGCATCATGACATTAGCCTATGTTGCCCGGGCAACACATACTACAGCAGGTACACATTTAAGGCTAATAAAGATGCCCAGCGTCAACTGTGCAGTTAGTGGCTGCCATAACAACTGGACAAAACGAAATCAGACCCTGTCTTTTGATTGTTTTGACCATGGAAAGAAGAGGTCCGAGTGCATCTAGGCCTAAATGTAATGTAAAGCTTTTGAAACAACGCAGCAATCAAATTAGTTAATAGATGCGTCTTTCTTATTGCCATTAGATAGGAGGGAAGATTACTAGTGCATTACTAGTACACTCATGTAAGTTTTAACACATTGAATAAAGCTTCTACCAAAGACCCTCCGTAAAAAAACGTTGTTACTATTTATTATTACAGCACAATTTGTGTAATTTGTCACTCATACATTTGCAGTTTATGGCTAATAGCAAGCTTAAGCTTTCAAACAAGGTAGGCCTATAGCAAATATGCCCTGCAGTGAAATCGTTAGAACATCTTATGTTTGTGGCTAATGTAACTGTTAAACTATCATTATGGATGACGCTCTTATAATACGGTAATAGCATTGGCTGTTGTGTTTGAGATCTGAGTGCATGACGCGTATGACGTATGTTGTTGAGTTCTCTTGAATGATGCACAGAGACGGTTGGACATAGCCGGTGCACAGAATAACGAATAAATACTTACAAAACTGACGCTCCGCTCATACTTCTACGCTAAGTTATGCCAGTGCAACTCTGATAACTTAACAGTAACGCCTACTTATAGCAGCAAAGCAGAGCAGCGATCTGACCGGCAAACGAATTATATAAACACTTAAAAGTTTTCAAGCCATCCAGTGAACGGGTGTATTGGTGACTTGTTGTAGCACACGAACATAGCACAACTGGCACAAATTCACCAACCTTATGTTTTAGCCGCGGGACTTTTCGGCAGTTCTCCATTGAATTGAATAGGTGCGTTCGACATGACCTCGCTTCATGCAGCGCTGCAGCTGGCTGCAGGCGGCTGACTTGAAACAGTGAATTGTGGTTAGACTTTTTGTCCGACTTGAGACGGCGCCGAGGCTAGGTCACTGTGACGTAGCCATCAAAGTACCGTGAGATCGATTCGAGAACTGCCGGCTGTGTAGCCGAGAGCATTTTCTCAAGAGCAACTGCACGGCTTCAACTGACGACACAGCTATTTCATGATTGGCCAGACTCACACACGACAACTTTGACGCTTGTTTTGTAATTATTCTGACACCTTCAGTTTTGCCAATGCTCAAATCCGGACCAAACAATTTGATTGAATAAAACATTTGAAGAAAGGGTTTTGGGCCACCTCTTCTACTAACGGAAAGTTGGTAGAAGTTAATTATAAATAAAGTAACGTAAGCAAACAGCACTTGATCGGCCATGACTGACATCAACGCAGCAAACCACGAGAAGCTGGAATGTCCGACTTCACAGAGCCGTTTTCAACTCCTCTCCGACTGCAAGCGTCTACTCTCGCCGGTCGTTTCATTCAGCCGCAGTCCATGTCGAACTCACCTAATGATATCCCCGGCAAACAGGAAGTTCGAATACAACGGAACTAAAAAAGGTGCAATTTACAATTTACCGGGGCAGCTTCTCCACAAAGGGCTATATCGCATTTTGCGTTGTTACTGACAATGATCGCTATTGAGCTTTTTATGCATGAGCGATTTTCCACTAAATAAATGTCAAGGTTATTTACGTTTTTGGGGGCATGTCATAAATTAGCAGACATAGAGCTACTGTTTGTATCGCGATTCCATCTGAAATATTTCCAGTGATAACGTTGACAGTAGCTTCTTTCCAAGGGTGTTCTTAATGAATTATTATTTATTTATTATTTATTTATTATTTATTTAATTTTATTCCAGACACAGAGAGAAAACGGTCCATAGTACAACACAAAAACAGTAAAAAGACAAACAACAATAAAAAAGACTAAAAAAGACTCCAGCTGTCAGTTCCACACTACACAAAGAGTGTTCAGATATTAGCATATAGGCTAAGGCGCCAATGGTTCCATAATGTGGAAGTGAACCTAACCGCACTCGTTGTAGGGTTCACTAGAGTTGTGATTATGCCATTACATGACTCCGATAGTCTACACATACATCTGTACATAAGATTCCTGAGCACAGCAGGACAGGTGGGCACATTAACACTGACAAACATTTGGCTTGCACTGCTCCAACGTGACATATGAAGCAGCAGCCGCATGCCATCATTATATGCTACATTGAGTTTCTGCATACTGCTTTTCTTATAGCGTCGCCACAAGTGGGCAGTATACATTGGGGTGCAAAAAGCTTTAAAAAGAGTGGTCTTCACAGACAATGAACACATACTAAACTTGCGCTTCAACATATTAGCCTGTGCATACATCATACAGTACTGTCTGCGGATGTCCGTGTCGTCAGACAGGTCAGCAGTTATAAAGTGCCCTAAGTATTTGACCTCCTCACATACTTTAAGGACAGCACCGGACAGAAGAAAATCAGGAACCAACAGTTTATTGTCCTCCCTGCTTCTAGCGATCATGATATTGCTCTTTTTGGAGTTGTACTTAATATCAAAGTCTGCACCATATTGGGAGCAGACCCTTAGCAGCTGTTGGAGGCCAGCACTGTATGGACAAAGAATCACCAGATCATCTGCGTACATCAGGTGGTTGATAATGGTGTTCCCGATCATACAGCCTGTTCCACAGTTATTTAGCAGCTTTGAAAGATCATCCAAATAAATATTAAAAAGAAAGGGAGATAAAATGCTTCCCTGCCTAACTCCGTTACTTACATTGAATGGGGCAGACATAGAGTTACCCCATTTCACATACATAGACTGATGAGCATACCAAAAAGCCAAGATTCTAACTAAATAATTGGGAACCCCTCGGTTGTGCAGTTTGAGGAATAGCTTCTCATGATTCACACGATCAAAGGCTTTTGAAGCATCAATAAAACACATAAAAATTGTGGAATTTTGCCTGTTATACACATCAAGTACCTCATTTAAGGCAAAAATGCACATATCTGTGCCATGTTTAGGTTTGAATCCGAACTGATTGTCAGAGGTCAATAGAAAATGTTCCAACCTATTCAGTATAATCCTCTCCAAGACCTTGGATAAAACACTGGCCAGAGCTATAGGCCGGTAGTTATCTGAGCTGTTAATTTTGCCAGCTTTGTCTTTAATGATGGGCACTAATGTGACAGATAAAATAGAATCAGGTAGAATACCATGGGTTAGGAACCCAGTGAAACAAATAGCAATTAGGGGGCATAGTTTTCTACTTGCATGTTTTAAGTGCTCTGCAGATATCTTATCCATACCACAAGCCTTATTATCTTTTAGCATCATAATAGCATCGTATATCTCTTGAGGGAAAACCATCACGTCTTCATTGCTATCAATGTTACTCGCTGTGAAAGAGTTACTTTTAACACAGTTGAGGAGATCATAAAAATGTTTCTGCCACAACTGAGTAATTTTCTCTGAGCCGCTGACACCATCAATATTTGTTGGTAACGATGTTTTACAATTATTACTTCTTTTGATTTCTTTCCAGAAATCAACAGGACTATTGTATTGCAGTTTCTTTGCAAGAGAGTCAGACCTCATTGTATTTTCATTCCTCTTAATGAAACGTAGAGCATATTTAAATTTTGCATTTGCATGCTTCTTATATTCAAATAAGGGACCATGTTTATGTCTGCCTGACTCAACCCATGCTTTGAAGGCCTTTCTTGCCTCAGCATGAATCTCTTCTACATAGTCATTCCAGCCTGGCTTGACTTTGTACAGTCTGTGGGTCTTATACAGGGGCCTGCTTGACGCAAGGAGAGCCTTCACAATATTATCATACATGGAGCACAGCTCAATACCATGTTGAGGGTTCTTACAATTAATATCATGGCATGCAATGGAATATTTTGGCCTCACATACATTGTTATCTACAGACACAAGAGTAGGTATATTGCCTAAATTTACAGATAGAGAAATAGGCACATGATCAGTAGTGGCAAATTCATAATTAATTCTCATGGACTCCAAGGAGTCATGTGCATCAGCTGTGCAAATACAGTGATCTAGCCACGAGGTTGTGTGCCATGCCTCGCTGATGTATTATGCAATAGACTATGAGTACGCTAAATGCTTGAAAATTTCACTAGAAGGGAAAAACTTAAAGGGACGGACAAGCAGGCACACCCTCACAATTTCCCCAGAAATTGTATGCTCTCTAGTATGAACATACAATGACATGCGCAGCATGTAAATAAGAGAGGAAGAGAGGTTTCCTTAGATCACAAACATCCTCTATAACAACCTTAAACTCATCGGAGCATTACATTGTCCGTGCTTTGCTTGCTGTTAGCTTGTCAACTCTCACTCACAAGCGTTCCAAAAGGCCTTCAAAATAAAGGCACTGTACTCTTACCAAATAGTAGTGATGGGAGAAACGAAGCTTTCCGAAGCAACGAGCTATTTGACACAATTGTGTCGAAAAAGTATCGCTTTTTCGAAGCGTTCGATACCTTTTCTCCATAGGGACATCTGCTGGTCAGTTTATGGTATGGCGACTGTATCGTGCGATGGAAGGAATCAAGTGACGTCAAGTTCTCGAGACGTCAGTCTCACAATCGTCATTGACAACTTGATAAATAAAGCTTATGTGACAAATGTTTCGATGTGCAAGTGTCAAAAATATGTTATAAGATATCTTGTTGTATTATAAACAACGTAACGTCTTTGCTACTTTACGGTCATAACATTTATTTTTGGGTTCTTATAGTAGAAATTAAAGTATATGCGAGTATGGCCTCGCGGCTAAAACGCGCCCCCCCCAGTCAGTCACAGCGAGATCGCAACCTAGTTTTCCGTTTTAGTGGAAGTGTATGCTAAATGAATACATTATTATATGATAATATAGGCTAGCCGTTAAGGTTTTGGAACATGCTTTTGCAACCGGGAAAGGGATGGCGACATTTGAAGGCTGGTAAAACTAGAGAAAGATGTAGGCCTATGTGCTTATGTAGCTACACCTACTCTCTCACATCTGTATCTATCTCTGTCAATCTATCTGTATCTCTGGCTCTGTCAATGAATGTATTCTATAGCGTCCGTAAATAGGCCTATGTCTCCTCTCTATAACCTACGAACATTAGTGGTTTCAGATGTCTTTTAAGCGTTTGAATAAAACGCAGTTTGTCTCAGCTTCTCGTGTGACGTCCGAAGCTTCGAACGTCACTTCAACACTTCGACAGGTGATCACGTGGTTTTTGCCCATTTGAAGCCACGCTCGACACGTTTGTGTCGGTACCAATTGTTTCGAAAGGTCGATACCGCTTCGTGAGCACGGTATCGAGCGTAACATCACTACCAAATAGTCACTTAAAGGTCCAATGACATGAAAACTTCACTTTAGGGGGTTATTTAACATTAATATGAGTTCCCCTAGTCTGCCTTTGTTCCCCCAGTGGCTAGAAATGTTGATAGATGTAAACCAAGCCCTGGGGTCTCATTTATAAAACTGCCCAAAAGCCTAAAATGGCGTGCGCCCCAAAAAAATCTGATTTATAAAACCGTGCGTACGCACACCTGTAAGCAATGTTCCCTTTATAAATCAGAGACTACCCACAAGTGTGCGTATGTGAATTTCCATTTTACCCCGCCCCGAACACGCCCGTTTTTAACCATAAATGGTCAATGCAAAACACCTTATGAATGCTAATCCAGCCCTTGCATGCGATTGTTCTTACTCTACATTACATTAAATCATGGCGTCAGGAGGGAAAAGAACGAAAAGGCGCAACTTCTCAGAAACTGACATTGAAATAGCCTTCTTGTAGGCGAGGTGGAGGAGCGAAAGTCTATGGTGGCCGCAGCAGCGGGATCACCAATAAATAAAAAAGCAATGCGAGATAACAATTTGAAAACAAACCCGTATCTGTAAACACACATTTCTTCATGCCTGTTTTGTTATGACAGTATTAAAGTTTGGACTGTAAACGAGGATGTGTAATTGCACGGGAGCTTAACGGCTGTATTTCCAGTTTTTGACATATGATAGGCTATATCATATATATGCACAGTAGTATTAAATACATATATTTAGTTGGCTACACTGTTTTGCAGTTATCTAAAGGTATAGTCCTATGTGATGTTATCCTGTGTATTCCATGCAGTCGGGACATCCCCTCCGCACTCCCGTAGTGGACAATCTGATTTTTGAATCTGAATTTTGATTTAAAATTTGAGTTGGATTGTAGGCCTACAAGGTGTTTATGGAACAATTATCACTCAGTAGGCTACAAGCACAAATAACACTGCTAGATTTAATCTTCATGATAATGATGAAACGGAGTGAAAAAAACGTGTGTGAGGAAAACAAAATATATAAATATAACGAGTAATCGTTCTTCCCACACTTAATTTCTGCAGTCTGACTACAGTACGGTCATCTGCATCGCCAATTCCAACTATTTCCAAAATGTGCGTAGGCCTACGGGAGGGTCAGAGTTTGCGTGGAAGACCGCACATTCTTCCGTCAAGTTTGTTTTTTATAAATCACAACCTTTGCGTGGAAAGTGGCGTACGCACATTTCAGCCCCGTTTTGTGCGTACGCAAGCTTTATAAATGAGACCCCTGGGTATTGTTCTCCGCCTTTGAGAAAATGAAAGCTCCAACGCTCTGTTTTTAAAATCCTCTCCTTGTGACGTCACAAGAAGGAAGGTTACCTCCCCTTTCTCTGGCCCGCCCATGAGAATCTGAGCTATGACCATGCGAGTGCGATATCCGTTTTTCCTCAAGAGACATCATGGCTTGCAAACGAACGAAGCACAACAGAATCAGAATCAGAAAAAGCTTTATTTATCCCAAGAAGGGCAATTTAGTTTACAGTTCCAGTTCGCAGTAAAAAAAATAATTTGAATAAATACTATAAAAAGCAGTAAGAGGTAAAAAATAACATAAATAGACAAACAGCAGTCCAACACACAAATTCAACTCACATTCATTTCAGAATCAGAATCAGAATCAGAATCAGAAAGGGTTTTATTGGCCATGAAAGTTTGCACAGTCAAGGAATTTGCTTTGGCAGGAAGGTGCATACAATAAACATATAGTATCCTTAAATTTAAATATGTGGACTGTCTATACTAACTATCTATACTATATACCTATACTATCTATACTAAAGTGGAATTATATTTAAAATAAAATATACAATAAAATATAAGTTGCCTAATTTACAATATAAAAATACAAAAAATACAAATATGACAAAAAATACAAATGTACAAGATGCAGTAATGTAGTGCAGAATATTAGAGTCATTAGGTAAAGTCAATAAGTCAGTGTGAACCCTTGGCCTTGTTGAAGAGGCCAACAGCAGAAGGGAAGAAACTGTTTTTGTGTCGAGAGGTGTTGGTCCTGATGGACCGCAGCCTTCTGCCGGAGGGGAGTGACTGAAACAGGGAGTGTCCAGGGTGGGAGGAGTCGGCCACAATCTTCCTCGCTCGCCTGAGGGTCCTCGAGGTGTGTAGGTCCTCGAGGGTAGGCAGATTGCAGCCAATCACCTTCTCTGCAGTGCGGATGATACGCTGCAGTCTGCTCTTGTCCTTGGCAGTGGCAGCAGCGTACCAGATGGTGATGGAGGAGGTGAGGATGGACTCAATGATGGCTGTGTAGAAGTGCACCATCATCGTCTTTGGCAGGTTGAATTTCTTCAGCTGCCGCAGGAAGTACATCCTCTGTTGTGCTTTCTTTGTGAGGGAGCTGATGTTCAGTTCCCACTTGAGGTCCTGGGAGAGGATAGTGCCCAGGAAGCGGAAGGACTCCACAGTGTTGACTGGGGAGTCACCCAGGGTGATGGGGGTGAGTGGGGCTGTATTCTTCCTGAAGTCCACAACCATCTCCACTGTCTTAAGAGCATTGAGCTCTAGGTTGTTCTGGCTGCACCAGGTCACCAGGTTGGCCGCTTCCCACCTATAATCAGACTCGTCTCCACCAGAGATGAGCCCAATAAGGGTGGTGTCGTCCGCAAACTTCAGGAGTTTGACGGATGGATGACTGGAGGTGCAACTGTTCGTGTACAGGGAGAAGAGCAGAGGAGAAAGGACGCAGCCCTGAGGAGATCCGGTGCTGATGGACCGGGAGTCAGAGACTTGTGTTCCCAGCTTAACGCACTGCTTCCTGTCAGACAGGAAGTCTGTGATCCACCAGCAGGTGGAATCAGGCACGTTCAGCTGGGAGAGCTTGTCCTGAAGCAGGGCGGGGATGATGGTGTTGAAGGCAGAGCTGAAGTCCACAAACAGGATCCTGGCGTAGGATGCTGGGGAGTCCAGGTGCTGTAGGGTGAAGTGGAGGGCCATGTTAACTGCATCGTCCACAGACCTGTTGGCTCTGTAGGCAAACTGCATGGGGTCCAGAAGGGGGTCTGTGATTGATTTGAGGTGTGCCAGCACCAGGCGCTCAAAAGACTTCATTACCACAGAGGTCAGGGCGACAGGTCTGTAGTCATTATGTCCAGTTGGCCTGGGCTTTTTGGGCACAGGGATGATGGTGGAGGCCTTGAGACAGGCTGGCACATGGCATGTCTCCAGGGAGGTGTTAAAGATGTAGGTGAACACCGGAGACAGCTGGTCAGCACAGTTCTTAAGGGTGGCAGGGGAGACAGCGTCCGGCCCAGCTGCTTTGCGTGGGTTCTGCCTCTTGAAAAGTCTGTTTACTTCACCTTCCTGAATGGAGAGTGACGTCACAGAGTTGGTGGGAAGGGGGGGGGAGGGAAGGGATAGTTCAGGGGATTCCAATTGTCTTTCAAAGCGACAGTAGAACTCGTTCAGGTCGTTGGCCAGGCGTGAGTCGTTAGTGGAGTGGGGGGCTCTGGGCTTGTAGTTGGTGATCTGCCTGAGCCCTCTCCAGACAGAAGCAGAGTCGTTAGCAGAGAACTGACGCTTCAGCCTCTCCGAGTACAGTCGTTTAGCCTCCCTCACAGCCTTGCTAAACCTGTTCTTCGACTCCTTGAATCTGTCCTTATCCCCACTCCTAAAAGCGTCCTCTTTGTCCAGCCTCAGCCTTCTGAGTTTAGCTGTAAACCAGGGTTTGTCGTTGTTGTAGCTCACCCTGGTGCGTGTTGGTATACAGCAGTCCTCACAGAAGCTGATGTATGACGTCACAGCCTCTGTGAGCTCATCCAAACTATTGGAGGCAGTCATGAACATATCCCAGTCGGTGCAGTCCAAGCACGCCCGCAGATCCTCCATAGCCTCACTGGTCCACTGTTTCGATGTCCTCACAACAGGCTTACAGCGCTTTAGCTTCTGCCTGTATGCAGGAATCAGGTGGACCATGACGTGGTCTGAGTGACCCAGTGCTGCACGGGGGGACCGCATGGTATGCTTTACTGATTGTAGAGTAGCAGTGATCCAAAGTGTTCCCTTCTCTGGTAGGACATTTGATGAATTGTCTGTACTTGGGGAGTTCTTGAGTGAGATTGCCTTTGTTAAAGTCGCCTAGCACAATAACCAGGGAATCCGGATTTTCATGCTCCACACACAATATCTGGCTAGCGAGCACACGTTGAGCCTCATTGGCGCTAGCCTGAGGCGGCATGTAAACGCCGACCAGTATGAATGAAGCAAACTCACGTGGCGAGTAAAAAGGTTTACAGTTTATAAAAAATGATTCCAGATCAGGAGAACAGTGCTGCAGGATCACTGTCACATCTTCACACCAGCCACTGTTAATAAAAAAACAGATACCACCGCCTTTCGTTTTGCCAGAGAGCAGGGAGTCACGATCCGCTCTCAGCAGTTTGAAGCCTGCTAGCTGTAGCGCAGAGTCCGGGATCAGTTCACTCAGCCATGTCTCCGTGAAGCACAAAACGGAAGATGAATGAAAGTCTCTGTTTTTCCACCCCAGTAGCTGAAGTTCGTCCAGTTTGTTGCTCAGCGAACGCACGTTGGAGAGAAATATCCCCGGTAACGCTGTGCGTGTTCCGCGCCTGCGGAGACGCACCAGGGCTCCGGCACGTTTTCCTCTCCTACGACGCTTCGCTGCTAGAACAAAGCCGAGGGTGGCCTTGACTATAATTCCCACTAATTCTGCCGCTGGAAGCAGAAAAGTGGGAAATAAATCCGCAGGAGTTGTAGACCTAAAGTTTAGCAATGTTTCTCTTGTTAGAGAACCCCGGATATTTTGGCAGAACACTGAATTAACAGACAAAACACAGCGCACCGAACCACCGAGGCAGCCATCGTCGGCGCCATCTTGGATGACCAAGATCAACTCAACTCAACCTGTCAGAACAACCACCCAGCTACACTGGTGCTCTCCACCTACTCCTGACCCTTGTGATCATTCAGTAACCTGATGGCTGCAGGAATAAAAGAGTGCGAATACCTCACTGTTCTTGCCCTGATTAAAAGATAGCGCCGCCCGGAGGGCAATAGTGTGAATTCCTCACTGAGGACATGGTCAGGCTGACTCATAATGCATTTGGCTTTCTGGACGGCATGATTGTTCCACAATGAACGTATGCTCTTCAGCTGGATTCCAGTGATCTTTGAACAGATCTTTACAATGTTATTTAACCTGTTCTGGTCCTTCACTGACAGACAGTTAAACCAGCATGTAAATGAAAAAGTTAAAAGACTCTCAATGAAAGACTGATAAAAAGTTCTCACAGTTGCTCAGTGTTTGGATGTACAAATGAAAACAAAAGTATTTTTACAGTTCCTTCATCCGAGCCTCTGAAGAACCAGTGTCTTAATTGTATTTTCTCTGGAAATGCGCCGACACAACTTCCCAAAGTTTTGTATGTGTAGCCGGTGTGAATCGGTGAAACTCACTCCTCAGGTATGTAATGGGCCACCCGCGTCAACCAATGGCTAGCTTTTCTTTGGCGTAGTTGGTAGTGGTTGCGCTTGGAAGTCGAGAGGTGGCTGGTTGGACTCTTGCAAGACCACGTCCGTTACATACACGTTACATATGTCTGCACCAACATTTCAGCCACGACTGTTTCCTCAACTTGGGCCAATACAAAGCTGGCCTTGCTGACGCTCTAAAAATAAATTCTGGATCAGTACCAACTCAACAACAATGTGGCTGTAAAGTTCGCTCTGCAGCTAACAGCTAACAGCTCAGTTACTGTCGCTAATTTAAAGGTAGATAGCATCAATTATGTGTGTGAATACACACACCGTAACGCAAGTGTTGTACACTTCTTGTTATTTGGATAACCGTTCTGTTGTTGGTGTTATGGCGCGCGCGATATCCGCCTTTCCCCTCATTGAAATTACTATGAGGTGCATCTCTGCAAACCAGGGTGATCAGATGAGAATAGGCAAATTCAAGGCATCTTACAGTAACAGGGCTAGGAGCCATTGCGATACATCCACTGTAAACATTAGCGCACGGTGTCGCCTCTCTCCTCCTCATTAGCATTTAAAAACCCTTGTGCTGCCTTCGGGCCTAACGGACCCGAAGGTTGACAACTTTACCCAATACAAAAACAAATAAAAAGCATTTTCTTTTCGTGCTACAGATCTGTTGCTGCTGGTCAGTGCATTCTGAACAGCTTTCTGTTTGAAAGCTCAGGTGTAAGAACATTTTAGCATGCTGCTTCAGATTCCTACACAATGTAAACACACGCACGGCTTAAATTTTACACTAGGCTTTGTGTTTGACCTCCATGTCTATTCTTTGTTTGTCTATGACCGCACTGCAGCTACAATTCACTAAATGTCTCTTACTTATTAAATGCCGCCCTCGAATTAACTAGGGTGACCAGAAGCATGACCCTGAAAAGATGTGTGGTTGGGGGGGGGGAGGCATTAGTATGAATTTAAGACATAATATCATAATATCATTTCGCTCCATAATATCATTTTCCAATATTGGAGAATTTGTTTGTGGAAGTTAGATAATTTAACAGGAATTTTGGTCACCTCAAAATCACATTGCAAAAAAAAAGCTGCTCTACCTATCCTTGGTATCCCGGATGTTGCAATCTGATATTTTTCTGCAACATTTTTAAATGTTTAAGTTTTTAAGCTATATATTTTCATAACATTGAAATAGGCTATATTCATGTGAATCGGTGTTGTTTAAATTTCAATATTAAGTATTCAATTACTTTTAAAATTCAAAACATATATCACTGATTTGCTTCCATACAAACGGCAGCGTTCAATTCTCTGCTGAAATCCTGAATGTGACTGTCAAGCTCGCCGGAGCAACTTCCGGGTCGCAACACAAAAATCTACGCAAAATTGAGAAATAAGATTTCCACACACTATTTTAATTCCCGATTTGCATGTTTAAGCACACCAAAGAAAATCAGATAACGGCCCATTTTCCGTTTTTTGTTTTCCTACTTTTAGATAGTAGTCGGGAAACAGCTCGTTTCCAGATTTTGTTTTTCTCATTTCAAAACGAAAATCCGTTGGCCGCAAAGTACACGGACCTTAGTGGCAAAGTGGAGTTCTGAACTCTGTGAGTGGTAAATTGCGACGGTTGGCAGGAAGGGTCAAAAAGGAGGACAAAAGGGCGAAAAAGAGGACACGCAACAGCGGCTGGAAAAGGGCTGGAAAACCGGACTGTCCGGACGTCTGGTCACCCTAGAATTAACGCTGCACCAAAAATGATTATTGTGTAATAAACGCTGCAGCGTTTAATCAAAGAATTACAGTAGATCAAATGATATATTCTAATGCAATTGTAACCGGTGTGAATCGGTGAAACTCACTCCTCATGTAGTAGGCCACCCGCTTCAACAAATAGCTAGCTTTTCTTTGGCGTAGCTGGTAGTGGTTGCGCTTGGCAGTTCAGAGGTGGCGTGTTTGAGACCAGGCAGGGACAAACAAATGCTCCATAAAGCCTTCTGACGGAGCAAGACCACGTCTGTTACACCCCCGTTACACTATGCAATTTTAAATGAATGTTCTGCAAAGCAAAGTGTGCCACACTTTTGGGTTACCTTCTGATCTGCGATGGAAGTCTGTGCAAAAATACTTATTTCAGTTCATCCCCATTTTAGTCATGGTCACCTCTCCCTTTTATTTTAAAGCTCAGAATTTAGCCTATCATTTAAGAAATGTGTGTGCCGAAGTTATTTTGAAGTAATGTATACATTTTGTTAAAATGTGAAGATAAAAACGTTAATCGCCTACTGTCGTGGAAGTTTTTGAGAGAATCAATCGTTTAAGTTGAAGTTAGGTACGAGTACAGAGTTAATTTATTGGACTTGACGTAAACATAATAACGTTACCAACATAACATCATCGACACACAAACTTAAGACAATAACACAAAGACAATTCCATACAGCTCCATCTAGAATTCTAGAATGCGACCGGAAGAATCCAGCCCACCAGCACTACCCAACTGATGGCCCTGAACCCCCCCAAGAACATTCTTCAACAGACCATTTTATAGATACGGCAGTTCTCATTGGTCCATCCTACAGACATGCAGCTATACCAAATCTCTTCTGTTATTGGTTAACTTAGAACACTACAGTTGAATTCACATTGTCTTCGTACCAACTGCTTCTTCCCCCCAGGTGACAAGAACTCTCCCAGGTCACCCAGACTTCCCGTCTCTAGACTTCACGTCTTCTAGTTAGGTGTCATTAAACTGCAAATGGCGCTGAATCAACATTCATTGTATCAAGCTTCTTAGCCAACTGTAAACTTATCTTAAAACACATTCATTGTACATATTACCAAAATCCTGCTGAGAATATATCCCAGTGATTACTGTCAAAACGGTTTCAGACACCTCATCAAATTACACTAATTATCTGTAAATGCATTATGTTAATAAGTAGTCTAGGTAAGCCTACAAGTTACGCATTTAAACGGTAAGCAATGTTTTGCAAAGTCGTCCCTCGCCCTGTTAATTGTGGGAATATTGCCCTTTTGGGGGATAACTTTCCATTTACCCTGCTGAAAATAACACTGCTCTTCTGGTTTACTTCTGGGACACACTGTGCTTCCAGACGCTTTGCAGCTAATTGCAGTGCTTCCCAGTGTCATGGCTCACGCACAGAGGTAGACCCAGATGCAGACTCAGACACAGGAGGTAACTTCCAAGAACAATAGGATTTATTTAAGGCAGAAAGTTGTTGGGGACAGGCAGGTGGTCGGTACACAGGCTGGCGACGAAGGTACAATCCGGTATTAGGTAGAGGAGTAGTAGTAGTAGTAGTCCAGTCTAATCGAGGTCTACGCACGGGAAATCAGGGCACAGGGCACAAGGCAGGAACAGAACAGGTAACAGGTACACGGGAATGCTCGGTAGAAATCACACAAGACAAACTGGCACAGGAAAAACACAGACTGAATACCCTACTAACGAGCAGACGAGACACACCTGGAGGGGGCAGGGCCAAACAAAACAGGTGAACACACACACAGATGTGACACGCAGCTAATGTGTCCCAGGCGTAAGCGCGGCTTTCGCCGACTGATGGAATACCCCACTGATTTGTGATAGGTTAGGGTTGTGGTTGTCATTGAATGTTTTGTATTTTGAAGCATCTCCAAACCATAATTTAACACATAAATCTTTTTCTCATTTAAAATTTTTGTTCTGATTTTAGCATGCTTGTCATCTAACATAAAAAATAGACAAAAAAATTACTGAATGTTTATTGATATTCATTTCTTAAATATTACCAAATAATTTACTTGCATACATATCTGTGTTATAAGAATAGTAACTCTCAGTCCCTGAAGATGCTGATGCAGCACTTCTGCTCATCTGAGACCTCTTTGTAAGACTTCCTGTGCAACTGTTTGTTGCAATACTTTAATGATTCCTAAAGGCCCGTTCACACCAAGGACGATAATGAGTACTGTAGCTATAACAATATATTTATTTATATTTGCATCCACAGCAACCTTGACAATTAGCTTCTCGTAATGTTGTCTTCCATTTCAAATGGGCAGGCGCACATAAACTACAAGTTTTATAGTTCATCAGCTGGAAAAAATCGTTTTGAAAGTGATCCCAACTCTGCAATATAAAGTTATCGTTATCGTTCTTGGTGTGAATGGGCCTTTACTCTTCTTCAAGTGTTTAGAAAATTTGGAAATATTAAATATCATTTGCCAAATCAATAAATGTAAATGTATAACATCTGGTATAATGCAACCAAGTTAGCCGTCAACAATGAAAAAAGAGGAATACGCCACAGAGACTTTCAGATGCAACCCAAATGAGATACGTGATCCACATCAGGCATGAAAGTTATTCTGCCTGCTGTCCTCCCCAGCCCAGGACAAGCCGGAGATGGCATCCATGCCCCTGGCCCTGGAGAACCGCTCCTGTGTGCTGATCCGCAGGGACCTGGTGGCACTGCCCGCCAGCCTAATCAGCCAGATAGGGTACCGCTGCCACCCCAAACTTTACACAGAGGGAGACCCTGGGGAGAAGCTGGAGCTGGTGGGAGGTAGGTTAGCAGCATGATAGGGGTTCCCAGACATGAAAGAGAGATCGCTCCTCAATTTCTACAAAACTGGTTGAACCAAGTCTGGTGGATTCAAAGAGATATTACAATATTAAATACATTATATTTGAGATTAGAGAGATAAAAGGTAAACGTGAAAAGTGGAAATCAGATGAAATATTTGATTGGATGTGATAATGTTGCAAGGATATCTGAGACTGAATTATTTTACGATCCTGTGAAAAAAACTAAGCATGTACAAGGTGAAAAGGCAAATAGCCAGGCAATATCTATTTTAAAATTAATGAACAGGGTTTCAAAAAAGTAAGCAACTAGTTTGGAAAGTCAAATTTGATTAAATAGAGTTTACTATAGCTGTGATGAGGCGAGTGGTGAGATGAGATTGATGATGAGATTTCTTAAATTGAGGTGTAATTTTCTCTCTCTCTTTCCATTACAGGAACATCTGTGTTCATGACACGGGGCCAGTTGATGAACTGTCACCTGTGTGCTGGTATTAAGCACAAAGTCCTGCTGCGTCGCCTGCTTGCCACCTTCTTTGACAGGTACAGTAAGAGAGGATACCAAGAAGAAAAAATAAAATTGACTGAGCAAGATTTCAAGGTTGTTTGAGACTAACAGTATGACTGTCCTGAGTGTCCGCTACCCAAAGGATTTGTTTGATCTCATTGTTCAAAACAAGCCCTCATCATGAAATATGTATTTCTTCTGTAATTCCAACTTGAAGCACTTCAATGACAACTATCACAACTATTCTGTGGGTGTGTTTTCCATAGTGCTTCTGTGCTACATTCTGTGCTATTTAATTCTAAACCAGTTCCTCATGCTGCCCTCTGGTGGCTTTCTTGTGTATTTGTAGGAACACATTGGCAAACAGTTGTGGAACAGGCATTCGATCCTCAACCAGCGACCCGAGTAGGAAACCTCTCGACAGCCGTGTACTCAATGCTGTCAAACGTAAGTCTACACTGCTAACAGACAGCCTTTTTTACACTGCTGAGCTGATTAGAGCAGAGCTGATCCATGCCGTGTGACTGCTTGCATATCCCAACAGTGTGTAGTTGCTGTGCTGGAATGGGATTTAGAGTTCATGTTGAGTTACATTAAATACCAAATTATTACAAAATTAGATACAAACATTTTGCAATATCTAAATATATGTTTTTGCTAAAAGAAAATGACATACATGTTGCTTATCAGTTATTTTCCATCTCTCTTTGTTGATTCTTTCTTGTCTCTGCCTCTATGTCTATTGTTTTCCATCCCCCCAATCCCCACCTCATCACCAGTTTATTGTCAGAACTTTGCTCCAAACTTTAAAGAGAGTGAGATGAACGTCATTGCTGCCGACATGTGTACCAATGCTCGGCGTGTCCGCAAGCGCTGGTTACCCAAGATAAAGTCCATGCTTCCCGACGGCATGGAGGTCTACCGGGCCGGGATGGGGGTAGGGGCCGGGGTGGGCCTGGGTCTAGCCTTGGGAGTCTCCCAAGCTGGAGTAGCCCACCCCTTTGAGTCCCTGACCCCCTCTGGCCTAGCTCTGGAGCAAATGATGTTCCAGGAGAGAAAAGACCCCCTCAGGACTCATCTTCTGTTGGGTGAAGGTAGCCCAGGGTCTGGGGTTCCTGGAGGTGAGGGCGAGTCTGAGATGATGGGTCAGGAGGAGCAGGAGGAAGAGGAGGACGAGGCAGGGTTGGAGGCTGTGGACGGGACATTGAGGGCAGCGGCTTTGATTCCAGGAGGTGAGGCTGGGCACGACACATCCCCAGTACTAGAAGGGGAGGAGTTTGCAGAGGGCCTAAGAAATAATGAACAGTGAATGCAATCAATTTTTTTGTTGTATCATACTTTCACTCACTCGCTCTTTCTCTCCGTAACCTCTTATTTTCTCGCACTTTCCAAAGGGAATCTCTTCGCACGATATGCAATGCTCGCAAACATTTAAGAACTGTAAGAATGCCACATTCACATACAGTACACACATAAACATGCACACACACATCACATTTTAACAACAAATTAACAGACAGGCATAGAAGAAAGGATGTAAATGTGTACATTTCATACCCTTGTCCTGTCTTGGTAACTATGATGTACACCGTGGTAACAGTTACTTTTTGCCTTCTCTCTGGGAGTGGTGCCAATAGATAAAAATTGGTCAACTTTCTAGGAAAGTGGCCCAGCCTCTGAAAATAACGACAGTAACTTTGAAAAGACCCCACTGGTTCTGTGGCCAACTGAACTTGAAGTTCCCTGAAGGAGTGATATGGTAGCATGAGACTAGCCCACTCTGTAAGACATGTCACACATTTACTTTAATGTTAAATTAAATTGTGTGCATAGGGTACCCAATTAATTTAATGACTTTTATATGGAGACAAAAACACCATGTGATACTTTAATGAGTAAAGATAGGATACTATCATCTAATAGCTTGAGGATAATATTCAATATGAAAATATGAAGGACTTTTTGTCTGTTAATGGTTTACGCTCACGATATGTTGAATTAGATCATCAATGTGAAGCCTGTGCCACACACACTTGCACACACACACAGACACACACCTTATGGTCTTAACCCCAGTATCCATGAGTCAGAGACAAGACAGCTAATTGTGCTAGCTACACTTTGCATTCTTTTTCAATAGAACAGACCATAATACACACTTGTAATACAGGCTCTGAGTGGCGTAAATTATAAAAATACAAACAAGAACATATAAACACAAAGCTTGCATGCAAAATTTAAATAGAGAATAGTACCAGAGAAAACATTGCATCACTAATGAAGGTGCATCCAGAAGAGAAACAGTTCCTGTTGACAGAAGATACATCATTATACATAAATATGCAACCCTGGGAAGCCAGGAATGACCTGGCTATCACAGGTTTGACCAGTTTAAGAGTTTAACCCAGGTTTGACCTGAGATTGGTCCTTGCCAAGATCTGATATTTACCATCAGTTTTACCTGGCTTTGTCTAACGATGGAGGATACAGTACAATGAAAAGGAGAGTACTAAATAGATACTATGCTTAGTAGTGTACACTACCAAGTGTTGTACGTGAAAAGCATTGTTTCACTACATCTCCATGGAAGGCACAGAGACTACAGCACCCATCTTTGTTGGGGAGTTTGGGGGGTCATGCGGGGTGAATAATTAACACAAATGTATTGCTGGCTTGGTGCTTTATCCCTTGATGAGGTTAAGGAGTGAGGATGGCTATATGGAATTTGAAAAGTTACATAAGAATGCCCCCTTTTCTGCTAGTATTTGTCCATTCTCTGATCTTGTTGACATTTTAAGAGGGGGAGGGTGGATAAACATAGCTACCAAAATTCAAGGATAAATGTCTACCTGATCAAAGCTTCAAATCTGGTTAAAATATTTTTGGTTAAAACGAAAGTGTAGGGAACCGAGAAATATAAACTGAGAAATGTTTAAGACAATAATTTTAACCCTTGCTTTAAATGTCTGTTAACTGCTTGCTGGATAGGGAGGTTGGTTTAGTAAATATGGATAGTCTGCTTGAATGATGCATGTACTCAGCTGATTTAAGTCTAAGAGGACTTTATGCCTATTTTCATTTGACTGTGCACTACAAGACCTGACATAAAAAATCAAAAATGCTAAACTGACTTGATCTAACAACAATATAGATACAGTATCTCCATTTTTTATACATATATGTATGTGTTGTATATACGCAAATTTAAAGGGTGGGCCAGTTTTGTTATTTTAATGTCTGTGTGCTATCTGACCTGTGTATGTTTTTTGGGGGAAGCTTAAAGATAGTCCTGTTTCTATGATAAGGAGCACAGGGTTGAAATTGCACTATAGGTAAAGAGAAAAATGTTTACAGGAGTCTTTCTTGGAGAAATGTGATATGCTATGGAAAGTTGGGCCGGGAGAGGGTGGGGTTGCAGGTCTAATATTGTTGGTGAATGTGTATTGTAACACTTCCAATACTCTGTAGGGTACAGTTGGGAACTCTATTTGGGACAAGATAAAACACTTTTATAGCTGATGAAACACAGTATTGTCTCACCAATGCGGGCTGGAGAGTAATGTTGATGCCTTTTTTGTGACAGTACGATGTGGTGTACAATGTGGTCTTATCATGTGTGACTGATGCTTGAGTGATCTCAAGCACTGACAAGGGCTGTAACTTTGAATGGGATTTTAATGGGATTTATTATATCCACTAATCTGCCAAATATACAAATAATTTTAGACTAGCCAGATATGTGGGTTCAAATAGGTTGTGCACCTTATCTTATTCTACTTATATTCAAACAAGAAACCTGCTCTCATACCTTTTAGAATGAGTGAACATGTTTCTCAATAGAAACATTTAAATATCTGAAAGAAAATGTAAAATTAGGACCTATACATCAGTTTTTAAGTAACTGATGAATTAAATGTTCTTGTAGACAGTCAATAACAAAAACATGACATTGAGGAGTTGCATGGGCTACTTTTTAAACATAGTTAATTTGGGTTGAAATACAAAGGATAGGAAGTGTTTAGGTTTCACCTGTTGATGATATGTGGGGTGAGATAAGTGCCTTAATTGAGAGTGCAGGGTGAGAGAATGTTCTAAACACTGTTTGTATTCTGTCATTGACAACTAAATGGTATTAGAGTTATAAGAGTTGTTGTATTATAATGGTTGTTTTTCAAAGCTATTTGCTGCATAGTTTTATGCTAAGAGGTAATGATAAATACTGAGATTTCAATGGTAGACTATGGCAGTGACTTTGACTAAGGCTGGGATATGGGAATTTATTTTACCTTTACGGCAGCTGTAGGCAAAACATGAAGAGAAGCAAGTCGGACAAAGACGGTTCATCTGTGTGCCCTCTCCGATTGTAACAAACTATTTATCAATTTGAGAACATACTGTATACTGTTTATGTATGCATGGGCACGCTTGTAGAGGTCTAGGGATTCTCACAGACACAAAGTGGTCTATTAACACATTGAATGCACTATGTTGTTACATACTCTTAAGTTACTATATCAGTCTATTCCACTGGTTGACCATGGTATAGACAATCTGTGACTGACAAGGCAAATGAGTTGTAGAGCGAGACAAAAATATAATGTAGACTATACCCATATGATTACTTCCAAGTCAGACTCAATCAAACCTGCTCACACACAGTATGTAAACTAGAACAATTTAAGTTGAGCCTTGGAGTAAAATACTGGAGTTTGTGCTCATCCATAGGAACTCATTGGTGGCCAAGCCGCGAAGCGGCGAAGCCACCTGGAGTGTTTGTACCTTTTCTTATTGGTGGCCAAGCCGCGAAGCGGCAAAGCCACCTGGAGTGTTTGTACCTTTTCTTATTATTATTATTATACATCTTCTTCTGCCATGGGAGTCTATGGCAGCCCCTAGAACCACAGACTCAGAAGTTGTGAAATTTGGCACACTCTTTGGGACCAGTACCCTCATCAATTTCACCAAGTCTCATGTCTCCCAGTCCAACCGTCTAGCGCCACCAATGGGTCAAAGTTGAAGGTGTGTTTACACATCACATCATACCCAGTTATATAGATTCTCCGCCATTTTGAATGTTAAGGAAAAGCGTTTTTTCGCTACTCCTCCTACAATTCTTGTCGAATCTTCTTCAAAAATGCCACAAATTATCTTCAGACCAAGCCTCACAATATTTGACGAATGGAATTTTTATTTTCGCAACTGTTTGTTAGTTACAGCCAATCAAATTGATGTGGCCGAATTGATGTGGCCGCCATTTTGAATGAATGAATGTAATGTTTTCTTGCTACCTCTCCTATAAAGTTGTCCAATCATCACCAAATTTGGCACAGGTCATCTTCATACCAAGCCTCACAAAAGACATACATGTTTTTTTTATTTTCTAAACCTTTTGACTGGAATAGCCAATCAGTCGTCAACCAAGCCACCATAAAAGAAGTGAGGTCATATCTCAGCACCTCTTTACTGCATTGACACCAAATGTGGTATAGTGACTAGGGACCCTGTTCTAAAGAGGTCCAAAATAGGTCATGCCATTTCACCTCTAGGTGGCCGCTGCAATACGTTTGTTTAAACTTGGGCCAAATCTGACAACCGCTTGCCACACGAAAAACTGCTTATATTTTCACTCAGTAACTGAACACAGTAATTTACACCACTGAGAATAGCTCACTAGGATAAATTGGTGTCCTGGCAAGGGCAACGTAAGAGGTTAGAATCCAGCCAGAGCCAGCAAGCCTGTCATGTCACTGGTTATCTGTTTACACTATCAAACCTCACCTCACTCTATCAAAATTATTTTAGATTTTCAAAACCGTTTGTCAGGTACAGCCAATCGAAAACGGCAGCAGAGCCGCTAAACAGGAAGTTGTGTCGTATCTCAGCACATCTTTGATGGATTCACACCAAACTTGCTGCCTGTACTCGGAACCCTCTTCTGAGGATGTCGAAAGTTTCTTCTGGGTCATCTGACCTGCTTGGCCACCTCATTGCTGCTTGCAGCTATATTTAAAGTAAATATTCTTGGTTCATTGCCT
The DNA here is from genome assembly GCA_903064625.1 of Mallotus villosus. Classification (NCBI taxonomy): domain Eukaryota; kingdom Metazoa; phylum Chordata; class Actinopteri; order Osmeriformes; family Salangidae; genus Mallotus; species Mallotus villosus. Next base: position 209,226 of record CAEFZP010005634.1, on the reverse strand, counting down.
TGTTAATTATTTTGAATAGCTTGAATCAAATTTGATTTCTGCTTGCCTTATTGCTTCTTCTGTAACTGGTCTACCCACAAAAAGTTTAAGAAAACTACCCTCATAAACAATTTACTCTCTCCCATTTATGTTTCATTGGGTGTAGTTGGAAACTGATAATATGTTGCACCAGAAACTCAGAGAAACTCAGAGAATGTCAGGGCTAACCTTAAAAAGATTGAGCACTGTTTGTGGTGGCTGAATAAAATAATTTCCCTTTATGTGAATATTAAGATGTACTATTTTAATAATGTTTACTTTATTGCAAAACAACTAGAAGCACTATATTAAATACAAATGATCATCAACACCTATATAAAATCATCACTTAAACTATATGCGCCATGAGCAAGAGAACATATGGGATTGTGGGATTGTGTTGGGTTTGTCTGCCTTCCAAGTTCTCGATTCACTGTCCTCACAGTACAGTGAGCTGCGGTGGTGTGTTCTCACAAGTAACTGCTTTGTTGGCAGTTTATTCATTTCCACACTATTTGGTTGTAGTGGCTTTCGGCCCTAAAGGATCAACCAATTTGAGCAAATCCTTTACAAAATCCCCAATTCTGTGTTTCTTCATAGGGTCAGTCTAGATTACAAGGAGCTTTTGTTTAATGAAATACCTGTAATATAATGCATGCTCAACTTCATAAATCCTGCAGTCCAATCCATGGAAGTGTCTGACCTTGAAAACTCTACCATCCATTTTATTTCAAATGTATAGCTCTTTGCTATGAACCGCTATTAGCAGTGTGCAATCCTGCTGTGAATGAGTATCCATTTGGTGTACTTCATTATACCGTAAAGACCCTCTTTCTGACGGTTTACATTGACCCACCCAGCTCACAGCATTATAAACACGACAGTTAGGTTGTTATAACCGTGTGAGATTTATGAAGACTGACTACTGCGTAATGTACATGCATGTGAACACTTGGCAGTCTTGGAATATAACTGCACTATTTGTTTGTATGTCTTTTAGATGTAATTCCAGCACTTTAGATATTTAGAAGAAAACTAATCTTTGAATATTGTCTAATGGTTGGACTAAAAATGAAAAGAACAACCTTTAAAGCCATGTGCTCAGAGCGCTGACAATCAGAATAGGAATAAGAACCGAGTGCACTATGGGAGATCTGTTATGAATCGCTGGGCTCCTGCAACTTCCTGCCTTGTTGTTTTCAGCTTTGCTATTGGTTTCTCCAGACCAGGGGCTTGTGAATGTGACTAAGTCAATGCAAGCCAAGAGTCCACTTAGTAATATTCTCCACTTTTCGAAGGCTTGACTGAGAACTCTCTTCAGCATTTTTCTAGGGTCAGAAATGTTTTGAACTGTTCAATGATTAGGATAGGGGTAGCCTAAACTGATCCTAGAGCAGCAGCAGGCTTCTCGTGGGTATAAAAGTGTAGTTTGATGGCTTAAGAATCTGTTATTACGGGTGATTTCAGAATAGAAAATATTTTTTTTTCATCATACAGTAGTGACAAATACACACACATGCAGGAAGTGGCAACACTGGGAACACGCATGCAGGAGTGTCCACTGTAGAAATGTGTTTTCTGCATTTTTTCCCATCCTTGCTGTCCTTCTTCCAAGGGCAGCTAGGAGCAGTGGACAGCCCTATCAAGCGACACATGGGGACCAGGTCCATGTGCTCATGCCCCATGTCTTGGTCAGGGATATGGCAGAAGAGCCATCTCTAATGTTTTGCATGTTTTTGTATTGGGGTTCTTTGTGGAAATGCAAACTTCACACAGAGGTCTGGGAGATAGCTCACCTAAGCACCAACAGGCCTGGGGAGAACATGCCCCATTGTCCCATGCAGGGATAGAACCCAGGACCTTCCTGCTGTGAGACGGCAGTGCAAAGCACCATGCCACGTTTGCATCAGAACCTCTTTTTTTAAGTTAAACTAATTGATCCTGGTCCTGATTCTGACTAATATTTAAAAAATGTTGGGTTATTTGGTGGTAAATTATGGCTTGTATGTATCTAGTGGTTATAAACATGCCCTTTAGGTATAGTCTGACTCATCACATGGAGAGGTTGTGAATATTAATCCGCCGTATTCCTGTAGTACTTCCAATGTTTCAGAAAGCGTCAAAAGGACTATTAATGTTAAATCCCCAACCCACTTTTCACCAGAAAGCATTTCGTGAAAACAAGAAGGGGCGGGCTAAGTCTGTAATTGGGATGTTTGGTTACTCTTTAAAGTAACCTTCAAGTTTTGACTTTATTCAGTAGCCATACCTTTTACCTTGTGATCTGGGATGAGAGTTGGAAGGACATCGAGCTTTGCACACTGTGACTGCTTTGTACTTTTAAATAGAAAATTACAAAAATGTGTATGCGCCTTCTGACTCAAGTACCACTAATACAAGTGAAACGCAAGATACCACTTTGATGTTGCATTAATTGTCAATTATCTTCATTCCCATTATTTCCTTCCATTTAGTTGACATTGTGTAGTTCAAAAGTAACAGATTTTTTTCAAATGCAATACTGAAATGTATGCTTTCTAATAAAACTCCTTACTTCATCATATTATCGGTATCTCGTATTATTTATATATTATTGATGTTTCTGCATGTAATTTAATCCGCCAAATCCACTAAAATGTTGTAGTATATAATCTAAATTAGGAGATAAATTGGAAAATGAATCAATTGGAAATTCATTTTAATATTAGTATATTATAGCCTATATAATTGTAGGCTATTAATATAATTAATAAACAATACAAATATTTGATTGTGAAATGAGTTTTTTATTGAGTATGTAATCAATTTTAATGCAGTTTCAGTACACACAAAACATTTTAATAAGATATGTTTTAGTTTGAGTAGTTGTCATAAATGCTGTAGCAACTAGATAAAAATGTATAAACTGAGTCATCTGAATTTGACTGAGTGGCCTTGGTAATGCACCCATTAAAAATCAAAGAGGAAGAAACCTTAATGGAAGCAAGGAGTTTGGTCCAGACCCCCACTCTTCGCCCCTCGGCTTGAAGCAACGGCCCCGGTGGATGAAGGTGGTATTGCATTTGCGTTTAGGCACCCGGCTCTTCCGGTTGTTTTGATTCTATTAACTCCAGTCAACATTTACAAAACTATAATCCCCCAATATTTTTTGTTAGATTCTTGAACCTGGCTCATACTACTAACTTTTTCATAGAATATTTTTTACCGATTTTTGCAAAGTTTGAAACCAATCCGAAATGGGTAAACTAGCACCCCATTTATTTGCTTACGTCAAGAAAAGTTGCCTGGAAATGTGTTCGAGGATACAAACAGGGCACGAGCACTAAGGTGAACATTAGCCGATTTACCTGAGCTGAATGAGCACAAGGAGAAAGGGCTTTATGATCTACAGTTGCCTGCCTTAGCTGTAGCCAGTTTTAGAAATGTTTGCACACATACATGACGGTTGTTTGTAGAGTTTATTTCCGTTATTTTAAAGCAGATGTAACCATTTTGTAATGAACGTTATTATGTTGGCATGGCATGACAAACGTAATTATAGCCTAATAAGTGATATTGTGGCATGTTAAGGCATGTTAATCGTGGCATTATAGACCAATTTAATGTTTGTAAACATTCAGGATGCGCGCGCAATGTGGCTGCAGAAAACCGGGAAAGGATAGCATTTAAAACGGCAAAAGGTCCACACGGATAATAAAAATAGTTATATTTAAAAAGACCAAAAAAGGAGGACAGCCTTAAAGAGAGAAAGCGATTCCCCATTGATCTGTCTCATCGGAATTTTGATTTGGGTCACGAAAGTCTTGACATTTGAGTGAGAAATTGTCGCCCGGTACAGACCGCATATAAGAGCGTCAGCCATGTCTTCGCGTCATGTCACAAAGTTCGTGATTTTACAGTTTTACAGTCAATTCGACATATAAAAAGTCGAGCAGGGCAGCTTTTAAGAGATAGCCTATGGGAATTCTGCTTTTAGCCAGCTGGTCCGATTATTTTTGTGATTTGTTTAAACTGGCAATTTGAGTGAGACTGCGTCCCCATTACACTGTTTTGACGTTAGCCCCAGTCAGACTCGTCGCTCACTGGCAGTGTGCACAACTTGTATTTCACTCCAGAAACGTCAGAGAGGACTGCCTAACGTAGATACGAGCCTGCTGAAGATAGCCAGCATATTGTATTTCTTTAACCGAGCCTGTTTCATTCCTCATTTTCCTGAGAAAGCGAACTCTGTTAGCCAGGCTAGTTTTGCCCGATCACTTGGTCAGGCTATTTAAAGGTATCGGGGTCAAGTGACTTTTGTGCATTGACAAGTGAAACGTAAATGTACTTGTCCAAAGGACAAGTGCCTCAAAAAGTTAATGTCAAGCCCTGTAATCCAGTGAACAGAGATATATGATGACCTGATCGACACTCCAAGTGTATTATACCCGGGAGAAGTTCGTCTTTTGCAACCGACACGCGCAGTTGAGCAAGCTTGACAGTCGTGTGACGTAGGGTCAAAGTTGGTCTATAGATGGTTGACGTCCTGTAGAGCAAAGACGAAGTGGAATAAATCATGTCTGATAACCACAATATTGTTATGGTTATATAACGTTATGTCATTTAACACCACAATGATGGCATTAACAATAACTGTAAGCTAGTAATAGTAAAGCAACACTCATAATCATTATAATAGTAACATATTTAGAGGCTTATTTAATTTTGCTTGCTTTGCCGAGCTAGAACAACGACGGAGCCAGATATTCAAGTTTACAGTTTATTTAATCCGACACAGTACTTAAGTAGTCATACTGAAAACACAAAGCAAAAAGAACAACGTATAGGCTATTTGGTGAGTCGGAGTCATATGTGGAATGTATGTTCCATCTAGAATAGGCCTATATTTCTAAAAACCAAGTGAAAGGAATACTATGTGTGAGAGTGGGATATAATGAAGTCAGGAGCATGTAGGGGGTTCAAATATGGTCGAAAGAACCAAAACGAATTCCCCTATGGTTTAAAGGAAGATGGGAAACTGAACAGTGTATTAGCATGAACCAAATAATGCCAATACAAATATAAATGATAGTTATTTGACTATGGGTTAAATCAGAGCAAGAATGGTCAAAAGGAATACGCATTTAATAACATTGCAAATGAATTAAATCAATTACAAGGCAAACATGTTACAAATGAAGGCTTTAAATCTAACCTACTCTACCATGATCATTGTAAATCAGAGAGAAAGCAAGAGTGAGCAAAGAGTAGGACAGTAGGACAAGGCAGAACTGAGAAGAAGGTCTCAGGAGATGAAGAATCTAAAGAACAATGCATTACAATTCCCTTTATCCACAAGAACAACCAATCAGACCACATCTTGAATGGGGTGTGAGGGCCATCAAGTTGAGACCTCCAGAAACTCCAGACTTTAGCATATGAGAGGTGGGGGCAGGTTTGACACCCAGCCTTACAAGCACATGCTCATGTTGAACTTGAAACAAACCAAGTCTCATCCTTTATGCACAAACAATACATGGTACCAGAAGTAAACAGTTTTTGTCAAGCTTCAGATTGCCTCTTAAAATTTATGTTTTTAAGCAACCGGAGGGACTGAAACTGGTGGGTAACGTGGAGAGCAATTGGCGGTCTTTTAAGCAACAGTTCGGGTTGTATATGGCTGCCATTAGACTGGACAGTAAACCTGACGCCAGGAAGATTGCGTTGCTACTTACGGTAGCGGGTCCCCAAGCCAAGCCAAGCCAACACATTCGAGTTCGGCGCAGATGAGGACAAAGAGAAGTACGACACCATACTGGGGAATTTCAGTGCCTATTGCTCCCCACAGAAGAACATTGTGTATGAAAGGTATGTGTTCTGATCACGGATGCAACAGCCCGACCAAACTTTTGATTGCTTTGTGACTGATTTGAAGCAGAGCTAACAACTCTCACGGTTTCGCCGTGTGACACACGCTTTTGCATGTTTTCACACGCACTCACGCCACACAACACATTTTTTACGCCCCCCAAGAAATCAGATTTTGGGCCAAGGCGCGTTCGTTCCTTTTCAAACTCCCCGACGATAGATGGCGCTAAGGAACGCATCTGTAAAACTATTCGCTGCTTAGACAACAGGTAAGCTGCCCATGGGCATACACACCATCACGTAGCTAACCCCTGTTAAACACCCTAGGTAAGGGGCGGCTTTTTTCTCAAAAGCCCTGAATCTTTCAGGTCCAAATAAAATTTGGGTTATAATTTCCGGAGAATATTACAATATGAGTCCAATGAAATGTGTATATTAGCCTACAGAAAGCAAAAAAAAATGTTTTCATTGAAATTAATGCAAAAAATTGCGCGCTCGCATTCATGTGAAGTTCCGATTTCACCTTGCCTCAAAACCTTGGCTAGTTCCTAGGTTCGGGTTAATCCCCGATTTTTCAACGTATGGCTCGGCCCCTGGTAGGGGATGGGCTGGCTTTCGCCATTACACTGCCAGGCTGAAAATTGGTCCCACTCCGGCCCAGATAGTATTTCTATATAATATTGATAATATAGAATGGGGGTGATGCTAAACTGACTCTGGAAGTAGCAGAGAGACTGTGTCATACGGTGGCCGAGAGGGGCAAACCAACATTACAAAATCTGAAACACTTTTACAAAGCTTGAGACAAATTTACATTTTTGATTTTTTTTTACATGTCATAAAACAAAATTACATTACCAAAACACATTAACAAGTCCCGAAACAAATGTACATTTCAGAAAACAAATTAACTAGACGCGAAACACTTTTACAAGTCCCGAAACAAATTTACAAGTGGCGAAACAAATTTACAAACGACATTAGCCGGAAAGGGAATGTACCAATTCCAAAATTGACGCGGAAGTGATAACGGAAGCGCTCAATTTGAGTTGATGGCGGTTGATGGAGTTCATGGTGACCCAAAATGGACAGCGATAGAGTGGTGTTTTGCCCGTTTTGTGGCAAACATATGAGCCGATTAACACGATTTTGTTTTTCGTGTGGTCGGTCTTTGGAGTTTTTAAATGGCGCAGACCAGAGTGAAGGACCAGATGTGTTGCAGCAGTGCATACCATATTTTAATGAGGGACACTCGTACGCTGTAATCGTGGACATGATGTCATGTTTACACGGTGTGCACATCAACTTGAGGTCTCTGAAAAGCAAACTGAATGATGCTGGGTTATATCGCAGAAAGGATTTCTCCTCTACAAACGTCATAATTAGGGCAATACGACTGGAACTTCGTGGACCTGGACAGCTGTTTGGCTACCGCATGATGTGGCAGGTGCTCAAACAAAAGTACAATCTGCGAGTGAAGAGGGATCATGTAATGAATTTGCTCCGGGAGCTCAATCCTCGAGGGTGCGAGAGGAGAGCACGCAGAAGGTTTATAAGGAGAACCTACCACTCCATGGGACCGAACTATATTTGGCACGCCGATGGTTATGATAAACTCAAGCCATTCGGTTTGGCTCTTTCAGGGTGTATCGATGGATTTTCGCGTAAAGTACTGTGGCTTGTATGTGGATCAACAAATAATGATCCAACTGTGATCGCTCACTATTTCCTGTCATGTGTGCGAAACCTCTGTGTCATCCCCATGAGACTGAGGACTGATTGCGGCACGGAAAACGGGACCATGGCCGCTATTCAGTGCACCCTACGCCACCACCACAATGACTACTACTCTGGAGCGTCCAGCCACATGTATGGCTCATCCACAAGCAACCAGAGGATTGAGTCATGGTGGTCCATATTCAGAAAGGCAAGGTAAGTGGCCTTCATAAAGTCATTTAATTATGTGTAACCTTCATTCATTCAAGCGTATATGCTTAAAACTATAACTTTTTATTATTTATCGATTTTTATAGGGCTCAGTTCTGGATGGAGCTATTTGCAGACCTTAGAGATGCCGGATACTTCAACGGGAGTCACGAGCATCAGTGTCTACTGAGATATTGCTTTGGTGATGTTCTTCAGAAGGACTTGGATGAGTGTGTGAGACTGTGGAACAGTCACAGGATTCGCCCCTCCAGAACAGCATCATGTCCAGGAGGATTGCCCAATGAGCTCTACTACTTACAACACAGGTAATACTTTGGTGATAGATGGTATTTGTTTTGCTTTCATCTTAAATTTAAATACTTTTAATTATATATTTTGTTTAACAGGTTTGGCTCCAGAGACTGTGGATTTCAAATTGAGCAGGCTGAACTGGATGCCTTTCCTGAGGCTCACCTGACAAGAGCTCCATGTGGGGACCCAAACATTCAGGAGTACTTGGATTTGGCCATGGAGCACAATCATTTACAGAAGCCAGAGTACTGGCAGTCTTCAACTGAACTGTATCTGAGATTAAAATAAATTGCTCAGCTATGAATTGATTGGGAGATTTATTGTAATGGTGGTGGAACATGTACACAAAGTGTCTTAATGTGTCACCCACAGCTTCAATATTTCGAAGTGGGAATACAAATATTGGATCATGGATCACAATCTAAAACAATTGTCAAAATGCTAACTGAGAATGCTCACATACCCTTACATTATAAAAGCCTCCTTAACAAATGCAACTATAACCTATAACAGCAACAAAGAAAACAACATTCTTAGAGTTAGAGCTCTAGGGGTTTTCTAGTCATATCCTAAAACAGGCCAAATCCTGGACTATTTTGAATTCCAAAGTCCATTTGTGATTTAAACACACTATATGTGTCCAGGAGTGGTAATTTCAACAAGTTTGAACATGTATTTGCCATTGGGAATGGGGAGTCATCCAGGAACTCTATTTGTGGCAATGGTTGCAAGCCAGATGGGGGAAGTGATGTCAGGCCAGTTGCAAACATCAAAACGTCTTCCACAGACACAGCAGCCACGCCTTCTGCAAAGAAATAAATGTTCAGATATACCATGGTAATGTAGTTTTCCAATAAGTTACAAAAAACCTTACAAACCTTCACAGTCAAGGAGATAGTCTGCCCAGTAGCCCACGGTTTGACTTTCTTTTAGTCTCCTATTACTCCCTGAAGGGCTGAGGTCAGGTTTGAAGAGTTTTTCAAGCTCAAAGCCAGTGAGTCGCTTTTCAAAGTGGCACAGGACAGGGGTCAGCAAAGTAGGGTGTTGCTGTAGTGTAGTCAGAAACTGAAGGGCTGAAAGACCATCTTTGAATCTACAAAGTGAACACAAACACTGTTTCACTGCTGTGTAGTGCCAACTGCATTTAAATTATCTAAAGAAAACTTTTTGAGGTTCTCTTAACGACAATTACTATCCACCTAAAAAAAAACATTTTGGGAAAATGGTTGTGTGATAACATTCTTTTGATTTGCACATGGAAAGGTGTTACAAACTGCAAAAAAATCACACGGAGGAATGACACAGAGGGCAGGTTGGCAGGGAATGGAGAGACAGACATCACATAGTGTATTACAACTGAAAGCCTAAGGCAAAACATTTGTCACAGTGGCTAACTAATAACAGATACACATGCCATGAAGCATTTTAAACAAAAATGTCATACATAAACATAAAAAAGAAAATCACCATCATAATTCAAAATATTATCTTACCTGTCAATTACAGATGAGTTGCGGTCAATAATATACCACTGGAGGTAGTCTGCCACGATTTCCTTCTTTTCTTCCACAGCAGCCACATGTCTCAGACAGCCTGCTGTCTGTAACATTGTGCTGTGTCTCATGATACATTCTTGCAGAGCATCCAATGAAGCAGCATTCTCAATCTTAAAGACAAAAAGGCATAAACATCCCAGTAAATAACTATGTACTATCCTTGCCCATTTTTATTCTGTGACATACATAGCATGCAGTAACCCTACCCTATCAAAAACGAATACATTCTGCAAATTCTGTGTATGCGATATAGGAAGTAAACATTGTCTTAAAACAGTGCAGGAACTATGTCAAACTCTGTCCTACCACATTGTAGATTTATGCTATTCTCACCTCTCGCAAAGCTTTCCCTATTTCTTCATCAGTTATTAAATTAACTGTTGATTTGAATGAAGGCTGGCCAGCAAGATAATGTACAAGATCTTCTGACAGGAAATGGGGTCCTGGACCTCCATGTACAACTGACACTGCGATCATCTTTCCTGCCATGAAGTATTCATCCTCCCTAACAGCTATGAAAGAATTCATATTGCAAAATGAAAACATACAATACATTATATACTTTAAGATATTGAGGAAAAAAGCATATGCTGTGTCATCTGAGTGTTCTAGTGTCTGCTGAAGTTAACATCGTGAATCTTCTCATAGTAAGTAATTCAGACTTGTTTCATTTTTGTCGTTTAAAACTAAAACTGTGTCAGAGTAGAATTAAGTAAGAAGATAGTTGTTATAACAGGCCGTTAGGAGAGCTAGCCACTAAGCTAGAGATCGATTTAAATTGCAAGTTTCTATCTGTACTGTCAGGCTCCGCCGTGAGCGTTTCCAAGTGGGCGGGTTGTTTACATAATTAGGGCCATTGATAGGCTGTGCTTAAATAGCCCTGAATCTGTATTTTGGATCAGAGTGTTCTAGTGTCTGCTGAAGTTAACATCGTGAATCTTCTCATAGTAAGTAATTCAGACTTGTTTCATTTTTGTCGTTTAAAACTAAAACTGTGTCAGAGTAGAATTAAGTAAGAAGATAGTTGTTATAACAGGCCGTTAGGAGAGCTAGCCACTAAGCTAGAGATCGATTTAAATTGCAAGTTTCTATCTGTACTGTCAGGCTCCGCCGTGAGCGTTTCCAAGTGGGCGGGTTGTTTACATAATTAGGGCCATTGATAGGCTGTGCTTAAATAGCCCTGAATCTGTATTTTGGATCAGAGTGTTCTAGTGTCTGCTGAAGTTAACATCGTGAATCTTCTCATAGTAAGTAATTCAGACTTGTTTCATTTTTGTCGTTTAAAACTAAAACTGTGTCAGAGTAGAATTAAGTAAGAAGATAGTTGTTATAACAGGCCGTTAGGAGAGCTAGCCACTAAGCTAGAGATCGATTTAAATTGCAAGTTTCTATCTGTACTGTCAGGCTCCGCCGTGAGCGTTTCCAAGTGGGCGGGTTGTTTACATAATTAGGGCCATTGATAGGCTGTGCTTAAATAGCCCTGAATCTGTATTTTGGATCAGAGTGTTCTATTGTCTGCTGAAGTTAACATCGTGAATCTTCTCATAGTAAGTAATTCAGACTTGTTTCATTTTTGTCGTTTAAAACTAAAACTGTGTCAGAGTAGAATTAAGTAAGAAGATAGTTGTTATAACAGGCCGTTAGGAGAGCTAGCCACTAAGCTAGAGATCGATTTAAATTGCAAGTTTCTATCTGTACTGTCAGGCTCCGCCGTGAGCGTTTCCAAGTGGGCGGGTTGTTTACATAATTAGGGCCATTGTCAGCTGCGCTTCGCATACTTAAGGCAGCTAGCACTCCAGTGGCAGCCACGCCTGGCAGCCTCGGTCACTAAGACTCGGACAACAAGAGGAGTCTTCCGCGGGAGTCATCCGAGGAAGGCCGACGAGGCGGATCACCTGTTCCGATAAGTATCCCCCTATTTTTATTATTTTCTACCGAGAACACATTTATAGCTAGCATGTGCTTCTTTAGCATTCCCGTTCACTGCAACACCCGCAGACGTAGACGTAGATATGTCACGAAGTATATACGTTCCACTTCTAACTTTAGCTACCTCTCTAGATCTTCTCCACCTGCTCTCTCTCTTTCTATAGGACTCTGGAACTGCCAGTCTGCTGTAAAAAAGGCCGACTTCATTCCAGCGTTAGCATCCCATGCTTCTCTTGATGCCCTCGCGCTAACAGAGACATGGATCCTACCAGAGAACACTGCAACTCCAGCTGCTCTCTCTGTCAACCACTCGTTCTCCCACTCTCCTCGCCTAACTGGACGAGGAGGCGGGACGGGCCTGCTTCTTTCCCCACATATTAAATGCACATCCACCCCACTCTCTTTTACTGCCAAATCATTTGAACACCACTATGTGATGCTAACTGATCCTATCAAAGCATTTTTAATTGTCCTCTATCGCCCACCAGGGCCCCTAGCTGACTTTGTGGAGGAGCTGGACATGCTCCTCAGCACCCTCCCGGATGATGGAACACCGCTGATACTTCTTGGGGACTTCAACATCCATCTCGATGGAACGCAGGCTGTTGACTTCAAGTCTCTCCTGACCTCCTTCGACCTGACGTTGCTCAACACACCAGCAACCCACCAGGCAGGAAAACAGCTGGACCTCGTCCTGACACGTAACTGTATCACTGCCCTAACCTCTGTAACCCCGCTACACATCTCTGATCACTACTTTATCCAATTCTCTATCTCTCTCCCTCCAACTCTTCCTACCTCCCCTCCCCTCGTAACTTTCAGACGCAATCTCCGCTCCCTATCCCCCTCACACTTCTCCTCCAGTGTAACATCCTCCCTCCCTCCTATTAACGAGTTCATGTCCCACCCCACCGACACTGCCACTAACATGCTGTTATCCACATTAACTGAATCACTTGACACCCTCTGCCCCCTGTCAACTAGGCCTGCGCGATCTTCTCCCTCCTGCCCGTGGCTCACTGATGTTATTCGTGAAGAACGTTCCACCCTTCGAGCGGCTGAGAGGAGATGGCGCAAGTCTAACGACAGTCTAGACCTTGATAAGTATCACTCCCTCCTCAAATCCTTCTCTGCCCATATAACTGATGCTAAAACTCACTACTTCTTGAACAAAATTAACTCTGCCTCAAACCCTCACAAACTTTTCTCTACCTTCTCCACCCTCCTTAACCCACCTCCCCCACCCCCTCCCTCCACTCTGACAGCAGATGACTTCTCTTCCTTCTTTGAGAAAAAAGTTGCTGACATTAGCAGTCGGTTCCCTGAACCAACCTTTCCTATTCACTCACCCTCTATGACTGACCCTACTAAATGTCTCAACTCTTTCTCGGCCCTATCTGAGGCAGAGATCTCTGACCTCATTCTCTCTCATCGCCCCACCTCCTGTCCCCTTGATCCAGTCCCCTCCCCTCTCTTTCAAACCATCTCTCCCTCCATCATAACATTCCTTCTCCATGTCCTCAACTCTTCTCTTACTTCTGGCACTTTCCCCTCTGCCTTCAAACAGGCCAGAGTTAGACCCCTACTCAAAAAACCCTCCCTTAACCCAGCTGTCCTCCAGAACTACAGACCGGTATCACTTCTACCCTTCTTTTCTAAAACAATTGAACGCGCTGTATCTAACCAACTGTCAAACTTTCTCACTCAGAACAACCTGCTTGACCCCCACCAATCGGGCTTCAAGACGGGCCACTCCACTGAAACTGCCCTCCTGTCGGTCACCACGGCCCTCCAGTCTGCCAGAGCGGCCTCGAGGTCATCCGTCATCATTCTGCTGGACCTCTCTGCAGCATTTGATACGGTTAACCATCGGATCCTGCTCGCCAGACTCTCCGAGATGGGCATCACTGGCACTGCACTTCAGTGGATCTCGTCCTACCTGTCGGGAAGATCCTACCGGGTCTCCTGGGGAGGAGATGTGTCTGACCCCCGCCAGCTCTCCACTGGTGTCCCACAGGGCTCCGTCCTTGGACCCCTCCTCTTCTCCCTGTACACCACCTCGCTTGGACCAATCATCACCTCCCATGGCTTCTCCTACCACTGCTACGCTGACGACACCCAGCTCTACCTGTCGTTCCCCCCGACCGATCCGGGGATCTCAGCCAGGATTGAGGCCTGCCTCACAGACATCTCTGCCTGGATGACCAAGCATCACCTCCAGCTGAACCTCGCCAAAACCGAACTCCTCATCATCCCGGCCAAACCGTCCATCTCCCATGACCTCTCAATCACCCTGGGATCGGCGACGGTGACCCCTTCGTCCTCTGCCAGGAACCTCGGGGTTACCATGGATGACGAGCTCTCCCTCACAGCCCACATCGCTGCTGTCTCCCGGTCGTGTAGATTCACCCTCTACAACATCCGGAAGATCAGGAGATACCTGTCTGAGCACTCCACCCAGCTGCTGGTCCAGGCACTTGTCCTCTCCAAGTTGGACTACTGCAACTCGCTGCTCGCCGGGCTCCCAGCATGCGCAACCCGCCCTCTCCAGAGGATTCAGAACGCAGCGGCCCGTCTGGTCTTCAACCTACCCAGACGCTCCCATGTTACCCCGCTCCTCGTCTCCCTTCACTGGCTGCCCCGTCACGGCCCGTATCAGATTCAAGACCCTGGTACTGACCTTCCGAGCGGTGAATGGGACTGCACCCGACTACATCAAGTCTCTCCTCCAGCCCTACACCCCCTCCCGCCACCTTCGGTCCTCCTCTGACAACCGTCTGGTGGTCCCACCGCTCAAGACCGCCCGGTCCCAACACAAGCTCTTCCCCTGTCTGGCCCCCCAGTGGTGGAATCAACTCCCCACCTCCATCAGAGACACTGACTGTCTCCCCACCTTCAAGAATAGGCTCAAGACACACTTGTTCCGGGAATACAACGGTACCTAGGAAAGATCTGCTGGACATGATGTTAGTTTCTTCCAGGATCACAAGGACTCTGACTTAGAGAGCTGCTGCTCTTGTCGGTTAGCTGTAACTGATTAAAATTATTGTACTCGCTGTGAGGTAGTTTACTGTTGTTTGCTCGTCCACAGGTGCACTTTTAGATTCATGTTGTCCAATTGTAACTTGTTTAACTTCATGCTCTTATGATTTTTCCCTTTGGCACTTATTTTTTGTTTTTTTTTCACAATGTATGATTCATGTTTGACTACTTGCAATGTTGGGGATATCTCGTTGTTATGATCAGTGACCTATGCACTTTTGTAAAGCTCTCTCTTGGAAGTCGCTTTGGATAAAAGCGTCTGCTAAATGAATAAATGTAAATGTAAATGTAAATGTCATCTATTTGTTTAATGATCATTAACCAACCATTAGTATAGCACACTTCTAACCCCATACATACCATTTGCATTGTAGACCAAGAACCGATGTCCTTCTGGTCCATCAAAAAATGGGCCGGTCTTTCAGGTGTTTCATTAGCAGAGATAAAAATTCTCGTCTTGGACCACCAGTGTCAATTCCCTCCTCAAAAATACCAGCATCATCAGTAAATCTGACCAGCATGTCACAGGTTTCAGAATATGTTGTACGCTTGAAACCTCTGACGGCTCCATCCCAAACATTAGCCCTTGAGATGTTGAACCTGCTGACTCTTTTGTGATCAATAGGAAGCGACAGGTTTGCTACAATGTCAGGTAGTGTAATGTCCATCTCCTCCCTGTAATGACAAAAAGTGATTTAATTAATGGATATCCCAGACAGTGCACACTTTTACAACAGTTATTTAAATACCGGAATGCCACACTCAAAAGCTAATTTTACACTGCCGTGTGTTGGAAATTCTCCACATTGACTGCAACCAGCTCCTCATCCTCTTCCTCAACACCTGGTGCATACAGGTCCGTGTATTTACTGTTGGGTAATTACAATTTCCATGTTAAAACATCTTACAAACACAAATGTCTTCCCCATGAAGTAAATTGAAAGTATGTGAGTCACTATCCTTTAAAAAAAATGTTTTTACCTGTAGCAAGTCTTGTCTGGATTTGTTTTAGATGTATCCATATCCTTAGCATCAGATATTACTATCTAAAAAACAAATTAAAATGTCTGAAGCATTTACATTACATTTAGCAGACGCTTTTGTCCAAAGCGACGTACAAGGGAGAAACAACAACTCTAAGAAACGTCAGGCTGCCACAGTCTGCCCTAATACCTGTCCAGGCCGAATTGTTGCTGAATGTCCCGGTGCATCTCTAAAACATGATACAAATAATACAATTACTACATTAATTATTACTGTTCTTCAGGCCTACAATAGTCATCTAAGAATGTAAACGAATACAGGCAAGATTCCTACTGTTTGATTACCACTAGAAAGGATAACAAAACAAATGTTTGACTCTGTGACAAAGGCTAGATGTCAAAATGTACCTACCTTTCATCTTTAGGTTTGAGTTTGGGAGTACTTCGGTTTTGTGGTTCAAAAACCTGAGAGGAAACGCATTAATTTATCAACAATTTGTAATAGCTTCGATAACTGTTCCCTTACCCCATACAGTATATATATATATCATGGTGAAAGGTTGTCAGTATTGTCATAGATAAATCAATAAATGCATTCATAAATAAAGTATTAAAATAAATCAATAATTGATGTACCACTGTGTCAGCTCGATTGAATTCAGCTGTGCTCCTTGATGCGATGACAATTTCAGAATCAGAGTCTGAAGTATTATACGTTGCTGTAAAAACAAACAAACAGATCATGTAGATAATGCAGATGCATTCTTCAGTAGAGTATCTAAAATATGTAAAAATGTTGAATCCTAAGATCCACTAACCTCCTCCTCTAAAATATGTTTCTAGGCAAATGAAAAATGTGATCCTGGAATATGGCCTTCCAAGTTCCTTTTTATATTCTGCCAATTTGAATGGCCTTTCTGATCCAGGCACATGGACCACCTCTGAGCAGTCTGGATACAAAAGGATGTACGGTCCTTCTGGCATGTCCTTGTTAAAGGTTTTCATTTTCTGGACAGCTTGTTTCAGTACATCAGGTGCTGCTACCTCTGGGTCTACAAATAACAGGAGTGTTTTCCCTCTTAGAGGTTTTAAATCAGTTCCATTTGGCACCATCAATCCAATGTTTATCTAATAAAATGACAAAGATGTATTAAACATAGGTAAAATAAAAGACTATACATACATCTGTGTTTCCCATTAATTATGGAGAATGTGTTGTCCCTCCATGGTCTAATTGGTGCCCCCACAGATTCATAGAGAGCCGAACATGTCAATAAGCTGCACTCTCCAATTCGTTACAGTGTTTGCCCATACAGTGTTTGCCCAATTGCTTTAGCAAAGCATCTCGCCCTGCACGAGAGCTTCTGTTATTCTGCCTAAATCTACGCAAAGATACCCTCTTCAAAGATGTTAGTTTTTCTTTTTAACTTAATTCAATCTGTACAATAAATCTACTATGATACAGGTCCATTTAAGAGTCACCTCGAGTCAGACAGTCGAGTTATAAGCTAACAGTCAGTACATTTTACCTGGACGTGTTTTCGTTCTTTAGCCCGATGTCTTCCTCTCGGCCCGTAGTTAAAAGACTGACGCTCTTTGGACTTTGAACTTCTGTACTCCATGAACTGTTTGTATGATGTGCAAGGTTTTTCCGCTGAAATTAGCAAAGCTCAGTTTCAAAATAGATAACGGCCGCTAACCAATAGCGCTATTCACTTTCATTCAGGTAGCGAGCGTTATGCTGCACTTACTTTGTTTAGCATTATCCGGCTGTTGAGATGTCCCCTGTGTTTTTGGTCCTTCTGTCTGGTCTGCGCCATTTAAAAATTCCAAAGACCGACCACACGTAAAACAAAATCGTGTTAATCGGCTCATATGTTTGCCACAAAACGGGCAAAACACCACTCTGTCGCTGTCCATTTTGGGTCACCATGAACTCCATCAACCGCCATCAACTCAAATTGAGCGCAATTCCGTTATCACTTCCGCGTCAACTTTGGAATTGGTACATTCCCTTTCCGGCTAATGTCGTTTGTAAATTTGTTTCGCCACTTGTAAATTTGTTTCGGGACTTGTAAAAGTGTTTCGCGTCTAGTTAATTTGTTTTCTGAAATGTACATTTGTTTCGGGACTTGTTAATGTGTTTTGGTAATGTAATTTTGTTTTATGACATGTAAAAAAAAATCCAAAATGTAAATTTGTCTCAAGCTTTGTAAAAGTGTTTCAGATTTTGTAATGTTGGTTTGCCCCTCTCGGCCATCGTAGTGTCATGCTAGCGAATTGGCCAAACAGCACGCAAAGACGTTCCATTAAGCGAATGCCACGGCAGTACTTGCCGGTGCCAGGCTGGCTGTAGTCAAACATATGACAAAAAAGTATACTCTGAAGGACTGAAATTCTTTGTGTCTATTCCAATAGGCCTATGTAATGCTAGTTTTCAATGACACAAGTCTGTGTTCTAGAAAGAGTGGTCTGGAGTCGCAGAGGTCCGATAATATCAGCTTTAATGCAGCAGTTGGAAATCAACAAGTACAGAGCTCTGGGGTTGTTTCCCTAACCGCAACAATGTTAGGTTCACGAAGTCCAACTGGCTATCTGTCCCTGCCCCAGGATATATTATAGGCTACAGTGCCGTCATACAAAATGATCAAAAGAGGGTTGAGCTTTCTCATGCGGGAGTTGTTCTTGCTGGCGCGCCCCACACTCCGGTGCCATCTCAGCCCGGCTTCAAGGTTGCTCCTAAAATGAAGAGATTAAGACACCAAATACAGCCTGTTCCCCCCACCCTGAGTGAGACACAATGTTTAAGCCTAAGCAAACTTCTAAGTTCATAAAACATTACTTTAATAAGCACAATGTATAATGTTAATAAGCACAATATATTCTTTAAGACATGCATCCTTTATAAAGTAGTACGAACATTGTTCCTGTTGCTATATCCACTAGTGTACAGTGCCCGTGATGCATTCGGTGATTAAGATGCCACAAATATTGATAACTTGAACTAGCCTATAGATAATGATAGCCCTTGATAGAATTGGTGGCACACAGATGTCTGGAATTATAGAAGGTGCAGTTCCCGTGATGCAGCTGGTGATGACAGTTCATGTATTGTGCTGTAATGTATTGTACATTCTTTAACTTCACAAAAGAAAGACAGAGAAGATGCAGCATGATATTCCTGCAAACGTTGTGGTAGAAGACATGAGCCAAGGCAGTGCCCTGCCTATGGCAAAATATGTTTGAATTGCAATGGAAAAAATCATTTTCCAAGACAGTGCCTGTCAAAGGCCAAGTCGATGAGGCTCGTTGAAGATACTGACCTAAGTTAGACTTTCTTCGTCGGCATGGTGTCATGTGACAATGTAAAAAATGATACCATAGAGGAAAATGTAAGGCGCTTAGAAAATGAAGATTGCCAATTAATGGAGCTTTAGTAGCGCTAAGGATCGACACAGGTGCATCACAGAAATTAAGGCCATGAAAGAAAAGCCTAAAATAACCAAGAAACCAGTGCAAATGAAAGATTACAGTGGACATGACATAGAAAGCAAAGGTCATTGTAGGCTGAAAGTGACAGTAAAGGACAAAAGCTCCAATGTACTGTTCTCTGTTGTACCCGAGGGCCGGGAATCCCTGCTTGGTGGTGTCTCCTCAAAGAAACTGAACCTGGTGAGGAGAGTCTACCACATCAACTGCTCAGAAGCAGTAAGTGGACACACAGACACCGTTGAGTCTTTGGATAAAAGAGTCTGCTAAATGAATACATGTAAATGTAAATCATGTTTACAAGGTTAATTGGGTGAAGAGACTGGGTGGGGGGGCATAGGCGGAAATCCCGGGGGGGGACACAACCCCCCCATCCTGGGAAAAATATGATTTGTCCCCCCCAATAAATCACTGTAAATATAACTATGTAATTTCAATAATATAATATAAAATAATACGCAAACATAACTATGTAATTTCAATAATATAATATAAAATAATACGCAATGAAAGCGCTTTGCTGATTATGAACATAATGGCGCTTCTTTAATGTGCTATGTCTTACAGCAGTAGTTTTGGTGTCCCCCTCAGGAATTGCTCTTGAGAAAATTTCATATAATTGTGCCCCCCAAAGTTGATAGCAGATTTTCGCCACTGGGTGGGGGTGAGGATTTAAGCTATTATCCTACTTGGTTATCTGGGGTCTATTTGTTTTGTAGGTACTGTAGGACGCCGGCCTTACACTCCCGAACAGTAGGTGGCGGTGATGTACCTCTTAAACGCTGTGTGCCATCTGCCATAATATCAAAAGAGGACTAGACGGCCAACCTACGTCACATCCTAATAGTACGTTCGGAAGAGCGCGGTCAGTGTCTGAAGAATACAGTTTTCTCACCTGAAACCGCGTGAAGTCGGGAATCAGCCGAAGAAATAGTTATATTCTCACTCAACATGAGTGACGACCCGGACTCCCCTTCTGAAAGGGAGATGAAGGTAAATTGCCATTCAATGCAGCTGATTAGTGGCAAGCTAGGCTAGTTAAAATATGTGATTCTTCGGAATGGTGGGATGGTTAGGAAGAAAGCTATAACCTCATGTGAACCTATGCCAACTAGTAGCTACAGTATACGAGACTAGCTTACATATTGTGGTAGCAGTTGCCTAACTTATACTATAACCTAGATGTTTACTTTGCTACCACTTACTCCTACTCAGCTAGAGCTAGCCTACTGCGTTGCTGAACTAGCTTGCTAGCATAGGAAGTAAACCAGTTTATTCTAGCATACATGGACAACAATGTACATAGCAAGCTACTTTTAGCTAACTAGCTAATTCAATCATAGGCTATATTACTTAGAATTTTTTTACGATATACTATAACATATGACATGAATGTGTCCAAACGTTTGACTGGTACTGTACATATTTCCTTAAATCTTGTAACATTCTAGTCGAGTAACTTTTAAACGTGTTACGCACAGATGAAATTACATAAATAAGATTGAGACACGTGTTTCAGAACAAAAAGCTTTTCATTTAGCCTATAATATAGTACGATTCGTAAGTGTTTGTTTACAAGCCATGCCATGGTCGCTAAAGCTTGGCAAATTGTATCTACGGTGGAGCATTAATTAGCTTGTCATTGTAGGATTTCCAGTTCCGGCAAATGAAGAAAACCAGAGTCTTCGACTCCCCCGAAGACCTTCCAAAGGAGAGATCCAACTTGCTATGCCTATCCAACAAATACGGGCTGACATTTGTTGGACACGAAAGAGAACTGAAAGTGTACTTCACCCGGGACATTATAGCTGCAGATAAAGTTGAAGGCAACTCCAATGAAATAGGTAAGGGATGTTTTCAGCAAATCTTTTAATGTTTGCTTTTTAAAACTCATAAGTACCACAGTTTTCTAGTGTGCTTATTAGGTTCAGGTTGTGTTCAGCTGAGAAATTCAAGGAGATGGTTGTCATTAAATTAATTCCAGAAGTTGACAAGCACAGGGAGTTGTATGACCCCCACCACCAATTTTACAAGGACAACGTAAAGAAGTATCAATGCTGGGATGCTGTGAGGGCGGCTGTTAGAATATCACGTTTCCTAAATATAGTCTATGCCATGTTTATGTACCATGTTAGCGTTAAATGTGAAAAAAGACACCTCAGAGGAGGTGAAATGCTTGCAGACCCGCGCAGAGAAATGTGCTTCTGGTGTGAACAGCCTCGTGCCATTCGTAGCTGATTGTGGCGCTTCAGGGCACTTCGCAGTAGAGCCCGACCGATAAAGGATTTTTAAGGCCGATACCGATACAAATATTTGGTGATTTAAAAATCCGATATTCCGATATCGGCTGAAAAATATCGAGTAACAAAACAAACTGATTTTCTTAACAGTAGTTATTTGTAGTTTACATTTAGTAACTTTTAGCAGAAGTTCTTATCCAGAGCGACTAAGTACAGGGACATTCCCAGAGGCAAGTAGGGTTAAGTGCCTTGCCCAAGGACACAACGTAATTTGACACGTCCGGGAATCGAACCAGCAACCCTCTGATTAATAGCCCGATTCCCTAACTGCTCAGCCATCTGACTCCTGTTATTATTTCCTCACAAAAATAATATGATAATGCAGTTTCTGATAAATAAAATGTATAAAAATACAAACTTAAGATATTAAATTTAAAGTCCTTGGAACAAAAACACAATTATAAAAAATATATATATATATCGGTCAGGCTCTACTTCGCAGGCAGTGTTTCCCAGGCGTAATAGTTTGTGTCCAGGGTTTCCGGAAGCACTTTGCAGTTAAGGCGGCCGCCTTACACGCCTGCACCCTTAACTACGCAAGTGATTGGTAATTTTATGCAAGCATGTTATCAATATGTAACTAGCATGACTCAGCCAAATAACATTAGGCTAACGATGAATACCTTTTATTAGTTCTAATAACAGTTTGTGCAGTCCGTTACCTAAGTGTAATTTAGCTCAGTGCCTCCATTGCTTCATCGAAACATGATTTCAGCCCTGCCCAAAAAATCCTGAACACCCAAATGTTGCAAAACTGTTTAATGGTCTATGCCACAATCCAGTACTACATACTTAACACTTTGTTGTGTGTTTAAGTAATACATTTCAAGTTTTTGGTGTTGAGACTAAATCTATTAACTTTACCGGGACTTTAAATCGTTTCTTAAAATTGGTATTCAGGTTTTTTTTCTCATTTAAATTTGTCTGGGTGATTAGGAACACTTCTGTGGTGTGACAAACTAACATATTTTATTGTCACTTTGCAGGCATTGAAACTGATTTGACTATTGCTCTCTTTCACCCCATCTTTTCAATCCTTTTTTTCCTTCTGTCTCCTTTTATTTTCTCTTGTAGTGGAGGGAATCGCCGCACTGGTGGAGGTTCCTGTGGAGTTGCCCCTGCACCACCTGGCTCTGAGCAGTGATGAGCTCACTCTGTCAGTGTGTGGCATGTCAGAGGAGTCTGGCCTCTTGCTGGCTTTCTATGATGTCCGCATCTTTATCAACAAGGTCAAATCCCCAAATTATACCACACAGATTTCTATAAGAACAGGATAATCTGTTATTGTTGGTAGCGTAAAGGGTCCCATTATCGTCCACCTAGTCACAGCGTTGTACTTTAATATATAGCTACACACCTATAGTATAACATTCCGGTTTTAAAATCCAATAAGGATATGCCTAGAAATTGTATTTTCTTGATTTTAGCAGTTAGCCAAATAACTTTAGACCTCACACAGTGCCTATGGGATGGATATGGAAATTTGGGCCGATAACAATAACTCTTTATATTTGGAAGCTGATAACTGATACGTGCCGATAAATCAAAAGCCTGAGTCTGATTTAAAAAACAAAAGGCAGTGGACAACTGCTTAAAAAATCTTAACTGCATAAAACACCTTTCTCTGCATAAAACCCCCTTTAGAAAAATAACATTTTAAACAATATCTCAATGAACACACAAACAATTGTCCAAAATGTTGACAAGACTAAGTTTAATATAACATCTGTTTAACTTATAACATGAAAGTAAAGTTAATTATATAATTTATAATACACATTTTTCAGTTTAACTCAAATTAGGGCGATGCAAAAATGAGTACATCGCACTGAAAGTGTCTGGAGAAAAGCAACATTTTAGACTACAAATGTCTATTCAACCACAGGTGAGTCTAATTATTCATTCCACAGGTGTCCAGCAGACAGTTGCCAATAAAAGGGTTATAGGCTACTTCCCATTTCATGCTGTCAGCAATGGCACCACATGGAAGAAAAATGTCACAAAGAAAATCATTTCTCTACACCAGAAAGGTGAAGGCTACAGGAAGATCAGCAAAGCTTTACTTATCAGTCAGAATACTGTAGCAAAACTTTTTTAAAGGATGAAACTGCAACCATCTCAGAGACGTCCAGGTAGTCCACTGAAGTTAACACCTCGGCAGGAGCGTCTTCTGATGAGAGGGGTTGAAGAAAATCGGCATGCAAGTTCACTGCAGTTATCTAAAAAAGTAGAAAGCCAAACTGGGGTGACTATTTCCCATAATACGGCGTACACTGCAGTGGAATGGCACGCATGGGTGCCGTCCACGAAAGAAGCCTTTTCTAAAGGCCAGGCATAAAAAATCCCGCCTACAGTTTGCCAGGGCCCATGCTGACAAAGAAGACTACTGGGACTATACTCTGGAGTGATGAGACCAAGATAAATGTGTTTGGAACTGATGGCTTCAAAACTGTATGGTGTCGCAAAGGGAAGGGATACAAAGAAAAGTGCATGGTGCCTATGGTGAAACATGGTGGTGGCAGTATCCTTATGTGGGGCTGCATGAGTGATTCTGGTATCGGGAAGCTCCATTTCATTCATGGAATCATTAATTCACAGATGTTCTGCTCTATACTAAAAGAGAAGATGCTACCATCACTCCGTGCCCTTGGTCGTTGTGCACTTTTCCTACATGACAATCATCCTAAACACACATCTAAGGCCACTGTTGGATTTCTGAAGAAGAACAGGGTAAAAGTGATTCAGTGGCCTTGATCTGAACCCAATCGAACACCTATGGGGAATTCTGAAGAGAGAAGCTGAGCATCACTCTCCATCCAGCATCCAATCTCTAAAATAGGTAATTCTTCAGGGTATCCGCTGGGCCTTAAAAAGTATTAAAAGTTGATCAATCAATTTTGGGAAAATGTAAGGCCCTTAAAAGGTATTACCGTATTTTACGTAAAATAAGCTGCACCGTGTATAAGCCGCACCCCCTCAGGATGCGTACTTTATGTTTGTAAATCGGAGTATAAGACGCACTTTGAAAGCATACAACGTTACGGTTGCGCAGCCCAATACTTGAGGTTGATTACATGCCCTATCACGCTGTTGTAGTGGACAGCTTGGATACCTATCTAACTAACCAACATTCCAAATCAGGGTGAACACTCAAATAATCATACCATAGCATTACACATATTAAAACAGAACAAACACAACAATAGAACTCCAAACAATGCTTATTTAACTCAGCTAATGCCCTTAATTTAGTAGCTTTTCAGCGTGCCGCAGGGCATTCTGGGTTTTAAGAGCAATGCACGAGTAGAGGCGATCTTGCAGCCTTGTGTAACACACTTCGGTTGTGGATAGTATGTCCAGAAATAAAGTCACTCAGTTAGTGGCAGAATCGATTGTTATGTCTCCAAAAAATATTTTAGATATAGTATAAGTTTAGCTAGCTTGCAAATCCTGAGGATAGCCTACTGTAGCAGACCTTTCTATGTGACAACGGACAAGGGTGTTTTGTCCCTCGGGAGTTGCCGTAGGCTTGATACTGATGCATTACGTGAAATCAGTGAGGACTGTTCGAATGGCGATGTCAAGAAGAGCAGTGGTAAAATACAAGTTATGAAAAGAGACCGCGTCCGTGTCTTATTGTCCACACGATCACAAATATATCTAAAACAAATTTAAGACGAGCTTGGTTACACTACCAAAGTTACTAATTACCATTAGTAATGTTGTTAGCGATGCTAGCGTTATTTTGCTAGCCAGCCTATAACATTTCACTGGGTCTTGCAGCTGTTTGATTAACGCACCATAAACCAGTAAAATCGTAGTACAAGCCGTGGCTTATTTTCCGTAAAATACGGTATGTCTTAATCCCGATTTTACATTTACATTTATTCATTTAGCAGACACTTTTATCCTAAGCGACTTCCAAGAGAGCTTTACAAAAGTGCATAGGTCCCTGATCATAACACCGAGATTGCCCCAAACATTGTGGGTAGCCAAATATGTAGCAAACATGAACAAAATAAGTGCCAAAGGGAAGAACCATAAGAGCATGTAGTTAAACAAGTTACAATTCAGGACTCAACATAATTTTTTTTTAAACCTACTGGCCCCAGGACAATTTTTACTGGCCCCCCTCCAGAAGTTGTAATTAATCATTATTACATCAAAACCAAAGACTTATAAATTATGTTATTGTTACCAATAACCATTTATTAAACACATCCTGGATATAAAAAGAACAAAAATGAAATCACATTTCTAATTTGACTTTTAACCTCATACGTGACGTGCTCTCTTCTCTGCTGACAGCCAGCCATCTCTGCACAACTCTTGTCTGGATTCATCTGAAACCTCTGGTCCCTCAATGCTAATATAGAGAAGCTTCCATAGCATTTCATCAGTATGATACGAAGTACCCAAGTCTACACCATTCTTCTGCTGCAGTTCAATAGCCCTGGGGAACGAGGCGAACGGCTGGCCCGTCTTAATTACGTGATATGCCATTGTTATAAGCCGTGCAATAACACGATGGGCATCTGCATTGAAATTTCTGACCAGCATGTTGTGGCGGAACCATACTTTTATATAT
Source organism: Mallotus villosus (assembly GCA_903064625.1). Lineage (NCBI taxonomy): Eukaryota > Metazoa > Chordata > Actinopteri > Osmeriformes > Salangidae > Mallotus > Mallotus villosus. The sequence goes on along the minus strand of CAEFZP010005634.1, from coordinate 183,236 downwards.
GGGGTGGCCAGGGCTACTTCAGGGGGTCCACAGACCAAGACTGAAAATGTGTATAACCTTAGCCTGGAATCTAAGCAGCTTTTTGAAGAAGTCTGCTATCTCTCCCCTTCTTTTATTGTTTGACGTGAACTCTAAGCAAAAATAACATGTAGGCCTACACATCCAATTACCCACATTTGAGTCCAATCTCAATCTTTTTTTTTCTCAATCTTTCCCCATTATTATCTTAAATCAACTACCAGCCTTGAAGTTACTAGATCATGGCTAGCCCTACTCTGAAATACGTATTTCCAACAGGTATTATACAATAGTAAACAGAGTAGCTATCTGACTGCAGTCTTAATCTTTTGTAACGTTAATAGATTGATGAGGCATCTCATCAAGGAATCTTAGCAGTTTAAGTACAAAAATAGTGTAGCGACCCACACAGAAAGACGTGTTATATGTTAGGCTGTTAGTTGGTTGTTTACCAGTAGTGTTCGCGGGGTCCGACATGCCAATCAACCTGCTGTCTGCCAATCACGGGAATGCCCGGACGCCAGGCATCCTGGTGGTTGGTGAAGGGGCATGGAGGGGGGTTGGCGCATTCAAAGTTAAGACCAGGTTTAGCGTCTATTCTTTCTGTTACGTCTGGATTTCACAAGAGACGGTCCTTTCTTTTATTTAGCGTGAGCTAGGGCCAAACAGCTGTTTGGCTTACTAGTAACCTACCCTGTCGTTAATAAGCGTAAATTCGGGAACTTAATCTTATGCCTGGACGATTGTTTCTTTCTGACCTAGTCGGGTCGTTACAATAGATTTCAAATGGCAACATAATACTGTTGTTTTAAAAGTGTGCTATCTTAAATGAAAATGGAAAAAACAAAATTGAATCAACGAACGCTACACCACAATAGGAACTGCGCTGTTAGCTACTGAGGTAGTGCTAAGTGCTAAACAAAAACATTTCTCATATCTGAATCTGTTATGGAACCAAATTGCCAATATGCATCTTTTTCTATGGCTCTGCGGCCCAGCAACTCAACTTTCATAACATTTTGTTCAGGAAGCCTCAACCTCAATGCTAAACCTTAAAACGATAGCTGTAATATGGTGCTCTTGTCTTCCGTGCAAACGCTGGCGTAGTCTTTTGTGACTGGTAAACTGTGGAAATATCTTCAATTGAAAAAATGCGCTGCCAGATGTCAAAAGAAACGCTTCTTTTAACAAGATAAATAAAATGTCAATCAGCATCCAATTTCCAGGGATAGCAAATTACATTTTGGGGTGGCACCTGGGGTGGCCAGTCCAATATCAGGGGGGGTCCAGTGCCACCTCTCTGGCTCCGCGACTGCCAGCATGGTCAACGGCCTGGAAGATGGATTGTCAACCATCCGCTTAGCTGTCACGCACACCAGTTGCTGTCTGCTAGCATGGCTGGTCAGGGATTGTTTTCGAAAATTGTCGGTCCCAGTGTAAAAATACCCACGACACAGTGCATCTTAGTTCCATAAAAAAAGTTACTTCTGTTTGAGCTCGTAGCTCTACTTTGCTGCCATCTTCACTTTATTGTCTCGCGCCAGTTGTTAAATCTATCGTGATTATAGAATTACAATTTAACAACCACTCATCACTCACTACTCAACTCTTGATTTGCCAACTGTGCGCCCCACGAGCTGCAAAGTTATTTATGCATTTAGCAGATAGCAAAACATATGAAGGATGTTAACTTTTATAATGCAAATTGTTTTCAATCAATAATTTGCAGTGGCCCGATGGGGCCAGTGAGTGCTAGTTTGACTGTCCCAACGTTACTTTTTACTGGCCCCGGGCCATCGGGCCATCGTTATTGTCGAGCCCTGCAATTAAACAACAAGTGCAAGAGTGTACCTGTAGAAAAGCAAGCAACAGTACAAATATTTCACAGCGAGTACAAGAATTTTAAATCGGTTACAGCTAAACCAACAAGAGCAACAAGTCTCGAAGAGTCATTGTGATCCTGGAGGAAACTCAGGTCCAGCAAATCCTTCCTAGGGACAGCTCTATTCCCGGAACAAGTGTGTCATGAGCCTTTAGATTGTATACATTTACATTACATTGCAAATTACATTAGATTTTGTTCAAGCTTTGTCCAAAGAGTTTGACTTCAAAAAGTGCATGAGTATATTTATTTTCCTCCCCATATTAAAAACAACGACGTGCTTGGTAAGCGAGTCACATATTTTGCAAAATGCACGGTTAGGTGATGTGTTGCCCTCCACATGTCGCAGCAATACAGACTCCGAAATTGGGAAATGTAAATTTGCGGACTCCTGGTTGGAGAAGGATGAGTTTATACAGTGGCTTGCTGTACATATTGTAAAAAGAAGCCTAGTAGCCTCGATGGGCATCAACACTGTCAAGTCCCACATGCACGATGCTAGCCACAAGGCCGCTGTTGGCTGCAGAGAGCAGTCGCAGCAGTCCATCGCCAGTTTGTGCTCCATAGGGTTGCCATCGGGTTACAGAAAAACACACTGCCACAGCGGGGGCCACACCCCTCGGCCCGATGACGTGCCAGTGATGGTAAATCACAACTTAAAACATGTTTTTATAAAATTATTCAGATTGATACATGGACATTATAAAAATATATCTGCTATTGAAATCAGTGTGAACAGATGCACTCAGTCTATCTCTATATCACAACTCAAGTGGTCATATTGTCATGGCTGAACACAGGTATGCCGATAATAAACAGTCCAACAAAGTTTGACGGTGAGACCACAAAAAATAGGCTTTTGGAGGAACTTGTGAGATGTGAAACATCTTTTTATTAACTTTAAATTAAACACATTTTTGATACTTAAAAAGGTATATAGTATATATGACAGTATATAGGGCAGGAGACTTGCTAACGATCTTCCATGAACATCATGAACATGATAACATCAGTGGACCAGAAGTAGTAGTGTGCAGTATTGGAGCATGTCAAGTCTACTTCCTTTTATAAGTGTACTTCTTATTTACGCGGGGGAGGGGGGGGCGTGAATCTGAAACAAACCGATCAAAACAATGATAGCAGCTAGTATTACCCAATCAGGGGTAGAACAGGATGAGTCTTAACAGAATGCGGGTGGGATGATTTGCATGGGATGCTGCGTAAAGATAACTCAAACCCTGTCCCGTATTGATTCAAAACAGGATGCGCTATTTATTTCTCAAATACGGGATGATTCCTTAAGGGAAGGGTGGCAACCCTAGTGCTCCACCAGTGACACCACTACCCAACACGTCAGCTGAACTTGTCAAAACAGCTTCGACAGCGACCTCTGCCCCATGGTCTGCTGACGTCAGGGTGGCTATGGGCGGCAATTGCAACAGAAGGCGAAATTGCAACAGAAGCAAACTCAACTGATTTTGTATCCTCTGTCCTGAGTAAGGAACAAAAACCCCAAAGAATCCCATTAGGGGAAAGTTTCAAAATAGACCCAAATATAGCCTATTCATACGCCTATTCATTATTTTTCTCATGTAAATTGGGTAAAAATATTAACCTTTAGATATCACCATGAAAATGACTGAGTTGATTAGGCTACTTACATCAAGACAAACAGAAAATGTATTACAGGCTTTTTGATTTTTTTTGTTAACATGGGCAAACGGTGCAACATATCCAAACGTTGGGTATAGCCAGGTGAAAATGCCTTGTTGAATCTTGTTTACATATAGACATAAGTAAAATACTTAATGTTAAGATCTAAATGGAACCCATTTAGGCTACCCATGAGCATGAATACATAGAGGCAGGAAGAAGTACTTGTAAACCAGCCTTTATTATATTGCAGAGATGGGGTTTGGGTCTGGGTTCGTTTTACCAATAATAGTCGTACCACAGCTCAACACACATCCAGATGTTCCCAATAAATTGTAGTTGATCACAAGGTATGTTTTATTAATGTAGGTTTAATAATCCATGTAGGAGAAACAAAAGAAAATCTTTCTTACCTGAGTGACAGCTTAGTGACAGTTGCGTGGACTTTGACTGAGTCTCTGCCCCTTATGGTGACACTTGTTTGCCTCTATAGTCTTAAACTAAGATATCAACAAGATTCTACAAGACATTTTCACCCGGCTATATCCAATGTTTAGATATGTTGCGGTAATTATGCAAATTATTGCATACATTATTATGCACTGTTTGCCAATGTTAACAAATAATTAAAAATAACTTGTAATACATTTTTTGTTTGTCTTAATGTAAGTGATCAATTCAGTCATTTTCATGGTGATAGCTAAAGGTTAAAAATGTTACCCTATTCACGTGAGAAAAAGAATAGGCGTATGAATGTTTCTGTATTTTTCAAAGCTTTCCCCCAATGGGATTCTTCTGGGCTTTTTTTTCTACCTTACTCGGCACATATTGAGCATACAAAATCAGTTGAGTTTGCGTCTGTTACATTTGGTCTTAAAATGACTGGACTATATCTGAGTTCTGTTGTATGGTTGTGCTCTATAGATTTATTTGCAAACTACAACTGTTTATCAAGTTAAAGTTTTGTTGCAGATTAGAACTTGAAGTGGCAATGAGGTCTTAAAATATTGAGAAGGTCTTCAAAAAGTCTTAAACAGGTATTGAAATTAACTTCAGGATTCCTGCATATATATAATATAACCTGTTCTTGAAGCATGGAAAAAGATCGATGTTGCAAAATGTCGCCAGCTTGTTCATTCCGTGCCCAGAAGACTTGGTGGTGTCATTAAAAATCATGGAGGCAATACAAAGTACTAGATGTACTGTACTTGTTGTGTGGTGTTTGCATCACCCTAATCTGACTTAAACTGAAATTTGTATTCTAAATTATGTAATTAACTTTACTTTCATGTTATAAATTAAACATATGTTATATTAAACTTATGTCTCGTCAACATTTTGGACAATTATTTTTGTGTTCATTGAGATAAATGTTACTTTTCAAAAGTGGTGTACTCATTTACGCTGAGCACTGTACATTCCTATGGCCAACCTTCTTTTATATAAATAAAATATATATATTGCCTGACAGAAAAAATAAGTGGCTCAACGGGCAAAAATAATCAACATTTTATCGACAATTCTTATCAGACCGATAACACAAAAATATATAGATATATCGTGCATACCTGATGTATGAAACGAGGTTTACACTTTCACTTGGCTGTGTATGTTATCTCAATTGTAGTCATTGTTAACCACAGTTTGTTAGCCTGTAGGCCTACCTGTAAAAGGTAGAACAAATATTTTATTTTATTTGTATACCTAGTCCAAGACCCATGTTTTTTGACTCCTCCCTTCAGGCCAGACCCCAAAAGTTACCATTTGCGTCATTGAGACCTGCAGCGTGCCCTGGCACCTGTGTCCAGGACCTGAAATGGAACCCTGTGCAGGCGTCAATCCTGGCATCCTGTCTATCTGACGGCAGTATGATGGTGGTAGAGGTGACTGACAGTGCCACAATTCAGGCCCAGCTCCCCTCTGTTGTGGGCATTACATGCCGTAAGTGACTTCCCTATTTATTATTCATTATTTGACACTTGTTAAAACCTAGTGGTTTTGTTGGTATTATGTTCCATGGAAGTCTGTGGCAGTCCCTAGACCAGTAAAGTAAAAAGTTGTGAAATTTAAGCGCATTCGTAACTACCACACCAAACATTGCCCACGTGAGACAAAAGGTGGTGCTTTAGGCATCGCCCCAATTTGCCTAGTGTGCCTAGTGCCCTTGATAAAATTGGCACACACACACACACACACAGATTCCTGGACTTATAGATAGGGCACAATGCCCGTGATGCAGCTGGTGATGACAGTTCTTCTCAGTAGTTTTGGTACTTATATTTCTCAGATCACAATTGAAATTCTCTTTGAGTATGTTTTCAACTTCCACATCTATTATATTCAAATTGCCAATGCTGTCGTAGCCTACATACATGCAAATTATAATGTAGCCTATTTCCTGCTATTTCCTATGTAATAAATTGCTAATGTTACGTTGGTCATTACATGCACAATGGTTGAGCCAGTTGTCATTATTGTAGGCCTAATTCACCATATAGCGCTTGCATGTAAATTTGTAATGTGCAGTAAACAATTATTTTATTTACTACAAACTCCGGTGGGTTAAGTGCTTTGTTTTATTTAATTGCGAATGCCTTTGTTAATTGCATTTCATTAACAAAACAAAATTCCCTGAAGTTATCATACAGACTTCCTTGCACTAGTGAAGCGTATGGTGCGAGGCATGACGAGGACCAATTACAGTGAAGGGGCTGGGATGAGCTATAAAGTTGATTCAACCGAACAGTTTTGTCATTTTTTTTGTTCTTTGACACAATTAAAGTAAAGACTTACACTTATAAGAAAGCTAGGCCTTACTTGAAACATAGGTGGCCCAACAGACCACGCCTCAAAGTGTTGACCCCATCAGGCCAAAATGTCTGAAAGTTGGAATGCATACCTTTTTCTCTACCGTGGCAATTTGTGAAGAATTAAAAAAATTACTTACAATCAGCCATTGATCCAATTGTTTTAAAATGTTGTGTACATGTCTATCATGTCAATTTAAAATGGTTTGAAATGTTGAGGAGGAATCTGCCATTGCTGCTTGCAGCTATATTTTTGCTTGTTTTACTTTCTGAACTTAGCCTTGTGTAAACCAGTGAAAGATTAACTCACATTGCTTATCTGCACTTTATACACATTTTTACATCTATCCTATATCTGCTGTATTTATGTTGATATATCATTGCTTCTATCTGACGTATACTGTGGTGCTTACATTTTAGTTCCTCTAACTGCACACAGTTTACGTTATAACTTTCCTTTCCTTAGGGATTAATACAATTCATTAAATTATTGACATTGAGACTTTTGAGATGTATCTCTTAATGCCATATTCTGTGTCATTTAGTATGTTGGAGTCCCAAAGGAAAGCAAGTAGCTGTGGGAAAAATGAACGCCACCGTCAGCCAGTATACTCCGGTACGTTTCTTTCAGCTGAAATACTGCATTATATGGTTCTACAAGCATAGTGAAGCAATTATTTGTGTCAGACTTGTATTTTTGCTGTCCCAACCAGACACTGCAGGAAAAGAAAGTCATCCCATGTCCAAGCTTTTACAGCTCTGACAACCCTGTCAAAGGTAAGATAAGTAGAGAAGACTGGAAGAACTGTATACTTCTGCCCATATAGTGTAAGTGGACACCCCCACTAATTACTGAATCAAGAAGTTTCAGCTACACCCATTGCTTTCATATGCATACAATGCTGCACATAACCATGGAATCTCCATAGACAATCATTGGTAAAATCTGTTGTCCAGTCATTTTATGAAAAAAGGTAGGACAAATTTAAACAGAAACAAACAACTGATTTTGTATCCTCAATATGTCCTGAGTAAGGGGAAACAAATCCCAGAAGAATCCCATTAGGGAAAAATTTTGAAAAATACCCAGATATATAGCATATTCATATGCCTATTCATTCTTTTTCTCACGTGAATAGGGTAATACATTTAACCTTTAGATATCACCATGAAAATTACTGAGTTGATTACTTACATCAAGGCAACCAAAAAACTGACTCCAAGTTTTTTTTAAATTGTTTGTTAACATGGGCAAACGGTGCATAATCTAATTAGGTATGTGCTAATTTGCATAAATACCACAACAGATCTAAACGCTGGGTATAGCCAGGTGAAAATGTCTTGTTGACATAACAGTAAAATACTTAATGTTAAGGTCTGAATGGAACCCATTTAGGCTACCCACAAACATTAATACATAGAGGCAGGAAGAAGTACTTTAAACCAGCCTTTATTCATTATTATTGCATAGATGGGGTTTGGGGCTGGGTCGTTTCACCAATAATAGTCGTCCCCCTGCTCAACACACATCCAGATTTTCCCAAAAAATTGTAGTTGATCACCAGTTCACATAGGTGTCATTGTCAGGTGTCCACATAGTTTTGGCCGTTTTGTATACATATCCATGATGAATAATTCCTTCATATGCTTCCATATGACAGGTATTTTTCGAGAAAGTGAAGCACCAACCAAATGGGACCCTATTACAATAATAACAGATTAATGATCTGTTATATTATTATGATCAATCTCAACTCCCTTCACTCAGTGCTCGACGTGCAGTGGCTGAGTACCTATATGTTTGCTGTGGCATACGCTGCTGCTGACGGCTCCCCCGAGACCCCCCCCAGAATTGGTGGTTGTGTCCCTGCCAGTGAGTAAAGAGTTCTCCGCTCTCATGTTGACCCAAGTGACAGGAGTTTGTTGTTTCAGCAAATACTACCAATATAATTGTTACTGAATCACAGTTGATAAAAAAAATAAAAAATATTACAGAAAAAAGAGGATAAGAAGGAAGAAAGGTACCTGAACTTCAATGACCTGGTGTATGGTACCTGTACCGAGAGGCAGCACCACTACTTTCTTAGCTACATCGAAGACTGGTAAGACTCACCCACCAGACCAAATATGAATTTTTACTTCTACTATGGATCATTTATTAAGGTGTCCTTGATTTTAACTTCCTCTGTACAACTAAAACAAAACGGAACAGTCCTAAAAGTGGGAACCAACCATGTGGTGAGCATGATCAAGGCATAACTGTCTTTCTTGTGTAGGGGCATTGTTCTTGCTGCATCTGCAGCCTCCATTGAAGTCAGCATCATTGCCAAGCAAGAGGATAAGGTGACTTTACACTACATGAATATTGTCTTGTTAAATTCCCATATCATTCAAAACTAGTAACTCTTGTCCAACCACCTATCTTGTCCGTGGGAATTCCATGTAATGGCCAATTTGCAGCCAAGAGTGCCAGAGAAAACAAATTGGTTGCTCATGTTTGCTTGATAGCCATGTCTCTGTCTCCTCCAGACTAATTGGGAACTGTGGCTGCTGGAGGATGCCAGTCGAGGAGAGCTGCCTATCACCCAGACCAACGACGACACACTGCCTCTGGGTCTAGCCATAGACTACACCAGCCAACAGCAGATACACATCAGTAAGTAGCACTTGACCTCCTTCAATCACACTCCCCCTACAGTGAATTTGGGAAAACTGTTCAGTGTCCTTAAAAACTAAACAAACAAACAAAAAAAGCCTACATGTTTACTTGCCATGACCCTACAAGGGCAAAAAATGTTGCCTGTGGAAATAGATATGGTTTGAAATAGTGAAATTGTTTCTATGATATCAACGTTTAGCGTCTCATTAACATTAAGCATCTTTCTTTTTTTTGCCCCCTTGTTTTTAACCTGTAGCACTTTGAGATCATTTGTAGCGAAATATAAAGTGCATTATAAATACTAACTAGAGAGCATACAATTTCTGGGGAAATTGTGAGGGTGTGCCTGCTTGTCCGTCCCTTTAGGTTTTTCCCTTCTAGTGATATTTTCAAGCATTTAGCCTACTCACAGTCTATTGCATAATAATTCATTAAGAACACACTTGGAAAGAAGCGACTGTAATAACGTTATCACTGGAAATATTTCAGATGGAATCTAAGCAACTCAATCTCTACCAAGACGAAACTTTCGACGTCGACGTTGTCTATGTAGCGCAAATATTGACCGAGTTTTAGGGGCGCAAAAAGAATAATATTATATATGTGAGATAACAAAGGTTGGCTCTGGCGAAGCCCGAGCACACCCAATAAGTAGTTCCAGTAAAACTTTATGTTCACCGTTCTAAATTATTGCGCTACATAGTAGGCCTATTAGCCTGTACAAAGTGTGTGAAAAAAGTAACCATATAACCAAATGGACGCAGTCAAAGCCTCTGTTTACAATTTTGAAAGACTTTAACAAGTGAACCTGTAATTCGAACAATGAGTGACTTCAATATTTCTTGTAACCAATATTTGGAAAATGTAACTTTTTAGAATTTACCGTGTCAGTGTCACAACCGCTCATATCACCTCCCATTCGCATGAACACCCATCTTTGCTATATTGAAAGGGTCAATTGTAGGCTATGGGACTATACTATTCCAGTTTGTCTACACTCCAAAACATCGTTTCCAACCCAGCGGCTAGTTAAATATATAGGACAGAACACACGTTGGGTTAAACTAACCCAGCAAGATGGGTTGACCATTTAACCCAGAATGTTGGGTTGGTCATTAAACGCCTCAATGCCTAGCTAGCATTACCTGAGCAAGCATAGCAAAAAGAAGTAAGCACATACAACTATTTAAATTGATTCATACAAACACGAAGAAAACACAACGTTGTTATCACATTTTTAATTTTCTGTTTAATGTAGCCTACTGTACAGTAGACTAACGCTACCTTTTCTATTTGTATTACCATCCACTTTTGGCGCCTTCACGAACGAACAGCCAGTCGTTAGCTAAGCTAGCTAGCTAGCTAGACTAGAGCTATCTAGGCTACTAGAGCTACGCTAAACATTCCAAAAGCAGACAGTTGCAAAAAAAACTCCTTAAAACAAATCGTTTGCAGTACAGTACGTTTATTTCGGTAGGGTTCTTCTGTATAGTTGACATTTGCTTCGCTGGCTAGACTAGTAAATGTAGACTAAGTTAGCCGGTTGCAAACTGAGGTAGTGCTAACGGCTAAAACAAGCTAACGCTATCCTCAACAACACCTACAGTACTAGCTAGGACTCGGAGAATCTCACCATTCAGTTGCTGCAAGAAATGTGGCTACAGTACACCGCCGGACTAGTATTTTTGCTGTCCCCTTATCTTGGTAGGTAGGCTACAACAGATAACCCTTTAGTAAATTAGCTAAATATGTCCCTGCTGAAAAGACCGTTGACAATTACATTTATGCTGCAGATGAACCAGCAGCTGGGTTATAGTGAGGCATCCGCTGGATAAGGTACCAGGTGGTCGTATCTAATGCGTCGTTGCTAACATGTGCCGACGCTGTGACGTAGGCTATTATAACTGAGTAGTCTACCCTTTGCCGACAAAATCAACTTTATGCCACAAAAACGTTGTATGGTCCTAAACTGTGCAACGGAACGTAAATAAAAGTAATAGCATATCAATCGCTAGCAAGACGAAACTTTTGACACGTACTTTGTCTATGTAGTCCAAATATTGACCGAGGATTAGGGGGGCTAAAATAAATAATAATAATAATAATAAATATATATGTGAGATTACAAAGGATGCGCCACGTCATCGTGGCACACCCAATTATTATTATTATTATCTTGTCAGGCTAGCTGCAGTGCATCCATAGAGGCAGTGGCTGCAGCATGATTCCGCAGCCTGTGCTCATAATATTATATATTGATATATGTATGTATGCGCTACGGTGACTGCAGTGTTTTCTGAGCCTGTGGAAGGAATGATGATTAAGCTACTTTATCAGTGCTTGTGTTGCAGGCATGCAGTCACGTAGGGTTAACAACAACACTGCTGCTGTTGTTTTTAGTATTGTTTGACGTTTTTCAAGTCTCTAACCAGCAGCATTGTAATCAGGGATTTCCATCTATTGGTTTGTAAGTGTAATCAAACTCCTTTGTTTCCAGTGAGATATTAAGAGGGGTTTGTATGTGTTTATGTAGCCTACGCATTAAAATGGTCTGGATGAAAACATCAACAATGCCTAAGAATGCTGAGGAGCATTGTCTCTCCTTCTCCCCTTGCACCTTCCCTCATCCTCTGTAAGCCCCTTCACCCCCACCTCACGTACAGTGTATCTCCACAAAGCCGACTCGTTGGCTCGCTCCATGTTGCTATTAAGTTTATCTGTCCACTGGTTCGACACAAGCTGTACACCGCACGGTACAATACTTAAAGCTTACACTGTTCACACACCAGCGACAACAAAGAAATAAGAATTCAATTGATTAGATTTTTTTTTACATGTTTACAATGTTTGGTAACTGTTTGATTACTATTGTATGTTTGACCAATACACTATTTTCTTTCTACTGCTACATTTGATTTATTTTAATACGTTTGATTACATTCTATTTTAGAATTTTTAATGCACAATTGTTTTTTAAATAACAAATAAGAATTCAGTACATTACATATATTATTTTGTCTTAGTCAGGAAATTAATGTCTAGTTAGGAAAGTCTGGTGCCTTTAGGGCCAATCCCAATACATCCCCTTACCCCTATCCCTTGGTTTAGCCCTACCCCTTGGCCCTCGAAACCGAGGGGTAAGGGCTACATAGCCCTAGGAATTGGGACGACACTTACGTGTACATCATCTAGCACGTATCGATATCTCCAAAGCAAGTAGTATTATGCACTGATTTCAAACGAAATTCGCTGCTAATGGAGTTTACTTAAAACTGTAGACATGCTAGTAAGAGAAATGCGGGACTGTTGTGCAAATTAACACTGTAACATTATCGTAGCAAACTAGCGATTTTTAGAAACGTTTCAATTAGGAAAATGGTTGCAAATATATATGTACAGTACAGTACAAGACTTTAATAAATAAAAAAATCGGTTAATTAAGCCGCAAATACATCATTTATCGGACTTTCGGGATGATCTGGCCGCCATTGTTGCCGGTCGTGCAGTGTTCGCATACCCCTTGGTTTCAAGTAAGGTCTCGATCTCACTTGGTTTCAAGGGGTGTATACCCCTTCGTCTTAGCCCTACCCCTAGCTCAAAAAGAGTATTGGGACACCACTAGGTCTCACGCGAACGCGCAAAACCAAGGGGTAGGGGGAAGGGGTAAGGGGATGTATTGGGATTGGCCCTTAGTCTCTTCCACATGGTGGAAGGAAGGTATAAGGTTGGAGGTATACAGTTTATTATTAATTCAACAACGGTATCGGATCGGTATCGGGTATCGACAGATACACAAAGCCCAGGCATCGGTATCGGGACTGAAAAAGTCGGATCGGTGCATCCCTAATTTAAAGCTACAGACACAAACAGCGTGTCTTGAGGAAAGCTCATTGTGGTACTGCTCGTAGTGGCTGTAATTATGCACCAAGGCTGAATTTCGGGAAAGAGACTTCAGATACAGTATTAGGGGACCACTAAGGCCTATATAAAAGCATCCAAAAACAGCATATCATGTGACCTTTAACTACTTGTACTCTCTGTGAATTATATTATTGTTGCTTGCTTTCCTTTTTGTTTATAATCTTTGACCTATGCACTTTTTGTAAAGCTCTTTCTTGTAAGTCGCTTTGGATAAACACGTCCGTGCTAAATTAATAAATGTAGCAAAAGAAGCAAACCCTATTCTATGCGATTATTAGGACATTTGTGGACGAGCAACATCAGTATGTTGCAAGTCAAAACAAAGCTAGCTAGCATAACACAGTTAGCACGGTATATTCAAGTAAGTAAATGCTATTGACTATTACTTATTTCTGGGAAAAATATAGGCCAGGTCTAGAACTGTTCGCCCTCATGGAGTTTCCAGATTTGTTAGAAACGGAGAAAGACGTGTTACATTATATTATCCATAAGGAACATATGACAGAGCAAGTATTTAACTGTTAACATTAATGAATAGTAAGCACGCTCAATACATTATAATGTAGATAGAAATGTACTAGCTAGCCTAGCTAATGTTACTGCTCAAATCCGCTAGCTAGCTAGTGATGGCTAGCAACTTTTACTGTGAGTTAAATCAACCATACCTTCGTAATTGTCAATGTAGCTCAAAACCTACAATTTGAACCCCAGCAACATAGAATCCTATGTTCATTTTGAATTGTCATTTTGAAATCATCACCCAAACTCCAACGTAAAAACTGCATTTTGTGTAAGAGAACTAGTGTAACTGATAGCTTCCGGAAGTTGTTGACCTGGCTTATGCAATATGCAGAAGTAATGCGTGCATTAAGTGGATTCCCAGCACCACACAGAGCCACTCGGGAGGGGCAACTAGGCAAATTTATACAAATAGTCGCTGCCAGAGGATCTAGTGTACTCCGACAGGATATCAGGTTTAAATAACAATGGAAATGTTGCGCAAACAAATGACAAGTTAATTGAACGCCTGTTTTTTGGAATATATGTATATGTCATTATTTTAGGGAGGACGGGAGGTTGTTTTTTTTGGAGGAGGGGGGCTACCCCTCCTAAACAATGGTAGGGGAAACAATGTGAGAGTAAGTGCCTAACTGGATATGAGATGCTTAATCTCCTTAACTCATATCTGACCAAATTTCTTCTTCCTTGTTTGTGCCTCTCCAGCGGATGAGAAAACTCTGCCCCCTGTGCCCACCCTGCTGATACTTTCCACGGATGGGGTTTTGTGCCCCTTCGCCCTGCTCAACCTCAACCCTGGCGCCAAGCAACTTGTCGCAGCTCCCGTCAGCCTGGCCCTGGAGGGGGAAAGGGACCTCCCCGCAGGTGTGGATGGGCACCACAGCCCTTTGTCACATTCACTGAAAAGCCATAACATTATGACTACTGACAGGTGAAGTGAATAACACTGGTAATCTTATTATCATGGCACCTGTCAGGGGGTGGGATATATAAGGCATGAAAGTTAACATTTTGTCCTCAAAGTTGATTGAAGCAGTGGAAATTGGCAAGCATAAGGATTTGAGTAACTTTGCCATGGGCCAATTGTGATGGCTTGACAGTCAGAGCATCTCTTCTTGTGGGGTGTTCCCACTGTAGTGGTCAGAACCTATCAAAAGTGGTCCAAGGATGGAAAAGCGGTGAACCAGCAACAGAATCAGAAAGGGATTTATTGGCCATGAAAGTTTGCACAGACAAGGGATTTGCTTTGGCAGGAAGATGCATACAATAAACATAGTAACCTTAAATTTAAATATGTGGACTATTCATACTAAATATCTATACTATCTATACTAAAGTGGAATTAGAATTAAAGTTGCCTAATTTATAATATAAAAAAATATATATATAAAAATATAACTGCAAACCAGTGATGCGGATTCCTCCAAACATTGCGAACCATTGAAAAATGTATATCCTTGACAAATTGTAAATGTATAGAAAAATCTGTGCTGCAGAATTACCAATGGGATACCAAATCTGAAATGCAATACCATCAAGATCCACAAGGGCCTTTAATTCAAACCAAGAAGTGAAAGGAGGGGGCTTGGTGAGCCTATCCATTCCAGAAAGCCTTGTATCTTTGTGCATCAGGGCGTGGCCTGTAGCGCCACCTATGGGTAATGGTGGGCCATTTGTGGTGTGGTAGTTACTCTTGGCCTATACTATCAATGTTTCAGGATTTTGGCCTTCACTTCAAGCCAAGAAATGTGTGGGGTCTTGGTCAGCCCACAATCTCCTTAATTGTTGTTTGTGCGTCTTGACAAGACCGCACGTGTGTCAAGGGAAGGCTGAGTGTGTGAGAATGTGGAGCGCGCGACCGCAGAGGAGCAGAGAGAGACTTTTTCATTCTAAATTTCACAAGAAATTAGCCCAGCTAGCATGTTTCAAATATTCACCAAAAATCTACTTTTCATCTTACAGTCAACCTTTTCTCAGATTTGTGTACTAAACAGTCTCAAGAGTCTTCTTATGAACTTGTGATTGAATCGGAGTATCAGTTTTTGACTGGCTGATGTGTAAAGCATTATTTTAGCGTTTGCTTTATATCAATCATTTTTGGAGATATGAAGTTGCCTTTGCACATGGTAACATGTTGTAGTATGCTCCACCGATATACCAAGTTTGGTGTTAATATCTCGAAGATTTGATCCAAATTCCTGTTTGGTGGCTTTTCTGCTGAATTTGATTGGCTGTCAAGGACAAACGGTTGTGGGAATCAAAATTCTGTTCGAATTTTTTTGTGAGGCTTGGTCTGAAGAGCATATATGGTAATTTTGAAGAAGATTGGAACAAAATTAAAGGAGTAGGCTTTCAAAGGTTTTTGATAAAACCGGAAATTGCGGAAAATCTATATAACCGGAAATTTAATTCATAGTGTGTTGAACTCGTCTTGATCCAGGGAATCCAATGGTACATTTTTGAAAATCAGTCATAAGGTTCAAAAGTTGCGTGTGGAAACAAAAGTCCAACTTTGACCCATTGGTGGCGCTAGACTGGTGCAATGGGAAACATGAAACTTGGTGTAAGTATAAATGGGACTGTCCTTGATGTGTGCCAAATTTCACAAAAAGTTGTCGATGGCACAAGAATTACAAATAATAAAACCACCAATAACAATATAGCTGCAAGCAGCAATGAGGTGTCCAAGCATTCATATGACCCAGAAAACGTTTTAAACATCTTTAGAACAGGGTCCCGAGTCCTCATACCAAGTTTGGTGTGAATCCATCAAAGATTTGCTGAGCTACGACCTAACTTCCTGTTTGATGGCTTAACTGCACATTTTGATCGGCTGTAACGGGCAAACGGTTTGGAAAATCAAAAAACCATGTCATGGGTTTTGTGAGGCTTGGTATGAAGATAATCTCAGCCAAATTTGTTGAAGATTTGACATTTGTAGGAGTAGTAGAGAAAAAACTTTTTTTCAGTCATTCAAAATGGCGGCTGCATCAATTCCGCTGTTATCAAAAATGATCATGGGTCACACATGGGATGTCCCAAGATATCACGAGACAAAGGAATCACTTAATAAATGCAAACAAACCAACAGTTATCGGCCAAAACACATTTTTGCCTCTTGCGGCCACGCCCAGTGGACATCCTCAGAAGGGGGTTTCGAGGCATTATACCAAGTTTGGTGTTGATTTCTCAATGATTTGCTGAGATATGAGCCAACTTCCTGTTTGGTGTCTTTGTTGCCGAGTTTGATCGGCTGTACCGGACAAACGGTTTGGAAAATCAAAAATCTGTCCGAAATTTATAGTGAAGGTTGGTCTGACGATAATGTGTGCCAAATCTGGGGAAGATTGGACAAACATTGATGGAAGAGAAGCGAACAAAACGTTTTTTCTTTAAATTAAAAATGGCGGAAAATCTATATAACCGGAAATTGACGTCATATGGTGTGTTGAACTCGTCTTGACCCAGGGAATCCAACGGTACCTCATTTTTTAAAATCGGTTATACGCTTCAAAAGTTACGTGTGTAAACACAAGTCCAACTTTAACCAGTTGGTGGCGCTAGAGTTCTCCCATGGGACAAATGAAACTTGGTGAAAATGAAGACGGGACTGTACTTAATGTGTGCCAAATTTCACAACTTTGTCCCATACGGTTCTAGTGGCTGCCATAGACTCCAAGAGGAGAAGAAGATTAATAATAAGAAAAGGTAGAAACACTTATGTGGCTTCGCAGCTTCGCTGCTTGGCCACCAAATAGGTTCCTCCTGATGAAGGAATCCTAAATATGACAAAAAATACAAATGTACAAGATGCAGTAATGTAGTGCAGAAAGCAATGTGTTTAGAGCAGGAAGTTATTAAAGTCAGTGTGAACCCTTGGCCTTGTTGAAGAGGCCAACAGCGGAAGGGAAGAAACTGTTTTTGTGGCGAGAGGTGTTGGTCCTGATGGACCGCAGCCTTCTGCCGGAGGGGAGTGACTGAAACAGGGAGTGTCCAGGGTGGGAGGAGTCGGCCACAATCTTCCTCGCTCGCCTCAGGGTCCTCGAGGTGTGCAGGTCCTCGAGGGTAGGCAGATTGCATCACCTTCTCCGCAGTGCGGATGATACGCTGCAGCCTGCTCTTGTCCTTGGCAGTGGCAGCAGCGTACCAGATGGTGATGGAGGAGGTGAGGATGGACTCAATGATGGCTGTGTTGCTGTGCACCATCATTGTCTTTGGCAGGTTGAATTTCTTCAGCTGCCGAAGGAAGTACATCCTCTGTTGTGCTTTCTTTGTGAGGGAGCCGATGTTCAGTTCCCACTTGAGGTCCTGGGAGAGGATAGTGCCCAGGAAGCGGAAGGACTCCACAGTGTTGACTGGGGAGTCACACAGGGTGATGGGGGTGAGTGGGGCTGTATTCTTCCTGAAGTCCACAACCATCTCCACTGTCTTAAGAGCATTGAGCTCTAGGTTGTTCTGGCTGCACCAGGTCACCAGGTTGGCCGCTTCCCACCTATAATCAGACTCGTCTCCACCAGAGATGAGCCCAATAAGGGTGGTGTCGTCCGCAAACTTCAGGAGTTTGACGGACGGATGACTGGAGGTGCAGCTGTTCTTGTACAGGGAGAAGAGCAGAGGAGAAAGGACGCAGCCCTGAGGAGATCCGATGTTGATGGACCGGGAGTCAGAGACTTGTGTTCCCAGCTTAATGCACTGCTTCCTGTCAGAGTCTGTGATCCACCAGCAGGTGGAATCAAGCACGTTCAGCTGGGAGAGCTTGTCCTGAAGCAGGGCGGGGATGATGGTATTGAAGGCAGAGCTGAAGTCCACAAACAGGATCCTGGCGTAGGATGCTGGGGAGTCCAGGTGCTGTAGGGTGAAGTGGAGGGCCATGTTAACTGCATCGTCCACAGACCTGTTGGCTCTGTAGGCAAACTGCATGGGGTCCAGAAGAGGGTCTGTGATTGATTTGAGGTGTGCCAGCACCAGGCGCTCAAAAGACGTCATTACCACAGAGGTTAGTGGGTCGTTAGTGGAGTGGGGGGCTCTGGGCTTGTAGTTGGTGATCTGCCTGAGCCCTCTCCAGACAGAAGCAGAGTCGTTAGCAGAGAACCGCCGCTTCAGTCTCTGAGTACAGTCGCAAACTCACGTGGTGAGTAAAAAGGTTTACAGTTTATAAAAAAATATTCCAGATCAGGAGAACAGTGCTGCCGGATCACTGTCACATCTTCACACCAGCCACTGTTAAAAAAAAACAAATACCACCGCCTTTTGTTTTGCCAGAGAGCAGGGAGTCACGATCCGCTCTCAGCAGTTTGAAACCTGCTAGCTGTAGTGCAGAGTCCGGGATCAGTTCACTCAGCCATGTCTCCGTGAAGCACAAAACGGAAGATGAATGAAGTCTCTGTTTTTCCACACCAGTAGCTGAAGTTCTTCCAGTTTGTTGCTCAGCGAACGCACGTTGGAGAGAAATATCCCCGGTAACGCTGTGCGGGCTCCGCGCCTACGAAGTCGCACCGGCCCGTTTACCTCTACTACGACGCTTCGCTGCTAGCACAAAGCCATGGGTGGCCTTGACTATAATTCCCACTAATTCTGCCGCTGGAAGCAGAAAAGTGGGAATTAAATCCACAGGAGTTGTAGTCCTAATGTTTAGCAATGTTTCTCTTGTTAGAGAACCCCCGATATCTTGGCAGAACACTGAATTAACAGACAAAACAAGACAAAACACAGCGCACCGAACCACCGAGGCAGCCATCATCGGCGGCCATCTTGGATCAACTTCAGGGTCCTGGGGCAACCAAGGCTCATTCACCGTGGTTACATGGATTCGAATTACTGGCTTATTTGGACTGAAATAGAATGATCCGTTTCTTTTAAACACTGAATAATTGACTATTAACTACGATCCGATCGACACCCCGAGATAACTCGGATAACTCTGAGTCGGTTGATCATTTGGACATCGCATGCTTGTAAACGGTAAATTGGACTATGAACTGGACTCTGCGTCTTCGCGCATGTTTGAGATCCCTCCCAGGTTGTGACACGGAAGTCGAAAGAGACTATAAGTTGTCGCTCCCGGGAGCTGGCCCGGTAGAAACAAACAAACAACGCGATGGACAACCCAGAAGACTTTGTTTTTGCTCTTCATCCAGACTGTTCGTCGAGACCTTTGCGGTATTGTGGCGAAGTGCAACAACATATTGGTGGTCTGAATTTAATTCTCCATGTTCCTTCGGCGGCGGCGTCTTCTCTCCATTATCAATTTAGCCAATAGCGGCGTTTGCATTCGCAGTACTCCTAATGTCATCATGCACGAAATGTAGAGGGACGTAGCTTCACCTTACCATCTTTCTCGAAATGTTGATGTTATTGTCATAGATATATGTAAAGGCCTTTATATATATCTATGGTTGTTGTTGGTAGTGGTGAAGAGGTCCAGCTGTATCACCACTAGTTGTAATGAAAACAGCGCCACGTATCGGACTGGGATATGACATGCTTTCGGCCAATAATTAGATTTATTCACTGCCATATATATTCGATAATGCAGTTGCCCCAAAAAATAGAATTGTCCGAGAGCTAGATTCGAATTGATACCATCATGGAAACTCACTGACTGATGCACGTGGGAAGCAAAGGCTGGCCAGTGTGGTCCGATCCAACAGACAAGTTACTGTAGCTCAAATTGCAGAAATAGTTAAGCTGGTTTTGATAGAAAGGTGTCAGAACACAGTGCATTTCAGTGTGTTGCATATGGAGCTGTGTAGCCGCAGACCAGTCAGGGTGCCCATACTGACCCCTGTCCACTGCCGAAATTGCCTTCAATGGACACGTTGGCATCAGAACTGGACCACGGAGCACGGGAAGAAGGTGGCCTGGTCTGATGAATCATGTTTTCTTTACACCATGTGGATGGACGGGTATGTGTGCGTCGCTTACCTGGGGAACTTGTGGCGTCAGTATGCACTATGGCAAGCTGGCAGAGGCAGTGTGATGCTTTGGGCAATGTTCTGCTGGGAAACCTTGGGTCCTGCCATTCATGTGGATGTTACTTTGACATGTACCACCTACCTAAGCATTGTTGCAGAACAGTTTTATAAATATCTATTAGGGCTGCAACAACGAATTGATAACCTTCGATTATTAAGAGTTGGCAACAAATTTCATTATCGATTTGTTGTGTCGCACAACTATTACGCAACTCAAGTCTCAGAGTTGTTTGAGTATAAAATACAATTTATTAAGTTGAGCGCAAAGCGGAGCATAACATTTAAAATAAATAAAGTAAAAAAAGAGCAGAGCGGAGGTAGAGAATTGGAGAGACCCGTAATGTTGTTCTGAAACACATGGCGGAGGCAGATAAATCAGTACGACCTCAGTCATCCATGGTGTGGGAGCATTTCGCTAAAAAAAAATGGCAAGATATGCAAAAAAGACATAGCATGGCACTGGAGCATCACGGTGATGATTCAGCACCTAAAACGTAAACATGTTGGAGTCCTTGATGAGGAGGAATGGAGTTCAACAGCAGGGTAAGTCTACAGAATCCTACTTTTGTTCCATTTTGAAGTGAGGAACGGAACGTCCCTCCTGGAGCTCTTCTGGTGCTGGTGTTTACTCGTTATCCAGCTTAACAAGCATGAAATGTAGTAAAATAAAAGTAGTAAATCAGGGGTGGTATATTTTGCAAGACTAAAGACACATTTTTATTCACTCGCCTTTTTTGGGCCATAAATCTTTCATATTTTGGTTATTGTTGACAGATATATTTGTGTGTTGTACTTTTTAAGGTCATCTTAAGCTGTGTTTAAATGTGGTGTATAAATTTACTTAAAAATACACAATATTTTACTAGTGCAAGACTGCAGTAGAATACATGTTAAGCCACCGGTCACTCAACCAGTCGTTTGTCGGCTGGGCTAGCGGGCTAGCAGTGGCACAGAACAGTCACGTTATGTGACGACTGAATTTAAAAGTATAAAAACACACCAGGGACACTGACAACATCGGCAACCCTGCACCATGCATTATTGGGTGTGCCACGTCATCGACGTGGCCATCCTTTGTAATCTCACATATATATTATTATTATTTTTGCCCCCCTACTCCTCGGTCAATATTTGGACTACATAGAAAACGTCGACGTCCAAAGTTTCGTCTTGGTCTCG
The DNA here is from genome assembly GCA_903064625.1 of Mallotus villosus. Taxonomy (NCBI): domain Eukaryota; kingdom Metazoa; phylum Chordata; class Actinopteri; order Osmeriformes; family Salangidae; genus Mallotus; species Mallotus villosus. The sequence goes on along the minus strand of CAEFZP010005634.1, from coordinate 161,624 downwards.
ATTGCGTTGGCATTACTTTTGTTTACGTTCCATTGCACAGTTTAGGAGGATACAACGTTTTTGTGGCATAAAGTTGATTTTGTCGGCAAAGGGTAGACTACTCAGTTATAATAGCCTACGTCACAGCGTTGGCACATGTTAGCAACGACGCATTAGATACGACGTGCATAGAAGACTGTTGCAGCACAGAAAGGATCGTATCGTGCCCCCCCCTAGCATCCGTCAATATTTTGATTACTTAGAAAACGTCATGTCAAAAGTTGGTAGCCATTGAGTTGCTTGTCTTTTTATTTACCTGGCTAACTTGCTAGCCACAGTCACTGACGCTACTAACGTCACGAAACACGCGTGACTACCTCTAGCCTAACATTAGTTTAGCAGCTTGTTAACTTCTGGGAGATAGCTATAGGCTAACTATAGCTTTAACGATACTGCAAGGCAGCTGCAGAAACGCCACAAGCAAAGAGGCCAGGGTGATAACTATTTACTAATGTTACTTTCTGATATGAAACACAATTGTTAAGTGTAATGTACAATATAAGCTAATATTATTGAGGAACTACATCGACTTTCGGAAACGGTAGTCTACTATTTCACTGAAGCATTAGCATCATGACATTAGCCTATGTTGCCCGGGCAACACATACTACAGCGGTCTAGGCTACATCTGTTTTCAATCGTTAAAATAAACATTACTCACAAATACATTTTCGTTGTACGATTTATTATGACATTAGATTACAAGTAAACGATTTGTTGGTGAAATAATCATTACCTGTGATTTCAAACCAGTACTGCAACGCTGTAGCCTACGCGAGACACTGTGTAGCTAACAAAAACATCCACAGCTGTTTACAGTAGGGAGTCAAACGGCGACAGAAAATGTTCGGCACTCCCTTAAATCAAAAGTATTTCAATAGGTGAAACTGTCTGACTACTAACCCGAACTTCATTGACACAGCCGTCAATCTGTTCATGAAAGCAATATTTAATTTCAGCCTAAACCGTACAACGGAACGTTCAACCAACGATCGCAACCAAGACTCGAACACTGTAGTATACAATTTACCGGGGCAGCTTCTCCACAAAGGGCTATATCGCATTTTGCGTTATTACTGACAATGATCGCTATTGAGCTTTTTATGCATGAGCGATTTTACACTGAATAAATGTCAAGCGTATTTACGTTTTTGCGGGCATGTCATAAGTTAGCAGACAGAGCTACTGTTTGAATCGCGATTCCATCAGAAATATTTCCAGTGATAACGTTGTTACAGTAGCTTCTTTCCAAGGGTGTTCTTAATGAATTATTATGCAATAGACTATGAGTAGGCTAAATGCTTGAAAATATGCAGGCACACCCTCACAATTTCCCCAGAAATTGTATGCTCTCTAGTTATTTTAATGTAATCGTTCAGGCTCGTCACATTACGTAACTTTGTTCTGAACAGAACTGGGTGTGCTGACACATACGATAAGTTTCTCCTCCATCTTGAAATTGTAAAACCTAGAAATGTTTACCATGACCAACGGTTGCTACGTTAACCAATCCGATTGGCCAACGCTAGCATTTTCACGCTCCTCATTTACATTAAGTTGAGAAAATCCAGCTTCCAATGCCCCGCCTTCCCACAATGCCCTACACAAGCGACAACGCCCGGTTTAATTGAAAATGAATTGGAAGCCCGCGCCGCCCACTCCGCTGTAGTGAACACACACCGTAAGGTCTTATCTGCACTAATGATTGGACGTCATTTGGACCGAATGCAATGATTGGACGGGCTACTTGTCTGTTTTTAATTTGTGTTATACATACTATACAAATGCCTGTAGTTTCCATAACAGTGGTCTGTTTTTAAGCAGATTTTTATCACAGCACTTATCATTTTTCTTTGTGTTTCAGTTTCCGTCGCAGCCCTGCCCACCTTCAAGCCCAGTCCTGGCCTCCCTCCATCCACCATATTATCCCGCCCTTCCTCAGCTGCTATGGCCACACTTTCCCCATCCACCGCCTCGTCCCCCGCCCCCTTTGCTGCCCCCACCTCCCCATCCTTCTCCCTTCCCTTCTCCTCTTCCTCCTCCGTGGCTACCTCCTCCTCTGCCTTCTCCTTTGGGGGGTCGGTCCCAGCCTTTGGCTTGGCCACAGGCTCCACTGTTCCCTCTGGCTTCTCTTTTGCCACTAAGCTCCCCTCTGACACTTCGTCAGCCTCCGCCTTCTCGTTCAGTGCCCCCTTGGTAAAGCCGCAAATGGAAACGGCCCCACCACCGGCCTCAGTCGCCCCCACCCCCCAGTGCTACGCAACCGCGTCTCCCATGATGGTTCCAAAGGGCACGTCTGAGCCTGCCATCCCTCTGGTCAAGCTCAATCTCAATGACAGGTGAGGGAGATGATGATTAACCCTGATAATAGAACCCTATGGGGGTTTGTTACACAACTTATTTTTAAATTAAATGTATTAGCTATGTTGGATGCTGTCCTCCTCTCCTACTCTTTCTTCAATGTCTAACGAATCTATCTCTCTCTTCCTGACCCTGTATTTATGCTTGAGCAGCACTTGTTGAAGCCTGAAAATATTGTAAAGAATTTCTGCATATGCAGGTAGCAACGCTAATGCTAAATAACTATTTAGCTGGTCGGCTCCATGACACCGGGTAATTAGGGCTCGTGAGACAGCTCACCAAAACAACGATGGGGAAACCACTTGTCTAGCAGATTAAGACATGTTCGTGGGTACCTAGCGAAAAGTAGCCTCAACTTTCCTAGACTTAGCTACGGCACTAATGCTGAAGGGTCGCTGATATCGCATAGCGTCGTTGCTAATGTGTGAGATGACGTTGTGACTGTGTGTTTGTATTTGAGAGACGTGTGAGTGACAGAGAGACGGAGGGAGAGCAGGGATAGGAAATGCAGCTGAACGAATACGCTGCGTGTTTTAGATAGCGTTAAAAATACATTTATAACGAAACACAATGTGGCGGCCGGTGTTGATTCTGTGGCGCATCGCCACAAATTAGTCTGTGTGGGAAACACTGTATATACAGTTACCGTTCGTGCTTCAAATTTTACCATGATACACATTTTAGGCCATACCGTCCAACCCTAATGTGAATTGTCCCTTCTTGAAGTGTTACATTTCCTCATCCATTTCACAGTGCTAAATAATCTCTAGACCTGTTACAATGGAGAGTGTGTATGTTTTCTGTCCCAACATTTGTCTCAGGTTTTTGGCAGTGGAGACTCCAGTTACAGCACCAGCCTCCCAGTCTTTCTCTTTTGCCCCCACCCATAAGACTGTCTTGACTGAGCCAGTCAGCGAGACGATTGCTGTTACCAAAACCCCCATCATTCCAGGTACCTAAAGCAGTGCAAATCTCTCTTCTAACCCTACTGATAAAAATGTAAGTATTGGGGCATATCACATGGGCTGAGGCCTTAACGCAATGGCCTGGGTTTGAATCTGGCCTAGGACCTTTACTGCATATCATCCCCTCTTGCTCCCCTGCTTTTGCTGTCAAATAAATAAACCTATTCTCATGTTTTCTATTGGTCATGTGTCCTTTAAGTTGCATCATGATGAGTCAAAATACATCATTTACTTGAATGTGGTTGGTGATATTGCTAATTGTTTTTTAGCCCCAGTAAGGCCTGTCCAAATCAGCTCAACCTCTTCTGTGGGACAAAGACCTGCCCCGTCCCAAACAAGTAATCCTACTTCCCAGGTACCGGTCTTAGCTAAAGTAACCATCCAGTTCTCATTTGTGCTAATATCAGTCCTTCCCCTACCATAATTGTTTTGGAGGGGCGACACATCTTTCCTCAAGCAGGCGGGAGGTCGTTTTGGGGGGGGCCCACACACACATGGGTACACAACGACACACACACACACGGGTACACAAGGGCACACACACAGGTTCAATTTCTTGTTAGTTTCAGATTATTATATTATTTATATTACTTACATTATACAACTAATATTTCTGTATATTTTTATAATTATGCGCATAGGCCTACCTATTAGCCTGTTTATGAAGATTGGAAAAAGGATACATTTGTTGCTGCTCAAGAGTGAAGTGTAGAATGAAACAGGGTTCTCTCCTCATTCCCCTTCAGGGCTCCAGACTAACTTTTTTTACTAGGAGCACAGTAGCCCCTGACTGAAAATGTTAGGAGCGCAAGCAGAAAATTTAGAGTCACACCTTATATTGACCTGCAACGCATTAATTAATGTAACTAGAGAGGGTACAATTCAGTGGCAATTTTAGACCCTTTTTAGGAGTGCTCAAGCACCCCTAAATTTAATCTCAGCACCCCTTTTTACATATTGTTTATTATCATTTGATGCTGGTAGTTCATGAAGAAAGGGACATCCATAGTTGTGTAATTCATTCAATATTTTGCATAATAATACATAAATGTATTAATTGTTATCCAGTGAAATTAGGGATTTATATTAGCAAGGGGTTTTATGTTCAGCACTTTTGCAAGGCACTGTATTCATGTCACATTCTCATTGGGGGCTGAGCACCCCTAAAGGTCTGATCCTAGAATCTCCCCTGGTACAATTTCTGGGGAAATTGTGGGGTGTGTCTGCGTCGGTTGCAGATGGGTCCGTTTTTTTTACTGTAATTTTTTACAACTGATTTACAGCGACGCACCATATAAGCTTTAGTTTAAATAACTTATTTAATGTGACATTACGTAGCCTACTGTACATGCAAGTCTTAGGTAAATTACTTAAATGTATGACGCACTTTTCGATCAGTCCTCCGACACCACAACACGATACTTGCTGAGTATAACAGAGTAACAGTTCAAACACAGGCAGGGATGCAGTAGCAACGCTAGTGCTAAATAAGTATTTAGCTGACGCCGGGTAAGAAGGGCTCGTGAAACTGCTCACCAAAAGAACAAAGGGGAACCCATTTGTCTGGCAGATTAAGCATGTTCGTAGGAACCTAGCGAAAAATTGCCTAAACTTTCCAAGACTTTTAGCTACGGTACTAATGCCGAGGGCATCAGCGAGATATCGCTGTCTTACTAAAACGTTGTATTTATGCGTCGTTGCTAACGTGTACTGACATTAAGCACACCCAATAAATTCCAAATTTGTAGGTCGCACATGCGCGAGTGCTTGTAAAGAAAATGCTCGCACTGTCTCAAAAAATGGTCGCAAAATGCGACCATTTGGTCGCAGTCTGGAGCCCTGCCCTTAGTGCATGAGGTGATGGGCTTTCTGGCACCCTCACATAGTGAAACAGTTGCACCGAAAGAAGAAATTGGGCAATCCTGTGTAAAAATGGTCCAAATCTGTATTGTGACTCAGGCTGTGTCTACTACCGCGCACTTAACGAAGTACACTGCAATGTAGTGCACTGCAATGTAGTGCACTTACATTTGCAGTGCACTCAGTTGCTGAGTAGTGCTGTCTAAACTGGAACACTTCACTTACCCACTTAGCGGGAAGTGACGCACGCAAATCTGCTCGCGACACCCGAGAAACTAAACCCGCGAAACAAACCTGCTTGTATTTCTGTCACTGGACTCCTCCTCTTCCGCTACGTAGCCAAGATGGCGCCCGTTTGGGGCGAGTAGTGTCCATCGTCGGACACTTCATTTTTGGACCGTTTGCAGTGCATCATCCGGGTACTTTCAGTGCACTGAATTATTTTGTTTTTTCAGTGTAAGCGCCCTAAGCACTTAAAGTAAGTGCTCGAAGTGCACAAGTGCGCGGTAGTAGACACAGCCTTACACTTTTTTCTTGCAGTGACCTTTTTAAACCTTTTTATTAGAGGTGGGCATAGATAAAACATTTACATCTAGATTGATCTCACTGTAATCTTGGAATTAATCTAGATTAACGCCGTTAATGCAGATCAGTAGATCAGTGGTTCCCAAACTGATCTACTGTGCACTACCGGGGGTGCGCCAGAGAATGTTTGTAATGGCGAGTGAAAAAAACCCCATAATAATTTAACTGAGGTAAACTTCTACGACGGTGTATTAGGGCCGATTTGTTTTGTTGTCCTTTGATTGTTTAAACATATTTCAATCTGTATAGTTTATAAATAGTCTCGGTAAATCGAATCATTGTATGTGGAATGTTTAGTTTAGTTTTCAACAGCGATCGGAAATTCATTGATATAATGTCAATAGACTATAATATTTGTTTAATAATAATAGGTAACGTACTAGTCTTTATATTCTGTTATATGCTGTGTCGGGAGCATGATGGTAATTGTTTAAGTTTTGTGTTGTTTCAGCACCACTCTCATTTCACTGTCATGTAAACTCCACTAGCAATAAATCAGCAAAAAGACGAAGAGTTGAAGAGTTGTGTTCTGACAGACACACCGGGAGCGAACACAACGCACGAACCAGCTGCACATACACCCTATCTTAGTTCCTCACTTACACTTATATTGAAAAGTATAATTTGATCAGGCATCCATTACTGCAGGCTTGGTAAGCGGCGGCGTGCAATTCGGCTAGGTATACATCTGCACTAAAATATCAATGTGAAAGTCATCATAGCTTGCGTAGCATAGACCCAGCTCCCAACCCAACTTTGAGAATAGATTAACGGCGATAACGCAGCGCGTTAACGCCGATAGCGGCCCACCACTACTTTTTATTTATATTGCATATACTGTGCTAGCTAGTTATTTTTTTACTGGCATCATGCTGACTTTGCTTGTCCACATAGAATAGGCGCTGTTTTTCAATCCGAAGAACGTACTTGCGTTCTTGAGAAGAACGTTCTTGCCAAGTGTCTTTGCAAGAACGGTCTTGCAAGACCACGAGGATAGAGAACTAATTGAGATGCGTGTGTTCTTGGCTATTGCGCAACACCCTGGACTAATTTAAGCAGCGGTATGCTTAAACTCGACAATCCACGAGAAGTAGGAATGTCGGACCCCCAAACTCCTCCCCGACTGCAACTCTCGCCAGTCGTGTCATGCAGCCGATGTTGAACACACCTAATATTTTGGTCTACCACCCCCCCTGAAAAAACTAAATCCTAGGGGAAACACAATATGATGGCATCAGTCTTCATTTACATTATTTTTTAGGGTATATATTTGTTTCACATGTATGTGTATTTACAACATATTCATTAATTTGTAATGTAAGAAACAAATCTTGTGTACAATGTTTGTGTTTATTCTCTAGACTGCAGCTCTGGCTGTTAAAACTTTGGAAAAAGAACTTCAGCAGAGGAAGGACTCCGACCCCGTCATGGCCGGCATTTTGGAAGAGGTACCAAACACAAAACGTCTTCCATCCTTATCTTTTTAAAACAAAAATCAGGTGTTTCAAAACCCCTTGTGAATACCACATTCGGGAAAAATGTTCAATACTGACTATTTTAGACTGAATCCAGTTTTTCTTCGTCCACCCTTAGTGAACTGAATTTGGCATACTCAGATAAGCCTCTATCACATCTCACCAACAGTACAGGTCAAATTAGTCACCACTTGTGTGCGTGTGTATTTGTCTTCTTCCCCTGTACTGTCAGATCGGCCACTTCCAAAAGGAGCTGGATGAACTGAAGGCTCGCAGCAATAAGGCAGACTTCCGGGTTGGCACCCGTGAGGAGATGAGGGAGCTAAGGAAGGAATCTGAGGACCTTCATGTCTTCACCCTAGAGATCAAAGAGACCACCGAGGTACGTGGCCTGGATTTAAGACCCCACTTTTCACTGTTCCATTTAATTTTGAGTTGATTTATAGAATTGTACCTCTCCTATATCTAGCATGTATGTAAAACAGCTGATTTCATAATACAGATCTTACTAAAACATAATATACATAGTATATGTGATGTGAATAATATGTATACATAGTATATGTGATGTCAATAATATGTGGAATTAAACCCACAAACGGTTCAGTCCTAATAGTACACTCATTATTAGGGATGAGTATTGATAAGATTTTAACGATTCCGATTCCTTATCAATTTCTGCTCATTGATTCGATTCCTTATCGATTCTCTTATCGATTTTTATTGGGCGGGGGGGGGGAGCACAAACAGGTTTATTTACATACATTTTTTTAAATATAATTTTCTATAATGCTGTAGTGCACACCATATACAGTATGTATACATAAACATTTTTAAATGACCTGATACATATTACTCTTGAACTACAAATAAAACTGACATTCTCCTGTAGAAGATAAAATAAAACTGAAAGGGTCTGGAGCAGGGACGTGCGGTCAGGGGAGGCAGAGCCTCATAATTAACGCTAGCCAACACCGTTTCGATCAAACATTTCTCAAAACTGGACTTTCAATCAAAACGTGAAGTGATCAATAACGGGACACGAATGCCGATCAAAAATGTATGCTTCAAACGACGGGACAGAAGATAACTTGATCGACTACGCACAATAAAGGCAAATTGCTCCACACAGTGGTTGTGATCACTTTTGAGGAGTTTAAATATTTCCGACGATCCCCACAGGCCACAGCGCGAGTTATTTTTCCGAAACGGAAGCTAGCTAGCTTTAGGTTGGCTTCCGTTACCTAGCATAATACTCGTAGCTAGCAATGCTACTACCTGCTAGTGTTAGCTACTTGTTAGCCTCCTCATTGTAAATTTTGAGGCCATACTATAGCGTTTGTCATATCGTTTTTGTCTATCGGAAAATAGTCAGTTGGAATGTACGACGTTACGCTGTGAGACCAGCATGCGACGTTACTCCTTAATGGGTTAACTATACCTTGGCTAAATGAAGCGCTAACGTTAGCTGCACTGCTGCATGCAGCATCGAACACATGGCATTCCTAAATGTATTACATGCTGTTTGTTCAAATGTTTCATTAGATTAGTTGTATTTCCTCTCGTCGAGGAAATAGACTTTGAACACGTTACAATTGGCGTTGTCATGTTGTCGTCGTGTGAAATACAACCAGGCTTTGGAGCGCTTCTGCCTAGTTGTTTGCTGCAGTCGGAAACTATAAACGTTCGCGCATGCGCAAAGGCACAGAGAATTGTTAGCAGAATCGTTAAGGAATTTTGCGAACGATTCCAAGGAATCGATTCACTGGGAACCGGTTCTAAACAAGAACCGGTTCTCGATACCCATCCCGACTCATTATGCAGACCAGTGGCGGCTAGTGACTCAAATTGGGAAAGACTGGAGGAAAACCGACCAACTGCATGTTGTTTTACATTAGTTGGCTGCTCATTTCTACTTTCTTATGTTCAAATTATGTTCCTTTATGTTCAAATGTAGCAATTATACAAATAGCAACCTAATGCAAACTTACTATATAAAGTAAGGTAAGGTACCCTAAGGTTTATCCCCATCTTCCATAATAAACTAATATCATAACTTTTTTCGCATATTGCTATGTTAGTCTTATTCCAAAATGGATTCAATTCATTTTTTTTCCTTAAAATTCTACACACAATACCCCATAATGACAAAGTGAAAGAGTTTGTTTATTTACAATATTTGCAACAAAAACACAAACACATGTACATAAGTCTTCACCGCCTCAATGGTTTAAAGCACCTTTGGCGGCAATTACAGCTTCAAGTCTTTTCAAGTATGATGCTACTAGCTTGGCACACCTATTTTTGGTCAGTTTCTCTTATTTGGACCTCTGATGGACCTCTCAAGCTCCATCAGGTTGGATGGGGAGCGTCAGTGCACAGCCATTTTCAGATCTCTAGAGATGGGGGTCAGATGGCTGAGCGGTTAGGGAGTCAGGCTATTAATCAGAAGGTTGTTGGTTCGATTCCCGGCCGTGCCAAATTACGTTGTGTCCTTGGGTAAGGCACTCCACCCTACTTGCCTCAGGGTGCCTCAGGTACAATGTCACTGTACTTACTGTAAGTCGCTCTGGATAAGAGCGTCTGCTAAATGACTAAATGTAATGTAAATGTTCAATCGGGTTCAAGTCTGGGCTCTGGCTGGGTCACTCAAAGACATTCAGAGTTGTCCCGAAGCCACTCCTTTGTTATCTTGGCTGTGTGCTTAGGGTCGTTGTCCTGTTGGAAGATGAGCCTTCGCCCCAGTCCAGGGTCGGCTCCAAATGGAATGCTGTGCCCCTTCAAAAAATAATTTTGTTAAAGTATGAATTAGAAATACTGGCATTGGCTATAAATTAAATATCAAGATGTCAAGATATTTTGACTCTCATACATACTTTGTAAATGCGTGCCCCCCTTGTGAAACCCCATTTAATTTGTTCTGGAGCCGAGTCTGCATACTGAATACTTATGCACATGTGATTTTTTAGGGGGTTTATTTTTTATTATAAAGGAAACTTGCAGTTACTGTAAAGTAAAGACCATGTCCCATGACTGAGTGTTCTGAGATTGCCACACCAGTGTTCTTATCCACCCAACCAAATTGGAATGTTTTTTTTTCTCTTAAGTAACTAAAAAAAGTTATCAATCTTGAAAGAAGTTGTAGTTTTCTCAGATCTTAAAAGCTGGGGCCATGTCTGCTGAGGTAGCTGAAACCATGCCCACTCGTGGGAAAGCTGCTCCTTTCTCAACTGTCAAATACCGCTACAACTGAAGAGTTAGACTGTGCAACAAAAATTGATGCCTCTAGCAGGATTGGCTGTACACAGCCATATAAGTTTTAGCCTTCAGAACCAGAATCAAATTCATAGGACATTGATCGGCTAGCCGGGAAATATATTTTGTTCTTCTCAGTCTGCAACCGAATGGATATTTTTTATCTCGGCATGTCGACATGCTAGAGTAGCATGTTACCGATATGTAACTAGCATGACTTGTCCAAGACGAAATACAAAAATAACAGATTAATAGTTTTAATAGCAAGCGCTCTTGGTTACGAGTGTTAGCAAAGGGGCTATGCTCAGTGGCATAAAAAATTATGTAATCAATTTTGGAATACGGATGTATTGGGGAATGTGGGGATGGATAGAGTGCAGACTGTATTTTCTAATATGGTACTGTATCTATCGTGATCCCTATCACTTTACCACCAGTTTGTCACACTCACGGTACAGTACAGTGGTTGACTGAGAATTAAAGATGAAATTATAATTGGACAAATGCGATTGTATTCCGGTAGTTGATTGGTAAGGGAGGAGCATAATTTTACGCGTTTTGGCCAATAACAGATCAGCATGAAAAAGTACTTAAAATTTATATGATAAAAATTATATCTCGCCTTAAGGGTGACAGCAGAAGCCCGTCCTCCTCTTCTCTGCAACCCCCCCCCACCACCACCACCACTTCACGCAGCCCTGCAGGTGTTGCTAGCATTTATCAGCTTTTCAATGATACCAAGTGTTAAGGAAATCTTATAAAGGGCACAGTCGTTGGTTTCAAGGAAAGTACAATATAGTTTAAAGCTTGCCAGCAAGGGAACAAGTAAAGGATTATCTTATCTTAAATTTGATCGCGATAACAAAGTTGTCATAAGAGAGGTGGGGGCAGGTTTGACACCCAGCCTTACAAATATGTTTGCCAAAACCTGAACCTGATGTGTGTTCAAATTCGCAAACATAGGATCACTGTTTGCCTTGAGTTTTTGGCAAACGTAGCCTACAGTGGAGCTGGATATGAGCTACTAATGACGCAATGACGCATCGAAAGATTTCAATCCCTTAACACTTCTCACGCCGTTGTGAAAGGGCACACCCCAGTGAAGGGCACTTCAATGTATATACAAATCCAAATGTAATACAAATCCCGACGGGACAAACAGGACACCGACGAGATCAACTGAACTCTTTGGAACATTCTGAAGAGCCGTATAATAAATGCAAGATATCAAAACTCAAGCTTGTCTTGTGAGGGAAATGTTTTTTTCAATGGTTCGCAATGTTTGGAGGAATCCGCATCACTGCTTTGCAGTTATATTAGAATTTTGAGTTTCCTCTTGCCTTTAAACATTTAATGGAAATCTACCTCTACGGACCAGCCTTCATTGATGCAGACCCAGCAGTCCTCCTTACCTTACCTCACTAATGCATTGTCATTGCATCTACCACCAGTCCCTGCACTGTGACATCAGCACGCTGAAGACCACCATGCTGGAGGGCTTTGCTGGGGCTGAGGATGCCAGAGCCCAAGGTGAGCTCAACCGGGACAGGGGATACCTCCAGTTGCTTTACAAGAAACCCCTGGACCCACGCAGCGAGGACCAGCTCAAAGTAAGTTGTTAGATGACAGAAGAGGAGAGATTGGCAAATAGAAGGGTGGGTTAAAGTACTGAGAGGTTGTTGGATGAAATATTGAGGCTTCTGTAGGCCCTTTGATAGACAATGGGGTCCATCAAAGGGTACTAATAATGGAAATGACTTTAGCGTTTCGCCTGTTCCCACCATGTTTTTTTTTCTCTTGAACCAGGAGATCCGTAGACTGTACCAGTACGTGAAGTTTGCCGTGGAGGATGTGAACGATGTGCTGGATGTGGAGTGGGAGAAGCACCTAGAGAAGAAGAAAAAGCAGAAGTGAGGGGAATTTTCTCTTTGTTTTCCTACTTATAACGCGGATATGGGTTAATTGACTCTTGAGTCTTCAGACAAGGATGTTGTTACTGACAGGTAATGGTCGCTAGATGGCGCTTCTTGCACGGCGCAAAGACAAGGTTGGAAATTAACTTGCCTCCGTCAATCTGTCATTAATTTCTGTGTTAAGTCGGTGATGATTTCATTAGAAAGTTTAAATATAATTTATTGTCACACATTGCGGGTCAGATTGCAGTTGGTATTTATATGCGTAGCTTGACATTATCAACATTTTAACATTATCATAGGAACACTGTTTGCCTTGATTTTTTTGGCAAACGTAGACTACAGTGGAGCTGGATATCAGCTACTAATGACGCAATGACGCATCGAAAGATTTCAATCCCTTAACACTTCTCACTCCGTTGTGAAAGGGCACACCCCAGTGAAGGGCACTTCAATGTATATACAAATCCAAATGTAATACAAATCCTGACGGGACAAACAGGACACCGACGAGATCAACTGAACTCTTTGGAACATTCTGAAGAGCCGTATAATAAATGCAAGATATCAAAACTCAAGCTTGTCTTGTGAGGGAAATGTATTCAATCAGAAAAAAATCAATTTCGATGTCAGCTTGATAGGAAGTCAATAAAGGAGCAAGAAGGCTAATTTTCCTGGCTCTTGGAAAGGAGGCTCGCTGTTAACGCTAGCTAAGCACAACACAGACAGAGCAGTACAGCTATCAAAGTATAATGTTAGCTACGTGGTACAGTACACTAATGTTAGCTATAGCAAACAGTATATACCTGTCTCTTCTGGCAGATGAGTGCATCCTTCACCGGCTGCTCGAAAAACACGTATTTTTGGGAAGTTTGGCATTTAATTCAGAAATGTTCTGTTTTGAATGCCGCTTTTGGGCACCGCTTTTAAATGTTTGTTTCATTTTTCCTATGCTATGCTACAGTTAGCTACTTAATTGCAGCGGGCTCGCCGGTCTGTGTGACCATCCGACCTACTTTGTCACGTCTACTTACCTAGCTAACAAAGAAAGCACAATTAAATATACTTTTCTTTATTTTTATATCAACTCTGGAAACACAGAAAGACAATAAGAACATAGTAGACCATAGTCCCATGTAATTCAAATTGGATAAAAAAAAACGGAAAAAAAAGGTGCGGGGGTAATCTTTACCGGCCTGCTAAGCGCTTCTCTGCCAATTTAAGAGCCTATGTCTGAATTCAGTGTTAAGACAGTGTTTTTTTAAGTTCATTGTCTTTTCGTCATATTAATTAATTGATCTTTCATCTGTTTTCTTTATTTAACCCTTATTTAATTGAATAGCTTGACAGTCACAATTATTGCCAGAATGTGTGGTGGTTCATGTATTTACTGTATGCTTTGCGTCATGTCAGGATAATTACATAACGGAACCGCATTAATGAAAATAGATTATCCGGATATTCGAAAATCATTTAGGATACTATTCGAATAGTGAAATCGGTTCAAATCCACATCCGTATTATTTACTACATTCCCCTCTCCCCACCTACTCCTTTCTCCTTCTATTGTCAGACACATGATTGTGCCGGAAAGAGAGGCCCTCTTCACAGCCCTGGCCAACAATCTGGACATTATCAACCAGCAGAAGCAGAGGCTGGAGCAGCTGGTGAAGGAGCTGCACACCCTGCGACTCTACAGAGAAACAGCAGCCTGGAGTGCTCCACCGCTGCTACCTTCCCAGCCCAAACTCACTCCTGCAGCCCAGACCACCGCTGTTACACCCACCAACACTCAACAAGGGTAGATGGGTAGGGAAGGGGACACACACACACCAAAGGCAATCATTATAATAATTCATTCATTCATACATAGTTACCTTTATAGCATTCTGTCATGCATGTACACTGCATGCTTGCTTTTCGGGAATGGGCACTAATAGTTGCATGTACGGCCATGGCGCTAATTAAGGGCCATGACCACTACGCGCATTAGTAAGAATGCTAGGATGATCAGAATGTCCTTTACTGCTATAACGCTACGGCTACACCAAGCGCGGAAACTTCTGCCGTGCGGAAATAGAACCTTCACGGAGCGGATCTCTTATTTAACCGGCTATACTGGACGCGTTGAAGATGAATCCGTTTTGCTGTCTTTGTTCATTTATTGTCAACTATCGTACTTACTATTTAACACTTGAATCTATACTTACTATCACTGTCGTATCTTCAAATAGAAAAGCCACGTTAAAATCATTCAAAACTTTAAATCTCCTTGGAAACAGCTCTCGAGGGTTTGGGAAATAATCAGATTTATTGCTTCCTTCATTATTTACAGCAAAATATATAATCATTTTCATTAAATTTCATAGATTTATTACCAGACTATGTAAAAAGGGCCACGCAAACCTCACGGAAAATAATAAAAATAGAAGCCAGTCTATTTCAAAATGTTTTGCTCGGAAATTGACATTTAGTGTAGCCACTCTCATTGCTTACAACGGATTAGAACTCGGAGTCCACACCGCGTCCGCAAAAGGCAGAATTTCTGTGCTTGGTGTAGCCACGGGGTTACAAATGTAGCATAATACATTCTTAAAGACTGCACACACAACATACCATACACATGATACAAATGAATAATTAAACCAACATAATGTGAAACCTCAATGTGGCATAGACTATAGCTACAAAGAACACTTGAATCATATTTTTACTTGAATGCATGCAAACCAATTTGAACCAGGTTTAGATAAACTGCTGATCTGAACCCTACTCCATACTTACTCCATACGCTTGCAACAACATCTGTATACAGGACACATCCCATCATGGAGTCGTCGTATTTATATATATATTTTCTGTTCTAGTCAAGACAATGAGCTGGAAAGTCTGAGGGACGCATTTCTAAAAGCTAGCCTGGAGGCCACTCCCAAGGGCACCTCAAAATCTCCAGGTAAAATAAATCTTTCCATTAGACGGATCAAAACCACAATACTCTATGATTTACTGATGCAAATGAATTTGCCTGCAACCTTTTCTCCTGTAGCCAAGATGTCTCCAGTTAAGCAGTCCCAGTTACGCAACTTCCTCTCCAAGCGGCAGACTCCTCCAGTTAGATCAACTGCCCCGGGTACTTTGGTGCTGATGCTACTTTCTGTCTGGTTTCCATGCTTCCATCATTAGCCATTTGGTTTTTAATTAGATATTCTACTTTTATTTGACCAAAGTGCATGTTTCTTTGAGGAGCTTTACAGTTATAACTGTTGTAGGGGGTTCAATGAGCAGCACTCGTACTGTATAGAATGTATATTTGGGGGTACTCTTCTTTACTATTGTGTTTTTCTGCCTGTCCACCCGCCTGCCTGCCCATCTGCTAGCCTACCTGTCGCGCTCAGCCTTCCTCTCCCCCACATACTACGAAGACCTGGATGAAGTCAGCACCACGTCGTCCTTCTCTCAGGCCCTGGACCCCAACCACACCCACCCAGACTTGGAGGAGGAGGAGGAGCTGGAACCTGAGCCCGCCCCCCTGCCTATACTGTCCCCCGTGTCCGTGCCCAGGCACCCCACGGTGATGAGGACCCCCTCAATCCAACCCGGCTTTGGAGCCATCCAGTCCACGCCCTTCAGCAAGGTCCACCACCCTGGGCTGGGACTGGGACTCAGCCCTATCATCAGCCCAGGTTAGAAATTGATTTCTGTTGACTTTATGGAGCTTTTAACTTTTTTAATGAGTGTTACATATTTTATTTTGTATTGTATCATTACAGTACATTTAGTTTAATTTTTTTGAAACAAATAGTCAGAACCATCAAACATGCCTTGCACATTGAGATGATGGAGGTCTCTTGTGTTGGGTGTCTGCGTTGAATTTGACAAATATTTATGCTGCTGTGTTGATGTTATTGTAGTTACAACCAATAAGATCCACATGGGAGGGGCTGATAGCACGGCACTAGCTACCAAAACAGTGAAACATGGGGCCCCGCCCACTGAGAAGGCCACACCGGTCACCATCCCTGCCCAACAGGCCGCAGCAACCGCTGCTCTCCGTAGGCAGATGGCCAATCAGAAACCAGGTAGGTAGAGTTATCGCCATAATTTGTTGAGAGTAATCAGTGTATCTGGCTGAAGCCCAAACTACAGTCACAATGACTGAAACAAAGGTCTTTGTAAGCTGGCAGCCTTTTATCACTGGAGTGTATAGAATTATGTTAGATGTTTGACTTTTTGTAGAAAAGAGTTTACTGGCTTATTAAATATATTACAAAGGAATCTACTACAAAAGTAATGTCAGCAGTCTGACAACATTGAAGCATTTTTTAGCATAAAATGAAGGTAAACATCGATTGATCAGTATATTTCAGGGTTCCCGCGGGGTCTTAAAAAGTTTTAAATTCTGAACTTTAAATTTAAGGCCTTAAAACGTCTTAAAAACGGACAGATTTTCATCCGAGGTCTTAAATTTCATTTAGACAGGTCTTAAAAAGGTTTTACCCACGTTCATTTCCAGAAATGCTGGCCGCAGAAAGTTATTACAAAGTAGCAAAAAAGTATTGAGTCGTAGCCTACAAAGCGGAGCTTTAGAGTCGTTGCTACAAACAAAACCAGCAGAACTAGTTGCCCTCAGAACGTTGGTTCGGATAAAACTACAAATCTCGTGATAAATGCAATACCTGCCCGCGAAATACATCTGCGTCTCCTCAGAGTTTGTTAAATTTTGGCTACGTGTGGAAAATGCTAAATCACAGCGATTTCCGCTGCGGTACCCAGCTCCAGGTACGAGGCTGGCTGCAAACGTTGGCAAACAAATATTCAATTAGGTTACTAATGTGAATTCTTTGAAATAAAATGATTTTGGTCTTAAATTTCAATCTTTATGGTCTTAAAATGTCTTAAAAAGGTCTTGAATTTGACTAACTGAGACCTGCAAGAACCCTGATATTTACTATACAGGGTTTAGCCATATGGATTTTTCTATTGTGCAACACTTGCAAATTTCAAACCATTTCTACCCCTTTGTGGTCAACCAGCGGTCAGTGCTTCCCCGACAGAGTCTACGCCGAAGAATATCCCCCAGGTGGTCAATGTTCAGGATTTCAAGGACAAGGGACCACCCATGCCTGTCTCCACGGTGATGAGGTAGTTTGTTTTTCTTCTGGCTGTGGTACATTAAGGTGTGTAAAAGGGTTCTGGAAAGCTACTGGTGATTTGATTTATTCAGTGATTGAGCATATTTTGTTACAATGAGAAAACGACATGGTGTGGGAAACATGAGAAGTCCAGAATGTCAGTTTGAATTGAGTTCAGCAAACCCATCAATTGTTCTTATAGTGAATTCAATCTGGCATGCTGCTCAGTCAGCCGTGTTGAAGATTGCACCCTTAGAAAGAGTCAAAAGTTTAAACAGTATTGTTGAAGAAGCTCTCCTTGTTTTGTGTAAGATTCTGTCTGAGTGGAGAGCTCCCCGGTGGGAGTCTGCTGACAGGGCACCTCAGGGATGTCTGGAAGGCTCCTGCAACAACACACTGCAGTACACTCTTGCCCCCTCTTTACACCGGACGCGTCTGCGGCCCATTACAGCCCGTTTCCGCGGATGCCGGAGCTGATTTCAGCTGATCGCGGCCACTCTAGTCAATGGTGCAGTTTACACCAGACGCGACTCGTTTCAGAAGCTTCCCAGACGCGGACCTCCACACAGCTTCGCGAGAGATGGGTAGCTTTTCTGTTTTGACGGATGTCACGTCCAAGCAGCAAGGTAAAATACAAATCTGAAAATTTGGGGGCCTGTTTCATAAAGCAGGTTTACCAAATAAACGGAAGTAACTGACAAGCCTGGCTTAAATTCGCTTTATGGAACATGTTCCCGATCAATTTAAAATAAAAACACATTAAAACAGTGTGCAGACTCCCAATTGTATTTCAGTTTACTACATCGGTGGCAAAACACCAGAAATCAAAAGATTTTACATTATGGATGACGAGAGATTCATCTTAGAAGTGGAGCAACGCCAGTTGTATGACACCACAAATCCACAAATAGCCTACACAAATGTGTATCTTACAAACTCGCCAATATAACTGCCTCGCAGCTTCTTTTCTGAAATGCTGTAAATGCAACTAGACCTGTTTGGAGCCGTAACGTGCTGCAGACGCATCCGGTTTAAATAGCAGGGGTGGGAATCTTTTGGATACCTCACAATTCGATTCAAATTGATTCTTGGGGTCACAAATCGACTAAAAATCGATTCACAATATTTTGAGATTTTGAATCGAAAACATTTTTTTCTAAAAAAAATGAAAGAACATTACTAAAACATTTGTGAATCGACATGAATCGCTAGAAGACTGAATCGCGATTTAAACGTGAATCGATTTTTTCCCCCACCCCTAGTACATATAGTAACTAAAGACAGAACAAAACTAAAAGATATATGCCGTTCTGACACGCACTGAAGAAGTAGAGGCATGGAGCACAGAGGCGAACAATGTGCTACAGGAGTTACTGCAAGAACAGAACAGGATGAAGGACAAACTGGATGACTTGGAATCGAGGTCTAGAAGGAATAATCTGCGGATGTACGGCATACCAGAAGACACAAAGACAACCTCGGTGCTTTCGTTTGTGGAAGAGTGGCTCCGCACTGAATATTTGATTGATAGACCTCAAGATTCAACGTGCTCATAGAGCGCTTGCTAAGAAACCGAAAGCGGAGGAGCCTCCACGGTCACTGGTGGTCAACTTTCTCCAATACACAGAGAAAGAGCTAGTTTTGAGCAAAGCATGGAAGAAAACCATCACGTTGGGAGTCAATCGCATTTATTTCAACCATGACTACAGTGCGGGAGTGTTGCAAAAGTGAAGACTGTTTTGAAAAACCAAGGCATTCACTTCCAGACACCGTTTACCAAAAATCGTATTCACTGGACCAACGCTCAGAAAACATACAATACAGCAGAGGAGGCTACCGAAGACCTACAAAAGAGGGTAATTGAAGTGTAAAGTCCAGCATGTCAGAATGGTCCTCCCCAACTCGAATGGCGCCTGTCATCCAAAGCTGCAGCCTGGCAGCGCGCGTTGGACGAGATGGGATCTCGGAAACAAGAAGACGGACCAGACAGAAGTTGCGAGAATTTCAACATGACTCCGACGAGAGGTGTCAAGGAGAAAACGACTAGGCAAGGATATTTTTGGTTGGTAGGAGCTATAGGATTAGATGAGGAAAATGTAGAGAGAGACTCACTTGTTAATGACTTGGCCAATGATAATGTTAGGTTAAATGATAATAGCTATCAAGATGAAGATAATGTCAAGGGTTATTTTTTTTCAGTATTCATGGAATGTTGGCTGGAAGGGTAGCCTATGCCATAACCACAACTAGTATGGGTACTTGTACGGGTAGAGCAACCCTTTCCCCTGGAGGCCTTCTCCCCCAAAACGTAAGATGTCAATGTATAATGAGGGAAGTGACATCTCTTGGAAGTCAACTTCAAGTCTTCCAATGGAAATTATTTTTTTGTTTTTGTTTGTTAAATAGTTTTTTCTTTGCTGTGTATTGTTAATGTCTGTTCAAATGTTGGCCTAAGAGGAAGTGAAGTTACAATTTGGTAGAATAATTCGGTAATTTCGATACCAATAGTTGGTGACTTTCATTAGAACTTTTATTGTCTAGCCCTTCAATAATTCAGCAAAATTTATTTTTATTATAAAGGATGTCACACACGTTGAGGGTTAGACTGCAGTTGGGCTATAAATGTGTAGCCCGACATGATAAACATTCTATTAGGGCTGTAGCTATCTGATTTTTTTTGTAAGAGTATTCTACAGAAAATTCCATTGATTAACAGATCTAACGTAATTTTGCTTAATCAAAGAGCAATAGTAAATATACAAAAGAAAATAAGACGGGTCTCTTAAAATGAACTTTTTTAACTTTTTTGCATACAACAATATTTTCTATCAAAAATAAACATTGTTATTACCCATAGTTTTTCTGTCTTTACTTGTTCTGTGAACAATGACAAAGTTGACTGAGATGAATTAAGTGCATTTAAGTGCCATAAATTCTGGTTTTTAAAGAAAGCATTTTCTGAGATGCAAAAACAAACACAAAATATAGCTGCAAGCAGCGATGCGTGTTCCTCCCCAAAATTGCAAAATATTATAAAAATATTAATTGTAGAAGATGGAGAGATGGACAACAAGAGAGTAAAACTGATAGGGGATTTGAACTCATGAGCATTAGGTTACAATTCAGTCTCTCGATCCTCTCTGCTACACACCAACTGTTGAGATTGTAATAATCGAAAGGGGTATTAGCTTTGGTCAGCTTCGGGACAAAGGTTAAGAAACGGTTGACATTTCAATGCAAAATTGCATGAAATTGCGCATGGTACTTAAGAATGTCATCTTGAACCCTATTAGGTTTGAAAAACCATCAGTCAAAATTATATTTGATTTATTGAAACAAAGACATTGAAGCAATGTGTACATTTACATAAATACACCACTTTCAGCCATTTTGTATTGCATTTCTTATTCAATTTGCCCCTTTATCAAAACATGTATTTTACACATCTGTAACAAATTTCAAGTTGATTGGATCTATGGTTCACGAGGAGTCTATTGGCCTGTCATCATTTTGATTAGCTGTTAAGTTAAACAGTATGACATTCTGAAGTACCATAGTAATTTAATCTTGATATGTCTAAAGATCACTGAATTATAGCTGTTTAACCTTTTCCCAAAGCTATTTTTTTGCCTTTGTATTCACAAAAGCTCATCAGTTGGTGTGCAGCAGAGAGGATAGAGAGACTGACCTTATGCTCATGAGTTCAAATCCCCATTCAACCTATTGTTGTTGGCCAAACATGAAGTCGTTTTGCTCTCTTGTTGTCCAACTCTTGATCTTCTACAATGTACATTTTTATAATATTTTGCCATTTTGTCCATAATACCCCCTTTCCACTAAAGTAAACCAATTTGCGAGCCTTCTAATAACCGGATTGCTTTTCCATGAGCTAAAGAGCCACCACAGAGCCACGTCATTACGTCACTGTATACGTCTCTTCTTTCCCAGCAACGCTAGCGCGGCAGCACCAAACACAAAGCAGAGCCTGTTTAAAGGCTGTTTATCAATCCGAAGAACGCCAGGTGGAGATGTGTTTCCTTGGCTATTGCGCAATACCCTGGACTCGCAGCAGTATGTCAACACTGGCATTATCAGCGCAACATTTTATACGCTTTTGCTGTATAGTGCTTGTGTATTACATTTGTAAAAATGTACCACAAATAAAGCACTTTTTCCTTCAATATATCGAGACATATATGTTAATAAACATGCTATAACAAACATGTTTTCCAAAAGAACGCATAGGCCCATGCTACTGCTAGGCGCATATCGTGATTGCAGCATGGTTGTGTATGTACTTCACCACCAAGCCACTAGGGGGCACATGAGCACACAATCATTTTTAGAGCCTTTAAACGTTAACCATTTTAGACGAACCGGTCAAAATGTGTTTCATGGCTTAATTAAAACAAATAAAAAGATATTGTGTAAAGTTCAGAACAAGCAACCATGCAACACATTTAAAGATTGCTACCGACATCAGGTACAACTTTGGCAACATTTGGATTTATGGAGACGCGTAATCTGAGTTTTAGATATACCGCAATATAAAGAGTTACAGTAATCTAAGCGAGAGGTTACAAACGCATGAACAGCGTTTGAAAAGGAACAGAAAGGTTGCCCTTCTCTAAATTCAATCCTATAATGAAAGTTAATGAGCTGAACGGTGCAACAGTGGGTCCTTCTCACCGATCCGATCACTCGTGTGCCAACATTGTCGACAGATGGAAAAATACAATAATTTACAGGGCACAGATGCGGAATCTCTGTATAACGCACTGAAAAACAGTCTTCAAGTAGCTGGGATGGATGCAGCATTTCTTCTGAAATATTTTATAACCATATCCACAATATGACTAACTGAAATTGGATCATTTGTAGTGTGCTGCGGCACAGTGGTTGAAAATCACTGGCCTAGCCTATCGATTCAGGTAGGCCACTCTAAAGCATGTGTACATTGTCTGCTTAATTTGATCTTGACATATAGGCTAAGCATTCTGTAGCAAATAATAACTATAAACCCATTGTTAAATACAGAAAAAATACCTAACGTCATAACCATGTTGACTGCACAAAACGTCATTGTATATGCATAGTAAAACTATTAAAACATGTTTTTGGTAACAACAATAATTGTAATAGTAAAATGCAAGTATGTTTTGTAAAGAAGATACACAAATGCATTTCTGAATGTATAAATGAGTCAAGTGAGTTACAATAAATGAGTATCTTACAACATCATAGACCTGGCTGCAATGAATTCCCATACTCGGCATGAACATAAAAATCGCACTTCCTACACAGACCAAACACAATTAGTTTTGCACAATTTGCAGACAAAAATAAATAATAAATGAAGAACAATAAATGTTTTGACAGAATAACTGCATCTATCAAGACCATTGAATGTTTATGATGTTCTGTGTGTTTATTCTTTTAACTGGAAACAACGGGATCATTGTCAGCCGACAATAAAATGTAGGGCTGAAACGATTCCTTGAGTAACCCGAGAAACGCAATCACAAAAAATCATAAGAGGCAAATTCCTCTACCTTTATGGGGGTCTCTTTAAGGCATGGCTTAGATTGCTTAGATCACACACCACATTTCCTATCTAAACTGTAAGGTGTAGTATTCATTCCGTGCTTTGTAAAACTTGCAAGAGTAGCCCACGCTTAATTCACCCGTATCAGGTACGCGGTGAACGCCCTGTGTGCAGCTACGCTGACACAGATTAAGACCCATACTGGGCACGTGCGTGTATTGATGTGGTTTTTATACTGATGCCACGCCGTAGGCGGTGAGGAGATGCTGATGAGCCCACACACCTCACCCACAAACTTTCCACGAAGTCCCTCAATCCGAATCACACTCCACTAGCATCAGCAATCACCTCACACATCTTTGTACACAGTAGGTTTATACACACATGCATTACACACACACCAATTTAAGACTAACCCTTGTCTGGATAATACCATGTCCCCTATCCTGAGTCAGCTAGTCCTAGCAGAGGAAGGTAATTCATCGCTTGAAAGCGAGTCCTTTGCCTAGCACTACCTTGGCGTAGTGAGTGAGGGAGGAAGGGAATCGGGTCATTGCCTTCATTCAAGCAGAGGCTAGCAATCTGAGTGCATCTTTCTCCTTTTCTCTTAAGAGCTTGTGCTCATGTTCTCCGACGACCCCTTTCCCCCTGCAGCACTTGCTATCTACAGCCCCTCTCTTATCCTTGTTTTACCACAGAACACTTATGTGCTGCTCTTTCATGGTCAGATTTATGAGCTGATGCTCATGTGTCACACATACACACTCACCAGTGAATCAATGTATAGGTGAATGAATGATGCATTCCTGTTAACTATGTATCTGTCATCCCTGATACTGATTTGGATTCTCCATCCAACCTGATATGACCCAACCAGGTTTTAACTGTTTCACATTAAACTGTGATGTTCACTCTTAAGAGGCATTTACCATTTTGCCTGTTTGTTCACCTACTGGTATAGTGATAGTGTTTCTGACTGCATTTTCAATCCCCCCCTCCCCTCCACAACAGCTCCTCAGTCCCAGCTCCTGCAGCCCAGGTGGTCCAACAGGTCTTGGCGACTGTGGCCACCACCAACCAGGCCAAACGGGTGAGTGAGCAACTATTGTCCCCCTGTCCACCTATTGACCCTGTAGAGTTGTTTATTTCTTTGGCACTAACAATTGTAATTTTGTTGCAAATGTGCACAATGCCCTATTTGTACATCACTTTGTATCTGCTCAATGAATATCGTACATGTAGTCCATTCATAAACTGGTGTGATTGATTCATTGGTCTCAATGTCTTTATAATGGTCCTAAGAAGTTCTAAGTATTCTTTTACTCGTTGAAGTATTTTGACAACTTGGATGCTATTTATTGATCTTGAAATTCAGTAATGCCAATAGCAGGATCTACTGTCTTGCAAACTCTTACCCCTTATTTAAACCTGTCTCTGGTCATTGGTTAGAGGGGGGAACCACATTATAAAAAAGGTGCAAAATATCTCGGAACCCTCCCATGTCCTGGCGGTGGGGCGATAAAAGTTGCATCAGGCTGGGAAACCATTCATACCAGGGGAACGCTCACATCACACTTTTGTCAGCCAAGGGTCAAGTTTATGAGTATGACCCAAGCACACACAGTACACAAACACACAGACATAAGCTTGACTGAAAACATACTGTAGGTCTCTAATGAAATGCACTATTGATATCCCTTTTTTAACTGCATATTAAACAGGGGGGGTCAGTAAGTACCTCAAAACTCTATACTTTTATCTCTTTGATTTTATATCTGTTGATGTATAACATTAAGCTCTTAAAAAAGGAAATTCACACAAGCATGTGTATTGATTGTCCCTACACTCGAGTGTCAGCTCTTTTTAGGATTTTTTAAAGCTTTGCAGACAAGCGTGTTAATAACACAGGAGGTTGGTTGTTTTTCTTTTCAGAATTCCACCCAAGGGATACTAAAGGTGTCCACAGAGGGTACGGCTGCCCCCCTTTCAGGATTAGTGTTAGGTAAGTATATAATTAAACTTTATTTTTATTTTGTATTCATCAGACTTGCATGGTAAAACCCTCTGACATTTTTGGGATCTGTTCATAGCAGAGCTGAGTAGAACTGGCCTATCATAGCAAAGCTTTATATAGCCGTAGAGGCATACCAGAGTGATGTAAAGCTGTACAGCTAGATATAACTGTACTGCAATACCGAAATTATAACAATTTCACACCACCTCATCTTTTTATTTCTCAAGATAGGGGTTTATATTTGACTTTTATTGTTAGTATGACAAATTGTATTCATTAAATTAATGACATACAGTGGTGATTAAATCATGTTGCTAGTGGTCAAATTATTTTCTCACAATTATCACTCATCCTCTTTTTGTCACCTCTATCTTTTTCGCCCTTCCCACCCCTTATCCCTGCCAGGTGAAGCCCCCAAACCAGATGGCCCAGTCCCTTCTACCATGGCCCCATCTCAGGGGATGCAGAGCAGCAAGGCCTTCTCTTTCACAACCACGTGAGTCAGCACAGAGACACACCTGCAGCCCTGACCTTGTGGTGGTCAAAGTGCTCAAATTCTCCCTAAATACTACAGAAAATAGAGACTTTTATGACATTCTGGTTGTAACCAGTGTTAGTAACTTGTAAATTAACTTGTTACATTACAAGATTACTACCATTAAAAATGATTTAGTTAGTGTTAACTACTGAGAAAATTAACTCGAAAAAGTATGTTTGAGCTAACAAAAATAGACGCATGTGCGCAGTATGGGCTGTAATCAGTGTCAGCGTAGCTGCACATGGCGTTCACCGCGTACCTGATACGGGGGAATTACGCTTGGCCTACTCTTGCGAGTTTTACAAAGAGCGGAATGAAGCAGGACTAAGTTGGGGCAAGTTGTACTGTTAGTGGAGCCAGTTACTACATTAAACTTAGCTTGTTGTCAAACACGTTGTTACTCTTTACAACAAAAGAGTAATCTGAGTATTCAAGCATTACGCATTACCCCCAACACCAAAGTTTTGAAGAAATCCTTTTTGACAGTTAGTTTGAAAGGTAAATGTGGAAATCCTGTTCCCGCGAGGTTTCAAAATGCAATTTTGAGTATTGACGTAACAGCAGAAATGGGTATACAGTAGATTAAAAGTTCTCTGACACAGCATGTGCTTCCTGATTACTTTCAATTCTTTAGGGGGTTTGACAGGTCTATTAGTGGCTTCAGTTTCTCATCAGTGACCCAAGAAGCTGCAATCACACAAGGTAAGACTCTCTTATGCAAAATCTTTTGATATCCATAAGTAGATCCTATAGTTGATTTTAATATTATGGCAGACTGTTATTTGCTCATTTGATCAACACAAGCTAAGAAAATGCAGCAAAGTTGAGTTAGTAAATGTGATAACCATCTTTGTTTCTCGGTATCTCATTCTCTCTCTTATCTTTGTTTTTGTCTGTTCTGTTCCTTATCTCACTCTGTCCCTCGCCTCTTCCTTACTTTCATTCCCTCCCGCTCTCTATCCTTCATTTATTTATGCTTTCTATGTCTTTCTTTCTCTTTGCCTTGCCCATTTGTTTCTCTATCCCTTCCCCCTTCCCTCCCTCTGTCTTTCTTTGCAGTGAAGGATGTGGCTAAATTCTCCTTCAGTGGTAGCAGCAATGCGGGCAAGATGTTCTGCAAAGTGGAAGAGGGGCCTTTCTCTTTTACCCCCAAGTCCACCTCACCAGCCTTGGGAGGTGAAAGTTTGCCCACTCCCCCTCCAAGCATGTCAGGGGAGGCTGCCCAGCCGTCCATCAGCCCTGCACTCCCAGTGGAGCCCCAAGGGCCCAAAGTAGGGGGGGAGACCCTGGGGATTTTCTCTGGATTGAGAGTAGGCCAAGGGGACGAGGAGGCTAAAGATTTCACCAAGCCACCCGCTTTCAGTTTTGGACAGCCCAACAATGAAGGCGGGCTAGATATAAGTGCTGGAGCGGCACACTTTAATTTTGGAGCAGCCTTACAGCAAGGAAAACCAGCTGAGGTGGAGTCTGAAGCTAAAGACTTGTCCAAGACCACCAAACCACCCGAACCATCGACAGCCAAGCCTACATTCTCGGGGGCCTCTGCGGTGACAACATCCTTTTGCAGCCTCTTGGCAGCGCCCGTTCCCTGTTCTTCCCCCAATCCAGAGGAGAAACCCAAAGCCCCCACACCTCTGTTGGACCCTACCCCGCCCCCAGAATGCGAGCCATCCCTTGAACCTCAGAGAGAAGACACTCCTCCCCTCTCTGCTGGTTCTGTCCTTACAGATGAAATACCCCCCACCATCAACCCCTCACTCACAGCCTTGATTTTGGAAAAAACCTCTACGCCCCATGCCACAACCCCTTCAGTGGCCCCTTTCCTGCCAGTGTCAGTCACCCCGCCTACTGAGGGTGGCATCACTCCACTGCCCCTGCGCCCCAGCGTCAACTCTGAATCAACCCAAGAAACCACTCCGACTCCAATTCCCTCTCCTCCCATAACTCTGGAATCTACCCCACCACCACCTCCCTATCACCCCCTCGCCACCTCTGACAAGCCTGGGTCTATTTGTGCCGAGCCCACTCCTCCTGATGACACATCCATGGCAGTCCCCAATCTCACCCTTGTCATCAATACTGCCGCCCCCACTGCCACCACCCTCACCGCGACCGTGGCTAACATTGCGCCTATATCCTCAGCCTCTGTCTTTGAGCAGCCTGTTCTGATCCCAGCCTCCTCAGCCCCTGCTCCAGCCCTGGCCTCAGCCGTGACCAGCTTCTGCACTCCCAGCTTTGGCGCCAATAACGGAGGAGGAGCCTTCGGCACCCAAACCGTATTTGGACAGGGGGGTGGGTTTGGACAGCCTGCCCCTAACACAACTGGCTCTGCTGCCAGCTTTGGCTTTGGCCAGTCGGCATTTGGCACCAGTCCTGGATTTGGCCAACATGTGGCAACAGCCACCCCTGTAGCAGCATCCAGTAGTGCCACTACAACCGCTGGAGGGAGTTTGTTTGGAGGCCCCATTGCAAGCAATGCCAGCTCCTTCTCCTTTGGCACCTCCAACAGTGCCAGTGCGGCCAGCAGCACAGGGATTTTTGGGCAGAGTGCCACCCCGGGCTTCGGACAGCAGAGTGCTGGATTTGGGCAGGGGTCTGTTTTCGGGGGCAACACCACCACCACGTCTTCTACTGGGTTCAGCTTCGGACAGCCATCAGGTGAGTGTGTTTTAAAGAAGGATGGGTTTGTGTGCGTGCAACTGTCTGTGACTTAATCAAAAGTTTTTGGAAGCAACTTTACGGGTTGTCAATCACACACTTGTGTGCAGATTGCTTCACAGGAGTGACTGAACATGTTAAATCCTTTCACATGATGAAAAATATACGTAATGCCCAATTACTATTATACATTTTGGTTCACCAATCAAAAGGATCTAATTTTTGCAGTTCTGTTTGTCAAAGCTCCATTTGGATTAGGGCTGTGTGCAATATGGACCCAAACAATCATTGCAATATTTTACTAAATATAGCAATTAAAGACAAAATAACAGATGTAATGTACTGAATTCTGAATATTTGTTATTTAAAAAACAATTGTGCATTTAAAATTCGAAAATAGAATGTAATGTAATCAAACGTATTAAAATAAATCTAATGTAGCAATAGAAACAAAACGGTGTTATTGGTCAAACATACAATAGTAATCAAACGGTTACCAAACATTGTAAACATGTAAAAAAAATAATTAATGTATTTGTTGTCGCTGGTGTGTGAACCATGGACGTTTTTAGCTTGAAGCATTGCACCGTGCGGTGTACAGCTCGTGTCCAACCAGTGGACAGATAAACTTAAAAGCAACATGGAGCGAGCCAAAGAGTAGTCTGTGTGGAGATATTTCACGCTTGCCACGCCAACTAGTTCGTCGGCTGTTTGCAATGTCTGCAAAGTAAATGTTTTGAGTGGTGGCGGTAGTACTGCTAAGTACAATACTACCAATTTAATCAAGGACATCCAAAAGCACAATGTAAACAATGTTAGGAGCACGCCGAAATCCTGCAGCTCAACAACTCTATACTGTGTAGAATCTACAGTGTAGATTAACTTGTAGCGTCGCACATATGTGATCGTTCGAATGCGGGTCTCACAGCGTAACGTCGCATATATGCAATTTCTAAAATTCCAACTGAATATTTTTTGATAGACAAAAACTATGCGAAACGCTGTATGGCTTCAATATGTAGAAGGCTAACAGGTAACACTAACATGCTAGTAGCATTGCTACGAGTATGCTTGCTGTGGGGACCGTCCAAAATATTTAGAACTCACGCATCTAAAGGTTCGGTTAACTCATGCTGCTGACAAATGACATGGGATGCGCTACGGAAAAAAATGGATGGATCGGCCATTGGATCTGTTCATTTTTCCGATCCCCGATCCAGCTATTTTGTCAGTATCGGGGCCGATATCCGATCTTAATATCGGATCGGTGCACCCCTAGTCTAAAGCAGACAAAAGTGGATCTTTTTACACAGGCACTGACAATTTTCGAAAACGATCCAGCCATGCTAATAGCAAACAGCACCTGGTGTGCGTGACAGCTAAGCGGGTGGTTGACAATCCATTAAATGTAGATGCCCATCGTGTTATTGCACGACTTATAACAACGGCATATAACAACAGCATATCACGTAAACGGCTGGTCCGTCTTAATTACGTGATATGCCGTTGTTATAAGTTGTGCAATAACACGATGGTCATCTGCATTTAAATTCCTGACCAGCATGGGCAACGGCCCGGAAGATGGATTGTCAAAAACCCGCTTAGGTGTCATGCAAATAGGGCTGCAACGATTAGTCAACGTCGAAAAAAAATTAAAAGACAAATAGTCTGATCTCGTAGGACCTATTTTTAGTGCCTGCAATAACATGATTTGACCAGTGCGACGCTGTAGCGCTAGACTAATGCAACACCGTAGCAACATGTCCACAGATAGCAGTTAGAGACAAACAAAAACATGAGACAAACAAAAAGCCAGTCCAGAAATTATACTGTTACTCACAGTTTTTTATTGAACAGAACCCTGTTGTCTTACAAGAGATTTGTTTACATTCCTACCTTTTTTTTTCTGTATTATTCGTATTTACTTTAAAGGGGTCACTGATTGCAAAACCGATTTTACCTTGTCATAGTTGAATAACGACAGTTCGGTGGGTAAAATGAACAACTCAAAGTCCATTGACACTTATTTCCCATGCAAATCTCAAAAAGAAAAAATCTAGCTGTAATACGGTAGTTTTTGGAAAAAGCCACCGGACTGACGTCAGTCCGGTGTCGCGCATTCAATTGGCTCTGGTCTGTGTCTTTGTCACGCCCCAAAACGTACATCCAGACCAGCCCACTCACTGGTGTTCTTGCCCAGTCCGAGGTAGCGACGCTACGTTTCTAAACACATCAACCAACATACCTTACTTAGCAAATGACTAGCTAGACTAGCTGTAGTCGGCATTAGAGATTAGAGATTAGAGATTTCTTTTATTGTCATTTCAAATGAAACGAAATGC
Organism: Mallotus villosus; assembly: GCA_903064625.1. Classification (NCBI taxonomy): domain Eukaryota; kingdom Metazoa; phylum Chordata; class Actinopteri; order Osmeriformes; family Salangidae; genus Mallotus; species Mallotus villosus. Next base: position 130,942 of record CAEFZP010005634.1, on the reverse strand, counting down.
CGTTTCTCGCTAGTTCATCATACAGTGTTTAAAAAAATAAATAATTAAAAATTATCAGACTCTCATAAAACAACAAGCAAACACAGACATATCAATAAAAACAGACATCAGTCTGAATAAAGTGCTGAAAGAATGTTCAGGAGTGTCCTTGACAGTTTCCTGTCAGTCTGTAGTACCCAAGTTAATGGTGGTGGGGGGGTGTTTGTGTGTGTGTGTGAGGGGGAGGGGGAGGGGGCACAGTCCATTCAGGAGCCTTACAGCCTGTGGAAAAAAGCTGCTCAGCATCCTGCTGGATCTGCAGGGAATGCTCCTGTATCTCCTCCCTGATGGCAGGAGGGAGAACAGGCTGTGTGAGGGATGGTGAATGTCCTTAATGATGGCGATGGCTCTGCGAGTGCAGCGTTGCTGGTAGACCACCATCAGCAGAGGGAGAGGGACACCAATGATCCTGCTGGCCGTCTTCACTATCCTGTTTAGCTGCTGCTGTTCATAGGCCTTGCTGCTCCCGAACCAGGAAGTGGAAGGGAAGCTTCCCAAAAAAATGCCAGAAAACAAAAGCAGTCTAGCCTTTTGCTGACGCCTGTCTAGATTAAGCTATCTATTCGAAATAACTGGAGAAAGGCTGTGCTAGATACAGGATACGTTGGCATTGCTAATAACTGTTACCGACAAAATCATACTACAGCTTGCGGTTCTGATGAACATAACTAAGGTCGGAACGCACCCCTTTTCAGCAACAGCTTCATAGCAAATCCTGCTTTACATATTTCCAGGTTTTTAAAACCCTCCTTGGTGAAATGGTTCGCGCAACTGCACAGAGACCTTCTATGCTACAGTATAAACAAACATCAGCCATAACCGTCTAGTCAATATTAACTAGACTCAAGCTCATCTGTTTTTCATCGGTGATTTGCAAGGAATGTAAGAACAGCCAGATAGCGAAAACACCTAGGCATGTAAACCAGTTTAACTTGCTAACGCAAGAGCATGAATGTGTTATGATTTAGCCTAGTTTATTGGCAATGGGATTTACGTTATTTCATGTTCCTGACTGTTTCATTCAAATAAATAACCTGTGTTGTTATGTAAATCTACAATTCAGATGCATGTTTGTCCAGATCTATTTTTCAGTAAGATAGCTAGAGCTAACTGAAGCTGTGTTGAATCACGATAGTTTGTTTGCTAAGCTGTAGTGCTAACGTTACCCACCTAAGGCGATTCTGTTTGCTTCGACAACAGACGTGGAAACTACCGTAATCAGTTTGCTCAAAGTGCAATACAAATATTTTTTTCAAAAGCTGAAGGGATTTCTTGGTTTTATTTATTAGTTAGAATAAGTATAACTCAATGTTTTAACAAATTGCAAAAGCTGAAGAATCATTCAAAGCCTTCTGAATATTCAATGAAAAAATAGATGATTAGTCGACTAATCGATCTAATAATCGTTAGATTAGTCGATGATCAAAATGATCGTTTGTTGCAACCCTACATGCAAACCTGGTGCTGTCTGCTATTAGCATGGCTGGTCGGGGATTGTTTTAGAAAATTGTCGGTGCCTGTGCCACCTTTGTCTGCTTTAGACGGTAACATACGACTGACGACACAGTGCATCTTAGTTCCTTAAAAAAGTTGCTTCAGTTTGAGCTCGTAGCTCTCCTTTGCTGCCATCTTCACTTCAGTGTCCCGCACCAGTCTCACGCCAGTTGTAAAAAAATGTATCGAGATTAGAGCCAGACCGATAAAGGATTTTTAAGGCCGATACCAATACAAATATTTGGTAATTTAAAAATCCGATATGCCGATATCGTCCGATAAATTCTCAAAAATATCCAGAAACGCATAACAAAACAAACTGATTTCCCTAACAGTAGTTACTTGTAGTTCACATTTAGTCACTTTTAGCAGAAGTTCTTATCCAAAGCGACTAAGTACAGGGACATTCACAGAGGCAAGTAGGGTTAAATGCCTGGCCCAATGACACAACGTCATTTGACACGGCCGGGAATCGAACCAGCAACCCTTTGATTAATAGCCCGATTCCCTAACTGCTTAGCCATCTCACTCCTGTTATTATTTCCTCACTAAAATAATATGATAATGCAGTTTCTGATAAATAAAATGTATAAAAATACAAACTTAAGATAGGAAACTCAAAGTCCTTTGAACAAAAACACAATTATTAAAAACATTTATTAAAATAAATTACTTTAATATTCATTTATCGTCCATTATAAATACCGATACCGATAGTTTGGAAAATACCTAATATCGGCCCGCCGATATATCGGTCGGGCTCTAATCGAGATCATGGAATTACAATTTGACAACCACTCGTCACTCACTACTCAACTCTTGATTTGCCAACTGTGCGCCCCACGAGCTGCAAAGGTATTTATGCATTTAGCAGATAGCAAAACATATGAAGGATGTTAACTTTTCCAATGCAACTTTTTTTTCCAATCAATAATTTGCAGTGGCCTGATCGGGCCAGTGAGTTGCTAGTTTGACTGTCCCGACGTTACTTTTTACTGGCCGAACTGGTGTTAACTTTACATTTTTTCAACAATTTCCCTTTCTACCTGGCAGAGGCTGATTTACCAAGGCAGGGCTCGACAATAACGATGACCTGCCTTGGTAAATCAGCCTCTGCCGGGTAGAAAGGGAAATTGTTGAAAAAATGTAACATTTAGTGGCAAAATCCATTGTTATGTATACAAAATTATTTAAAATATAGTATAAGTTTAGCTAGCTTGCAAATACTGAGGATAGCCTACCGAAGTTGACTCAGCCAATGTTGTTAGCGAAGCTAGCTAATGTTAGTTTGCTAGCTGTATATAACATTTCACTGGGTCTTGCAGTGCTGCTTGATGAAGTTATGAACATGTTATGTTCTACAAGCCATTTGCCTACTTTAGAAAGTCACAGTATTTCCAAGCCCTGATAGTGTAACAAAGACGACACAAAGACGTAAATAATTCCTCTTTCAAGTAATAAGCCCCCGTTCAAGTGTTGAGCATTAAATTAGCTGCACTGTCTGTAGAGATCTTCGGACAAAGCCACTTTTGTGTTTTGCTAATGCAGAATTCGGTAAAATAAAATCAGTAAAATAGACGTAATGTGCATGAAGTAATATGGCATTTTATTTTGTTTGGGTTTTAACTTGTCCAGTGGAGCAAGTACATTTCTCTTCCACTTGTCCTACCAAAAAATCTGCTTGTCCCGGACAAGCGGACAAGCCTAATGTCGAGCCCTAGCCTAAATGAAAATTAATTTGTCTTTCCGAATCGATTAAAATGATTTTCACCATGTCAACTGGTCTTCATGCACAAACTTACACACAATTACAGAGTAGGTGATTCTGCACCCATTCTAGAGATGAGTTACTTTCATTGGGTGTGCTCACGCTTTTGGCGAGCACATCCTTTGTTCTCTCACATATATATTTATTGTGAGAATGCTGTTAAGCATTCTCACTATTGTTTTCCTGTTTCTCTTTATTGTGAGAATGCTGTTAAGCTTACCTGTTTTTTCCGTACACTTCAACTAGTCCTGCATACTTTCACCGATTCCTACAATTTTTGTATCAAAACGTTGTTATGCTATGAGTTTTGGTATTTCTGACTTTTATAATAAGGTTTTTGAGAAAATTAATCTAAAGTAATGGTAAATCCTTTCAAATCATTAAAACTCACTCACTGAAACAAGAAGGTGGCGACTTGAAATAAAAACTTACAAATACATTTATTGTGTCTACACAACAGTTTTCAACAGATTGACTAGATATCATTTGAAATGATTACGGTAGTTTCCACTTCTGTTGTCGAAGCAAACAGAATCGCCTTAGGTGGGTAACGTTGGCACTACAGCTTAGCAAACAAACTATCGTGATTCAACACAGCTTCAGTTAGCTCTAGCTATCTTGCAGAAAAATTGATCTGGACAAACATCTGCATCTGAATTGTAGATTTATATAACAACACGGGTTATTTATTTGAATGAAAATAGTCAGGAACATGAAATAACGTAAGTCCCATTGCCAATAAACTAGGCTAAATCATAACACATTCATGCTCTTGCGTTAGCAAGCTAAACTGGTTTACATGCCTACAGTATAGGTGTTTTCGCTATCTGGCTGTTCTTACATTCCTTGCAAATCACCGATGAAAAGCAGATGAGCTTGAGTCTAGTTAACATTGACTAGACGGTCTTGGCTGATGTTTGTTTATACCGTAGCATAAAAGACCTGGGACAATGTAAAGCAGGATTTGCTATGAAGCTGTTGCTGAAAAGAGGTGCGTTCCGACCTCAGTTGTGTCACAACCGCAAGCTGTAGTATGATTTTGTCGTTAGCATTGCCAATAACTGTTACCGAGGTTTTCAGGTTTAGCTTCTTAGCAAATCCTGCTTGAAATTGTCCAAGGTTGTCAAAACTGTCTTGGGTGAAATGTTCAGAGCGAATGTGTCAAACTTCGCCGGGATCTTCTCATAGACAAACAGCAGCCATGCCTGTCGAATGTTTGGCTCCTTGGGAAGATGAGTGTTAGCCTTCCCTGTACAGCCTGGAACACAGCATTTACGACCGTGGTCCATTTTCAATATCCTTGTTATAGGCTACTTCAAAACGTTATTCTTTGTAATTGCTTAGAAGTAGCCTACACAGAGCAGCGCGCAGCTAAACAAGCATCAGAGATCTACGCTACCTCAGACTGGGCAAGAAAACCAGTAAGTGGGCTGGTCTGGATGTACATTTTGGGGCGTTACAAAGATACTGACGAGAGCCAAAAAATGCGGTCCCCGGACTGACGTCAGTCCGGTGGCTTTGTTGTAAAGCTAGCGTTTTACAGCCAAATGTTTTCATTTTGAGATTTGCATAGGAAAGAGGTTTCAATGGACTTTGAGGTTCACTGTATGTTCATTTTACCCACCGTTCATTTTACCCACTGAACTATGACAAGGTAAAATCGGGTTTGCAATCAATCACCCCTTTAAAATGTTCACATGACATTCAGCTATTCCCAAATGATTCAGTTTTTTCAAATATTCTGCCAATTTTTTATTATGACAGTTTTAAATACATTAAAATGCTTGATTTCTATGAATGATTAGGGAAGCAGAGTGGCAGAGTGGTGCTTGCTGCTCTTTTTCCGATATTCAACTAAATTGTCAAACAAATTCCTCTGACTTTCATATAGTTTAACTTACAGAAACAAATTATACCTTAAAATGTAGGAAAACTTGTCCTCTTTCAGCCAATGTAACTACTTAAGAGCTCACATTTACAGTTTTTCAGCTATGAGCCTTGAAGTGAGGGCAGCCTTTCAAATTCTCTCACTAACTTCAATGGAGAGGTGGCTAAAATTCGTCAGAGAAATTTGAAAGTAGACGTTTTTTTTAAACTGCCGGTAGAGTCGTATTTCTGACTGCACAGACAAATAAAGGACATCTTTGGTTTCGGCAGAGTCTTGGGTCTCGGAAAATATCCTCTTTTTTTTTATTGAAAGTATAGTTTTGCGTCTAGGTCAACTTGTTTGAGGTATGCTAGGTAAATGTTAGTTTTTCTCTCTGTAATTAGCTATCACAGCTGCGCCGTCACCGTGGTAACCAAACAGACGCACCATGAACGGTTTTGAAACTGCCAAACGAGTTGTATTTCTGACCGCACAGACACATAAAGGATATCTATAGTTTCGGCAGAGTCTTGGGTCTCGGAACATATCTTTATTTTTTGGATTGGACATATAGGTTTGTGTCTAGGTTAACTTGTTTGAGGTGTGGGTCAAGCAACATTTCGGTTATTGTCTCTTAAAATCGAGCTAGCGCGATGGCTCTCCATAACTAAAAACGGTTGGACTTCCACAATCGACCAACTTGGCCAAACAATGTATGTACATTGAGCTTAAAGTTTACATAATCCAGCTAGATCGTTTATTTGAGCAAGTTTCCCAGAAAACAAATAGCAGTCTAGCCTTTTGCTAATGCTGTCTAGATTATCTATTGAAAGAACTGGAGGAGCAGGTACTCTTGCGTTAGCAAGCTAAACTAGTTTACAGGCTACAGTAGGTAGTCTAGGTATTTTCGCTATCTAGCTGTTCTTGCATTCCTTGCAAATCAGCGTTAAGAAAAAGCAGAGCTAGCTAGTCAAATTTAACTAACGTTTACATTTGCCTGTTGCTTAATCGGTGATTTAGAAGACCGTACTGTTCAAACTATCTAGCGCAGATAGCCTAGAATACCGTATTTCTTAGACTAAACTTCACCCTCAAATAAACGCCGCCCTCAAATAAACGGCGCACCAAAAATGAACAATGTGTAATAAATCGAAGTTTAATCGAATAAACACTGTAATTAAGAAAAAATGATAGTAACTGGCGACGCTGAGGGGCCTCTGCTTCAGGCCCCATAAAGGCTTGGGCCGGCCCTGGGCTATAGCAACAGCAGCCAGCTTGCCTTGCAAACTTCTTTTGAATTAACCATTTCCCCCTAAATCAGTGGTTCCCAACCTTGTGGGGTCGCATGGAATTGAAATGGGGTCGCCTGAAATAGTAAGTGATCAATACAAAAACATATAAATAATTCAGGGTTGCCAACTCTCACGCATTGGCCGTGAGACACACGCATTTCAACCATTTCACACGCTCTCACGCCACACCTTGTATATCTCACGCTGAAAAGCACCCCGATAGCACCCCAAAAAACATTGCTCATTTATTAATAGTATTCAGTCCCGGAGTGGCCATCGGGAGAATCGGGAGAATTCACGGTGGGCCGCTCTGCAGTGGCGTGTTCAGGGAGTGGCCTAGGGTGGCACGGGCCACCCCTGAAATCTGATTGGCCACCCCAAGTGCCACCCCAATATTTTAAAATATGATTGGCTATGTTCAGTCAGAGGCGGGCCACGGCACTGAATGTAAACTGCACTCTTGTTTAGAGTTGCAGTTCCTTCTCAAACCTGAGAGGCAGAGATGCGTTAAAGTAGTATGTAGCCCCATTAATCGTATTTTCATAATTACGCTGCTCGGTCAATTTTAAACCAAAAAACAAGAGGGGGACAGCTTTGAGGAGATACGAGGAATGCCAAGTTAACCAGCCGGTCAAATTGTTATTTTGGTTTCTGTAAAAACTTTTATTTGAGCGAGACTGCTTGTCCCCGTCAGCCTCCGTTGACGATTGCTGCAGCTGTTGTCGACCTGCGTCTGATGAGCATGTTCTTAATTTCGCCCAGGGGTCAATTCTGCACGAAAATACTAAAGGAGGGCAGCGTTTTAAAGATAAAACGATTGCGAAGACAGTCAGACGGTCAGAATTGTATTTAGGTCGCTGTCAAACTCGTAGTTTGTGCGCAAAGCGAGCGCGCCTGTTAACTTTTTTCCCCCAGTGCAGACTCGCTTCGCCCGGTCCCTTTAACAAGCGTGTGCGCAGGCGCTCCTGGTCACACTTCATGCCACCCCCAGTAGCGGACTGGCCATCAGCATCGGGAGCACCGGGAGAATTCCCGATGGGCCGAAGCACTTCTGGGCCGGAGGGCAGCTTGCCTTATTTATTTTTTAACTAGCCTACTAATAAAAATGTCGGCAGAAGATCGAGCGACACGGTTGGCCAGCAACACGGTTGGCCAGCAACACGGTTGGCCGGCCCCCCTTTCCCCCAGGACGGTTTGTCTATTCCAAATGAACGTATGCAGCCCTTACGGGCTGTCACTGTTGTGTGTAAGCGGCACTAACTGACAAATCAAAAGCTAGCTAGTAGAGACAATATAAAGATGCAAAACCAGGCTAAGAAACGTAAACGTAATTACCTTCACTAGACAATGTTTGCCAATTGGACAAACGGCTATACGGTTTGTGTGTTTTACATCAAGCTCCAAAACATTTTTTCGCTCAAATCAGCCCAAAAAAATTGCTTGCGCGCTGTGCGCGCTCGCATTAAGCGTGGAACTACCTAACATCACTTCAGCCACAGAATTGGCATGCATTAGCAGGGCGCTCGCTGTGATGGCGAATAGGCCTACGGGACCGGTTCTGGTGGGCCGGTGTGGATCAAAGTCCAGGGCCTATTTTTACTCCCAGTCCGTCCCTGGCCACCCCTGCATATGTCAGTGCCCCACTGGTGCCACCCCTATCAAAAATGTCTGGACACGCCCCTGCCGCTCTGCCCGCTCATAAATTGGTCCAGCAGATCGCCTGCTTTCTCTTTCACACACTGAATAAAACGATATGTGTTAAGTTACTGTGTGACTGAATGATAAGTAAGCTAAACTAGGTTTTAATCTAAATAAGAGCATAATCAGACCGTGCATTAAAAAGTGCCGTTTTCAGTTGTCGCCCTCTCTTTCTCAAACACAAGTGCGTGTAAGGATTTGCCACGGAGACAACCCTAAACAATATTTTTTTGTTGTGGAGTTAGCAAGATTAAGCTGATGCGAACATAATAAAATGGATGGGGAAAAGATGCCAGGAGGAACTGAAAAAGGCAGGTAAAAAAGAAAGATCTGTAAATCTAGGTTCCTAAAAGGGTGGGAAAAATATGTTTTCTCAAAACCCTGAATCTTTCAGGTCCAAATCAAATTTGGGTTATAATTTCCGGAGAATATTACAATATGAGTCCAACAAAATGTTTGTATTAGCCTACAGAAAGCTCAAAAAACGAGTTTGCACTGAAATTAATGCAAAAAATTGCATTCATGTGAAGTTCGGATTTCACCTCGTCTCAAAACCTTGGCTAGTTCCTAAGTTCGGGTTAAGCCCCGATTTTTCGACGTATGGCTCGGCCCCTGGTAGGGGATGGGCTGGCTTTTGCCATTACATTGCCAGGCTGAAAATGGGTCCCACTCCGGCGCAGATAGTATATAATATCGATAATATAGAATTGCGCAGCTCCCCCTGTCAATGATGGGGGAGCTACCAGCTACCAAATCTCACGCCAAGGTTTTTTGAAAAGTTGGCAGCCCTGCAAAATGAACGTTTACTTGCAACATAGTTTGTAATTCTATTAGGCCTACTTGAACTTTTTTGCTAAAATTGTCAGTGTTTTGAGTATCTGTGGTCACTACAGCTTTGTGATGTCAAAGTGGGGTCACAAGCCAAAAAAGGTTGGGAACCACTGCCCTAAATGAATGTCAAACTTCATTACGTTTTGGGTTCAGCTAGCAGACAGTACTGTTTGAATCGCGATTCCATCAGAAATATTGCCAGTGACAACGTTGTTACAGTAGCTTGTTTCAAAGGGGGTTCTTTTGTTTCAAAGAGGGATCTTAATGAATTATGCAATATGAGTAGGCTAAATGCTTGCAAATATCACTAGAATGGAAAAACTTAAGAGGACGGACCCACCTGCATCCAAGTAAGCACACCCTACAATTTCCCCAGAAATTGTACGCTCTCTAGTTTAAGTTGTCGTACTCTGTCATTCCCCTGCAGTTATTTTGAGGTTGTGCCCATGCACGATGCACAGAGGGGAATGAGAATATTTAATGCTCCAGCTAATTATTGAACTGACTTATGGCATGAGGGCTTTTTATTGTCGCACAGGCCTTTCTGAAACCAGACGGTTTGATCACACGGAAGGAACAGGCCTGGCAAAATTGGATGGTAATGAAAAGCAAATGGAAAGTTGGCTTGGGGGCAGGGTGAAAATATTGAAGGATTAGCTGACTGTCTGTGGGTGTTCTGTTCTAACGCACAAACACTTTAATGCACATGCACTGTATGCAAAGATGCTAACGATGACATTAATGCATGGCCACATTACACTTTCACTTGCAGTGCATCTGGAAAGTATTCACAGCACTTCACTTTTTCCATATTTTATGTTACAGCCTTATTCCAAAATAGATTAAATCAATTAGTTTTTTCCTTAGTTCTACACACAATACCCCTTAATGACAAAGTGTAAAAAGTTAGTTTACTATTTTTTATAGATAAGCAAAATCCCTTAAATGTCCCTGTACTTACAGTAAGTCACTCTGGATAAGAGTGTCTGCTAAATGACTAAATGTAAATGTAATATACATTCCATGGTCGTACTGTATTATATGATTAAACCTTTGGCAGCAATTACAGCCTCAAGTCTTTTTGAGTATAATGCCACTAGCTTGACACCTATTTTTGGGCAGTTTCTCCCATTTTCTTTGCAGGACCTCTCAAGCGCCATCAGGTTTGATGGGGGGGCGTCGGTACACATCTCTCCGGAGATGTTCAATCGGGTTCAAGTCTAGGCTCTGGCTGGGCCACTCAAGGACATTCACAGAGTTGTCCCGAAGCCACTCGCAAAGCCACTCCTTTGTTATCTTGGCTGTGTGCTTACGGTTGTGTCCAGTTGGAAGATGAACCTTCGCCCAGTCTGAGGTCCAGAGTGCTCTGGAGCAGGATTGTATTGAGATGTCTGTGTACATTGCTGCATTCATATTTCCCTCAACCCTGACTAGTCTCCCTGTTACTGTCGCTGAAAAAACACCCCCACAGCATGATGCTGCCACCACCATGCTTCACGGGATGATATTGGGCAGGTGATGAGCGGTCCCTCCAGACATGACGCTTGGCATTCAGGCCAAATAGTCCAATCTTTGTTTCATCAGACCTGAGAATTTATTTTCTCATGGTCAGTCCTTCAGGTGCCTTTTAGAAAACTCCAGGCAGGCTGTTGTGCCTTTTACTGAGGAGTGCCTTCCGTCTGGCCATTACCATACAGGTCTGATTGGTGGAGTGCTGCAGAGATGGTTGTCTTTCTGGAAGGTTCTCTCTTCACAGAGCAACGCTGGAGCTCAGTCAGAGAGGTGACCAAGAACCTGATGGTCACTCTGATAAAGGCCCTTCTCCCCCGATTGCTCAGTTTGGCCGAGCGGGCAACAACTGGTGGTTCCAAACATCTTCCATTTACAGATGATGGAGGCCACTGTGCTCATTGGGACCTTCAGTACTGCAGAAATGTTTCTGTACCGTTTGCCAGATCTGTGCCTCGATACAATCCTGTCTCGGATGTCTACAGACACTTTCTAGGACTTCATGGCTTGGTTTGTTCTCTGACAAGCACTGTCAACTGGGGGGACCTTATATAGACAGGTGTGTGCCTTTCCAAATCATGTCCAATCAACTGAATTTACCACATGTGGGCTCCAATCAAGTTGTACAATCAACTTTTAAAAAGGACATTTCTTTTAATAATGGCTTCCAGTGAACTTTTTCCGGTTTTCCAAAAATACATGTATAGCTTATTTGTGTATTTTCCATTATCTGATCGTCATAAGCTTCACCAGCGATAAGCGGTAGCCTAATTCGAAACTAGCATATCGTTTTTGCAATTCGTGTTGATGTAAACACACAAGCCACAGTACAATTTATTGTTCAGGGTGCATTTGAGAACAGGATAAATGGGAGAGCAAGCAGAGATCGTAGCTTCTAGCCTAGAAGTTCCTATATAATACACTTCTCTCATGTTTGCAAACATGGACCGTGCCCCGTCAATAAATGAAGAACAATAGCGGTTTTGCCAGGATAACTGGATCTATAAGACCCTTGAATGTTTATGATGTCCCTGTGTGTAAACATGTTACTGACAGGCTGACTCGCTAACACAAAACTCTCTGACTGGAGACAACCCACAACTTGTGTAACATCCTTTATAATGTAATTTTGCTGAATGATTGAAGGGCTACACAACAAACGTTTTAATGAATTAATCACAGACTTAACAACACGGAAATGGATGACAGATTGACGAAGGCAAGTTAATTTTCCCAACTTGCCTTTGGCTCCGTGCAAGAAGCGCCATCTAGCGACCATTACGTGTCAGTAACTAAATTTAAATAAATTAAATTGTAGATATCAGTCATCGTTATTCTTAATACATATCTATTATAAAATCTAAGATATCTGTAAATCAGTTTTGACTAGTCCAAATATTTTCACATGGAGGAATAAAAAAAATATATATCTTAAATAAAACTCAAAATGACATTTACATTTTTACAAAATTGCTACTGGTCTACTGATTAAATGTTAAATCAACTTTCCATAGTAAAAGAGACGTGCAGATAGCACTAGCATTTAGCTGAGCATGCTTTTTCAATTATTCACAATATATTTTTTCCTCTTACATTCACCTATGTCAGATGTAACTGAAGGTTGTCAAGACTCTAAATATGAATTGGAGCATTAGTAACAAATCTGAGCGTTAGTTTATGACAACTGGATGTGTAAATCATTATTTTAGTCGTTATATACAAAATCAAAAGGTTGCTGGTCCGATTCCCGGCTGTGCAAAATCCTGTCCTTGGTTAAGGCACTTCGCCCCAATTTGCCTCGAGAGGAATGTCCCTGTACTTACAGTAAGTCACTCTGGATAAGAGTGACTAAATGTACATGTAATATACATTCCATGGTCATACTGCAGTGTTTCCCCTACCATTATATTGGGGGGGGCCCAATATTTTTAATTCTTAAAAAAAAAGAAATCTTATATAGTGCCAGATCACCAAAAAAGTAATTCAAGGTTACCTTTCCTATAAAACAGGTCTATAGCTTGCTCTTTTATTAATCAAACTAAATGGCCTTATGTTATGTATCTTATTTACACAACGGCATGTCATTTCCTCCCCAACCTCCCCCAACCCCCCCCTAACATGAACACACTTGCCTATGTATAGCTAGACCATCACACAGTCCCTAAGCTGGACAGATGGATATTAAACTTAGTTTAAACATTAGTTTAAACTTAAACTAATGTTTAATTTCCATCTTGCATGTACTCCAAGATAAATAAGTATTTTAGAGTTCCTTTGTCGAATGTCTTATCACCAGCGATCCATAGTAGTAACAACCTTACAGTAAGCATACTACCACTCATTGTAGTTTATGGGTGGTGTCTTGAGCAAAACTAAGTGACAATAACTAAAGATGATAATCAAAATTCAACCAACTTCACGCTCCCAAAACTTGACTAGAAAAAATGCTTTAACAAGCTTACTTTCCTTACAAATTATTTGTATTCAGTGATCCTTAATGTTTATTATATTGAGTGACTTCAACACTAACTTTCGTAATATGACAAAAAGGCAAATGGTAAAAACATTTTAACTACGTAACAACTTAACTGTCACCGTTTTCATTGATGAAATGAATAGTTCTCTTGTCATTTCCCCTACACGCATTAGTAGCAGTATAAAGTACTACTGTTGTCTCTTTCCAGCTTTCGGAAGCTCTGCCACCTCTTCAGTGTTCGGACAGCAGCCCAGTGGAGGGAGTGTCTTCGGACAGGTAACATTCTCAGTCATAGCATCCCAAAATATTTGTGTTTGTATGCGTAAATGTTTCAATTTGATTAAATAATTTAGACACCCACACAATAACTCACTCTTAAATCTCAGCACTTTTCTGACTTTGTTATTCCCCGTTGTTTAACTCCTGCAGCAGCAGCCATCTGGCGGTGGTCTGTTTGGGTCAGGCTCCACTGCCCCAGCCGCACCTGGTTGTGGGGTTTTCTTTAGTGGCCTGGGGGGAAAACCCAGTGATGATGCAGCCAGCAAGAACCCCTTTGGAGCTACACCAAGCACCGGGGTCTTTGGCCAATCCAGCCAGCCAGGTAAGTAGATTAATTTAGAAATGGTTTAACCGTGTGTCAGAGCAGATGAAAGATGTCTGACAGGTCATTCATATATGCCAATAAATTACATTTTGCTTAATTATTGAAGGGCTAGACAACTAACATTGTAATTAAATAATCACCAACTAACAACATGGAAATTAATGACAGATTGACAGATTTTGAAGGACAGATTTTATTTTAAATGTGGTGGTTTTCTTGGAATTGAGTGACTAACTAAATAACCAATGTTTTGTGCAAGTACACACTGTCTCAATATAGTCAAAATGCCCTCTGCTAGAAAAGAGCCTTTTGAGTTGGATGTTCAACGTCTAGGAACAAGTCTGCCAAAATAACCATAGAATTTTGCCACCTATTAAAGGGAGACAGATCAAAATCAAGCAAAGATCAAAATATTAGATATTTATAGTTGAATATCAAATTAGTTTGAATGCAGGGGATGATGTTGGGCCCTTGATTGGTTGGAATTTGTATGTCATATCTTTGAGATGCGTCTATGTTTTAGGAGTTGTGGGTTGAGAACTGAAAGCTGTGAACCTTGGTGCAGAATCAGAATTTGGTTTTATTCGCCATGTAGGTTTACACAAACCCGGAGTTTACTGTGGCCGGAAGGTGCAAACAATAAACATATACGGATCTTAAATAAAAAAGTTGAAAAGTACAGTAGTCTAACTAATACTAAGAACTAACAATCTAAAAAATACAACAATTTAAAATGTAAATTATGAAATATTAATAATATATATATATATATATACACATACAAATATGAATGGGCAATAGTGCAAATAAAGTGGTTTGTGCGTAGTCCAACAGGTGTCGGATGGACTAATAATAGATAATGGTTAAATGTCAATGGGAGTCCTTGGCCTTGTTGAAGAGGCCAGTAGCGGATGGAAAGAAACTGTTCTTGTGGCGTGAGGTTTTGGTCCTGATGGACCGCAGCCTTCAGCCGTAGGGTTTATAAAAGATTATTCCAGATCCGGAGAACAATGTTGCAGAATCCCTGTCACATCTACACACCAGCCACTGTTAGTGTAAAACAAATGCCACTTCAGGGCCAGATGCAGCCTGCTTTGACCGGGGGGGGCAGTGAACATTATTGGGGGGGGCGGTATCATGATTACGGAAAGTGATCGTATTATTGTTTATATTGATACAATTTTTGAGACTGCTTAACTATCCTAGTGTTAATCATGTGCAGAGCCAGACGTTTTAAAACATTTGGGAGAATGGATGAATGATGTCGCACACGAAAATAGCACACCTTACCACTGACGAAAAGCAACAATAATTTATACGATAGATAGGCCTACTTTAGATTTTGATCCTTATTTACTGACAAGTGAACTGCTTACTCCACTAAAGTAGAGTAAAAACCCGCCAAATTTGACATTTGCTGACATCTATATTTACCTCATCCACAATCCCTCTCCATACACCGGGGAAGCCTTTAAGGCAGCGGTCCCCAACCTTTTTTGCGCCACGGACCGGTTTCATTTAAGACATTTTCTCAGACCGGCAGGGACGGACTAGGAGGAAAGATGGGCCCTGGACTTGATCCAAACTGGCCCACCACAACCGGTCCCCGTATAGGCCACAGCTGCCCTGCTAATGCATGCACATTCTGGGTTTGATGTGATCCTAGTTACTTCCACACCAATATTTTTTTGGTACTGATTTGAGCTTTATGTCGTTTTTCAATTGGTAAAACCTTGTCTAGTGGATGTTGGTGTCTTTTTGTCTCTTAATTTTTCAGCCCCATCTTTACGTTTCTTAGCCTGGTCTTAGCCACTGTTGTCTGTAAACAAGACTAAGCTACGACAGTGACACCCGAAGTGCGTTCCTTCCATCCAGTTTATTGACCCACGGACCGGTACCGGTCCACGGACCGGTGGTTGGGGAACGCTGCTCTAACTGATTTTTTCATACCTTCAACATGAAATTATTTTGGCTGAAGTCAGAGGGCAGACAAAATAAGTTGCAGACTTGTACACGCTTGCTAAATATGTCTTGGATGGGTCCAGTCAAAACATTTAGACTTTCTCTTGTAGTTCTGTCTTTCCTTTACCATTTTTAATAGCTGACAAACTCCTCTCCACTGACCAGTCCTTAAAGCTAAACTCTGTAATCCAGAGAGGCTAGCCGTTAGCAAGCTAGCTTTGAAAGCCCTCCCTCGCTTCAGAGGTGTCTCCAAAGCCACGCCTCTATCACACACACACTAACATGTCCACAAACTACATGAGCTACATGAACTACATGTAACTTCATTACATTAACAAAATATATTAAAAACTAATCAAACCATGTAATTACTTGTCCATAAGAAAAACAGCAATCATGGCGTTGGTTTTCAGTTCCTTCAATTCCAGCATTTTATCTAGCGTGGAAAAGCAACGCCTATGTTGATGCTGTTGATCTTTTTCATTTGTTGATGTTTCTAAAAGTCTTTTAGTTTTTGCTTTTACTTGTGGTTCAGGATGACGTGATTGCGCAAACAAGCTGCACGGCGGAGCGTAAATATAGATTGACAGACAGGAAGGACATCCTATTATTACATTCAGCCCAAATGCAATAATTGGTCTATACATTTTGTCCCTTCCCTTCAACAGAGTAGTAGAATAGTAGTTTTCATTTTTTTCACATTTAGACCATTTAAATTATTTATTGCTGTCATGATGTGAAGAGACCTTCAACCAGTATAACAATAACAATTACACATCCTAGCTCTAAGTTTAAGTTTCACATTCCTTGTGCACCTTGTCTCTAAAAAAATATGGGATACTTGCACACCAAGTAAACCACAATAAGACCCTTCTGTGTTTGTGTATGTAAGTGTAAATAAATAAATAAAACACCTCCCCTCCTCTCTTCCTTTGCTAGGTTCCAGTAGTCTGTTTGGAAGCAGCGGGGCCAAGACCTTTGGCTTCGGCCAGACCTCATCCTTCGGAGAACAGAAACCCAGCGGCACCTTTAGCACTGGTGGAGGGAGTGTGGCTGCCCAAGGGTTTGGATCCTTCTCCCCAGCCAAACCAGGTACAGCATAACCCCACTAATCTTCAAAACAAGTCACAGTAGTGGACAGTAAATTATGTTTAGTTGCTCTTCTGTTCAACCCATGACATTCTGTCCCCTTTGACACACTGGATCATCAACTATCCAAATTAGAGGGACTCACATCAAACTTGTAAACTGTAGAATATCACACACTGAATCAAAGCAAATTAATTCAATCAATAGTTTGTTTTGACGTTGTATATGTAAGATAGCAGCTGGCCTACCAAATATAGATGTTACGAGGTAATTACACCATGCCTTTTAATTTGAGTGTTTTTCTCCTTTTTGAATGCTGTGGTGGAATTTTTGCAGTAACTGTATGAAAAAAGTCAGGATGCCGCTTTAAACCAAATATGTATTAATACCAAAAGTACTTTAACGAAGATCTTTGTAATCCGTCTATCAAGAGGCAGCACACTAGTCAACGTGCCTCAAGATAGTCATACAAGACCCAAGACAGACACCGTCTTTTATGCAGGATACTTCTAACATTAGTCAATCCAATCAGTATACATGTCCATCACAAAGTCCTTCCTGTGATCAACTAATTAATAGTTTGGCTCCATCCTTACTTTACAGGATAAAGTCACCCCTATGGTTTTTAAAACGATTCTCTATTGTTTCTCACAGATTACAAAATTGCCCCTTAGCAGCAAAATCACCTTATTAACCCATGAACTTTACATGTCTCTTCCTATCTCAGCCTGATGGTAATTCACGCAGTCAGTCAAATGTTTCACAACACAACTGCTCAAACAGTCTCTGTTTATTGTTGATTCTTAAAAGGATCCCCATTAGCTGTCACAAAAATGGGACAAGCTAATCTTCCTGGGGTCCAACAAAAAGAGAAAAGAAAATCACTTAACAATGATAATCTAAAAGCAGTAAACATTGTAGACATCATTATAAACATCATCAGAAATGATTTAGCATAAGTTATTATATAGGGAGTCAGGTGACTGAGCGGTTAGGGAATCGGGCTAGTATTCAGAAGGTTGCTAGTTCGATTCCCCAAAATTATGTTGTGTCCTTGGGCAAGGCACTTCACCCTACTTGGCTCGGAACATTGACAAAGTGGTATTCGCTTACAAAGGATATGGTAAGAGCCTGGTAACACCATGGAAACAAACACCGCTTCCTTTTACAGTCCAGTTTCAGATTAGTTACTGAGTATATAGCCATGTTTTACCTGGTATCGCCTTGGAACGTATCAGTACCAGGGTTTTTCCTGCATAGAGAAAATGTGGGCGCGCGCCTAAGCCGTTTTCCCTGAGCGCCTATGAAAAATCCCAAGCGCCTAAGGCAACAAAAAAGTCTGCAATCATTTTATTTTATTTAAAGCTGTGTTCATCATGCGTGCAATGCATGTCAGCGAATATGTTCTTAATATTATGTTTCGAGTAGGCTACAGCCGAACCCTCGTTCTGTTTTGATCAATAATCGAGTTGATAAGCGGGTCTTCTTGTCTGATCAAAACGCAACTGTGAGGTGCGCGAATGGACAGAGCGGTCTTTCCGCTGCGAGGGCCAGCCCGACGTGCACGAATACACCTGTACGAATGCAAATGAAATTTCCACTCAAAATGCTGACAAAAGTTTGATTAACGATTTAGGAACACCTGGGAATAAATACATTGATTAGAATATATATAAATATATATTAAGTTATATGTGCTCGCTATAACTTTATATTGGAGCCGTCATCGCAATTAATCACTCGTGCAGTGCATGCAGGGACGGATTAAGAAACCACTGGCCCCTGGGCCTGGACGTGTCAAGGACTAGAATTTTTCGGAGCAGTCCTTTTGGGCTTGTGTCATCTTCAGGCTTAATGAATGATCTGAGCTGAATCAGTTCATTGCCTAAACTGTCATCTAGGGCAGATGGGTATGCAGATGCCAGAACTGTTGCCTTTTCAATCACTGCATTGGAAAAGCACACTGAATAAACTGCACAGGTGCCTGTAGGCCTCCAGACGGTGTCCACGGCTCTGAGTGAGCGTGTCGATGGCAACATTGAAGGTCTCTACCTGAAACTTGCGTCTTCCATCAAGCTCAGTATCTTGTTCTCCACTCATCAGCAAAAGTCTTGCGTCTCCTTCTGCGATGGCTGTCATGTCTCCAAGTCTGGCTGACGCCAGGTAAACTCAGAGCGGCCCTCTCAAAACTGTCAAAAAAGTCTCTGTGCAGCCACAAAATCATGCAAGGATTCGAGTGCCCTAACTGCAGTTACAAGGGCTATATCACCCCGCTGCAAAACAGCGCTAGTTGCTTGAAATCTGGATAATACAGTATCCCAAAACGTAGCCATGAACGCCATCTCCAATGTCTCTAATTGTGCACAGAGCGCAGCACCTTCAGAGCGCGTGTCCCTTTTTTCGGTGTCATCCGTAGACAAAGTCCTGAGCCTCTCTTGTATATTCTGGTAATTTTCCCAAAGTGCTTTTGTTGAGTCAGCACGGCAGCTCCAGCGTGTAGTGGAGAGAGATTTAAGCGTGAGATTGATGCGCACATGGGAATCTCCAAATACTGTGCCCCAGCGATGCGTCAAAATATTTGCCAACTATATTGCTACAGGCTTCAATACTGTTGACTCCGACCAGATTCAAAGAATGGGCAGCACAGGGGACATAATGAATCAATGGATTCCTCTTCTTTAGATGCGCCTGCAATCCATTATATTTTCCAGACATATTGGAGGCATTGTCATATGATTGTCCGCGGCAGTTTGTCAAGTCTAGGCCAAGATCGTGCACCATTGAGACAACACAGTCTGCTAAACTTTCCCCAGTGTGACTAGTGATGGGCTCGAATACTAGAAAGCGTTCCACTACATGGCCCGTTTGGTTCAAAAATCTAAATCTAAATGTGAGCTGATCTACATGGGATAGATCAGGGGTAGAGTATACTATTACAGAGAAATATTTAGCGTTTTGTAATTAATTTATAATTGCTTGTTTCGTTTTCTGTCCCACAAGTTCTATGAACACCTCGAAAGTTGTTGAAGATAAATACGAAACATTACCCCTACCCATCTGTCCAATCTTCCTAATATGCTCTGCCAAGAACGGGTCAAAATGTGACAACAATTCCAAGATGCCTAAGTAGTTGCCATTGTGTGGTGAACTTAGCAATTCTTCATTTCCCCTAAATGCGAGGCCCCTCTCCCCCAGGAACTTAATGACAGAGACCACTCTCCTAAGCACCTCTCTCCAATATTGCCTCTCTCCATCGATTTGCTTAACAAGGTCGGAATCCACGGTGGCACCTGTGGCTCTCTGATGCAGGGCAAGCATGCAGGCTAGATGTTCTGCACTTGTCTCGTGCTCGCAGATTCGCTCCGGGTGTTTCCAGTCACAGTAGCCAGAAACGAATGCTTGAGATTGAGGAAAACAGCTTGCATGGAAAACAGTAAATATTTCTTGTGGATGGGGAATACGTTATCCACTGTCTATCAACCACTTGGCCATTGGGCAGTCTGCATGTAAGCTGCTCATTTGTCAACACTCGAGTTTTGACACCAATCCCACTGTCCCTAATAGAGGCTGGATAATTTGCACACCGATTGTGGAACACTTTAACTCCAAGTGCTCCTCTATCTATAAGAAATGCTTTGGCCCGCTCACTGTGAGTGTTCTTCCACAAAGCTGGGTCAGTTACAGCTTCAAACCAAGCCTCGCCCTGGCTCTGCTCTCCTTCAGAAGGCTGTCTCTTATCCTCTATGATGCTAACAGGCGGCGGAGTCGACACATGTTGGCGTTGTTGACCCTCTTCTATAGCACCGGTCTCCTCCTCCTCACCAACCAACAGTGGCCTCTGTGCCGGTGGTACAGCATTACCCGCCGATGCCAACAGTAGCCATGGTGGTGCAGCACTAGCACTGCTGCTACCAGGCTAACTCGTCGACTAATTAATTGAATTGGAATGTACTAGACCTGAAACGATTACTCAAGTAACTCCAATAATTTGATTATGAACTCCAATAAGTTGAATGCATTCAACCTGTACATGTCTCTTGGAAATGTATCCCTGATACAAGGTCCAAGCCAGCAAATGAAAATAAAAAAATTAAAACGTTGTCATAGGACTAAACCAAATACATAAGTGGAAAGGGATTGATTAGGAGATTCACACCATGCCATTCTGAAGGCCATACGTGGCTCCTGCTGTGAAATATTGAACTTTGAACTTTTGGTCAAAAATTAGGGTTAGGGTTAGAGTTCCTTTTAAGGTACATAGTCATGGTTTGGTACAGTGAATCATTGGGGTAAGTTAAACACAGCCTTTCAATATCATAACTCTAGTACCAACAGGGGCTCAACAGCGCCACCTAGAATCCCACATTTTGGGCTAAAAGTCCACTTTCAGATGTCCATATTTCACATCAGGAACCGAGTAGAGCCTTCAGACTGGTATTTTGTTACTCCCCTGATCAAGACCTTTCCAATGATGTATTTGTTGTAGTCGTATGACAACATTTTAATTTTCACCCTGTTGGACTAGACCTTGTGTCGGGTGTACATTTCACAGAGACATGAAAAGGTCAAATGCATAACATTTAATTGTGTACATAATGGCTAAATTCCTTAATGATAGCTTTTTTAAACTTACTTTTATTGTTAAAGGGGTGATTTACTGGGTTTTTTGAGTATTTTACACTGTTCCTTAAGGTCTCCGAATAGGGTATGTAACATTGTTTTGGCTGCAAAATGTCCCGGGTGCTGTTCTATGCCCTCTTTTACATCCAGCATTTTTCTCCCGGGAAAAAACGCTAGCTTTTTTTTTCATTGGTATTTAGATGAGCTGTGCGCTGATTGGTTGGTTTACAACGAGCGAAGCTGCGGAGCAAAGACGGCCAACAGCACTCACTGAAACAAGAAGGTGGCGACTTGAAATAAAAACGTACAAATAAATCTATTGTGTCTACACAACACTGTTTTCAACAGATTGACTAGATATAATTTGAAATGATCACGGTAGTTTCCACGTCTTTTGTCGAAGCAAACAGAATCGCCTTAGGTGGGTAACGTTAGCACTACAGCTCAGCATACAAACTATCGTGATTCAACACAGCTTTAGTTAGCTCTAGCTATCTTACTGAAAAATAGATCTGGACAAACATGCATCTGAATTGTAGATTTACATAACAACACGGGTTATTTATTTGAATGGAACATAGTCAGGAACATGAAATAACGTAAATCCAATTGCCAATAAACTAGGCTAAATCATAACACATTCATGCTCTTGCGTTAGCAAGCTAAACTGGTTTACATGCCTACAGTATAGGTGTTTTCGCTATCTAGCTGTTCTTACATTCCTTGCAAATCACCGATGAAAAACAGATGAACTTGAGTCTAGTTAACATTGACTAGATGGTTATGGCTGATGTTTGTTTATACTGTAGCATAGAAGATCTCTGTGCAGTTGCGCGAACCATTTCACCAAGGACGGTTTTAAAAACCTGGGAATATGTAAAGCAGGATTTGCTATGAAGCTGTTGCTGAAAAGAGGTGCGTTACGACCTTAGTTATGTTCATCAGAACCGCAAACTGTAGTATGATTTTGTCAGTAACAGTTATTAGCAATGCTAACGTATCCTGTATCTAGCACAGCCTTTCTCCAGTTATTTCGAATAGATAATCTAGACAGGCGTCAGAAAAAGGCTAGACTGCTTTCGTTTTCTGGCTATTTTTTTGGAAGCTTCCCTTCTAATGCCGACTACAGCTAGTCTAGCTAGTCATTTGCTAAGTAAGGTATGTTAATGTGTTTAGAAACGTAGCGTCGCTACCTCGGACTGGGCAAGAACACCAGTGAGTGGGCTGGTCTGGATGTACATTTTGGGGCATGACAAAGACACAGACCAGAGCCAATTGAATGCGCGATACCCTACTGACGTCAGTCGGGTGGATTTTTCCAAAAGCTACCGTTTTACAGCTAGATTTTTTTCTTTTTGAGATTTGCATGGGAAAATAAGTGTCAATGGACTTTGAGGTTCACTGTATGTTCATTTTACCCACCGAACTGTCGTTATTCAACTATGACAAGGTAAAAACGGTTTTGCAGTCAGTGACCCCTTTAAGGATTTAACATGGGGTCAAATACAACGGGGGGATGGTGGCGGCGGGCGACGGGGGGAGAATGACATGCCGTTGTGTAAATAAGATAAATAACATAAGGCCATTAGTTTGCTTAATAAAAGAGCAAGCTATAGACCTGTTTTATAGGAAAGCTATAGACCTGTTTTATAGGAAAGCTATAGACCTGTTTTATAGGAAAGGTAACCTTAAATGAATTTTTGGGTGATCTGGCACTATATAAGAAGGGGAGAAGCGGAGGGGTTTTGTTTCGTCCGGAAGTGGCTTATTTTCTCTATAATGACAACGGCGTACTATACATGATCCCGCTTATTACACGGCTACTTGTCGAAAAAATAACTTAAGACAGTGTGTCTTTTTACAATTTATGTGTTACCATTCGTAGTACGTGTTGATCAGCAGAGAAATAGTTCGCCAAAGACGTTGAACTTCATAGACGTTGAACATTCTTTAGGCTTCAAATCAGCTGACGTCGCTAAGCAACGGAGTACGCTGGGGTTGAAAAGTGACTGGACTACTTGCGGAGTGCTACGAAAGACGCGAATCCGAGGCAAAAAGGCCACTTCCCTTGACAGCGGTCAATTATACATAGCAACGGTCAGTTATCGAAAAATAATTGACCGCAGAACGTTGGGAAGCCCCATTCAAGTGAATGGGGCATTCTACAGCATTAAGAACTAGTACGACTATTTTCTTCCCCTTCCGGTCAGGTTCACGTTCATTTTGAGTTTTAAATTCTTCATATCAACAGTGTACAAGTATAAATAAATACAAGGAAATCATATTTAATAGCCTAATTGGCCTACATTATTCATAAATCGTCTAGCGATGGTAATTTTCCGCGAGGCCATTTTCCATTTTTTTCCAGAATCGATGAGGAATTTCTAAACTGGATGGACATAACATTAACCCATATTATTGTGGAATTATCAAGGAGACTTTCGTGTTTTGGGGTTGAAAATTCTTCGAGGATATAAGAAAAATCTTCCGTATACTACCCTGTGCGTCCGGGATCACTATATGAAACGGGCGATTGAAATCTACTGCCCTTCTGCTTTGGGATCACTATATGAAAGGGGCGATTGAAATCTACTGCCCTTCTGCTTGTCTAAGACCCAGGATGGCTCATTATTAACACACACGGCTTAGCATATCACTAGTCAAATCGAGTAATTCCAACCTTCTAAACTACTGGTAGAACAGGAGGTGCCCTACTACTTGATTCAAATGGGTGATTTTTGTGATTTACTGCGATCTAATCTACTG
The DNA here is from genome assembly GCA_903064625.1 of Mallotus villosus. NCBI lineage: Eukaryota > Metazoa > Chordata > Actinopteri > Osmeriformes > Salangidae > Mallotus > Mallotus villosus. The sequence continues at coordinate 106,927 of CAEFZP010005634.1, read as the reverse complement.
ATTCATACTGTATCGGGTGAAAACTCAGCCAGTGTCTTGGCTTAGAACGCTGCCTTTAACGTCCGTTCGCTAAACTAATGCGTCGTCCTGGTTGGATGTCAGATGGTTTGGAAAATCAAAAGGCTGATGGCTTTTTTATTTGCATGCATTAATTTAACTACTATTTTTAACTTTGGCTATAATATGCTATTTCTAATAGTTTTAAAGTGTTCCTTGATTTCTGGAGATCATCTCGCGACCCCCCCCTCGCTGTCTTGCGACCCCTCGGTGGGATCATCAGTATACATTTGTACAGTTTCTTTACATAATACTGATGGTAAATCATTTGTGAAGATGGCGTATAAGAGTGGTCCAAGACCTTAGAGTGAGACCAGCTGCCAGTGTAATAAACCCGTTGCGTCCCACTTGTGAGATATCTCTTCATAAACTAGAGAGCATACAATTTCTGGGGAAATTGTGAGGGTGTGCTTGCGGCTGCCCCAGCTGCCCATAGTGTCATGGTGTTTACTGATATCAACCACCACAGTTTTAACATTGGTTTTAGACAGCAAAGAACATTTGTGTAGGTTGTTGGTCAACTCGTCTTGTTATCTGGTTACTAATTCCTGGAGAGCAACCATTAGTTGACATGGAATTTTGTAAACTTGTAATAAACCATAGCAAAAGTAAACCATAAAAGTAGCTTCGTCCCAAGATCTCGACACTTCAACGGGGGCTTATTACTTGAAAGATGAATTATTTAGTCCCATTATCGTCCACCCAACCACTTTCAATGGAGAAATGACAGTTTGACGCTGCGGAAGGCAGATACGGTTTGAGAGCATATTGACATACTCAAATCTCAAAGTAAGAAGCTGTAATTTGGTGTGCAGCAATATAAAATGTGTACATATCGATGAGTTACTTTATTTCGTTGCTGCTGCATATGTTCTTTAAGAAATTAACGGAAGAAACGGTTGTGGACGATAATGGGGCCCCGAACGTTGGAGATTTAGAGTGGACGATAATAGGACCGTATACGCTACACTTGTTTGAAAGCACAGGTCATGATAATTTCACCAACAAATTGTTTACTAATGTCATAATAAATCGTACAACGAAAATGTCGGAGATCGAATGTTTATTTTAACGATTGAAAACAGATGCATCATAGACCGCTGTAGTATGTGTTGCCCGGGCAACATAGGCTAATGTCATGATGCTAATGCTTCAGTGAAATAGTAGACTAGCTACTGTTTCCGAAAGTAGATGTAGTTCCTCAATAATATCAGCTTATATTGTACATTACACTTCACAGTTGTGTTTCATATCTCAAAGTAAAATGAGTAAAGAGTTATCACCCTGGTCTCTTTGCTTGTGGCGTTTCTGCAGCTGCCTTGCAGTAGCGTTAAAGCTATAGTTAGCCTAGCTATCTCCCAGAAGTGAACAAGCTGCTAAACTAATGTTCTGCTAGAGGTAGTCACGCGTGTTTCGTGACGTTAGTAGCGCCAGTGACTCTGGCTAGCAAGTTAGCCACGTAAATAAAAATACATGCAACTCAATGGCTACCAACTTTTGACATGATGTTTTCTAAGTAATCCAAATATTGACGGATGCTTAGGGGGGCGGCACGATACCATCCTTGCTGTGCTGCAACAGTCTCTATGCACGTTGTATCTAATGTGTCGTTGCTAACGTGTGCTGACGCTGTGAAGTATAACTGAGTATTCTACCCTTTGCCGACAAAATAAACTTTATGCCACAAAAACGTTGTATGGTCCTAAACTGTGCAACGGAACTTAAATTCTGATACAAGCAACTCAATGGACACCAAGACAAAACTTTTGACATCGACGTTTTCTATGTAGTCCAAATATTGACCGAGTTTTAGGGGGGCAAAAATAATAATAAGATATATGTGAGATAACAAAGGTTGGCGCTCCTGGCCCAGGAGCGCACACCCAATTAGATGGCGGTTGGACTAAATCCATAGCATTCTAGTTTACTGATAAGTAGATAGTGATCTATGACATTGAATGCCACACAAAAATCAAGTAATACTGCACCAGTCATCATTTGGCTCTGGTTTGTACCTTTGTCACGCCCCAAAATGTGATCCGCGCTGCTCTGTGTACTTCCCTGGAATTGCGAAGAAGATTTTTTTAAGGATATTGAAAATGGACTATGGTCGTAAATGCAGTGTTCCAGGCTGTACAGGGAATGCTGACACTTTTCAGAGTCTTCCCAGGGAACCAAACACTCGACCCTCAATTACACATTTACATTACATTTACTTTTATGCATTGGACACTTTTATCCAAAGCGACTTCCAAAAAGAGTGCTTATAAAAGTGCATAGGTCACTGATCATAACAACGAGATAGCCCCAAACATTGCAGGTAACCAAAACATGAAGTATACATTGTGAACTAAATAAGTGAAGGGAAGAACCATAAGAGCATGTAGTTAACAAGATACAATTAAACAACATGAACCTTGAAAAAGTGCAAGGGTGTGCCTGTGGAAGCAAGCAACAAAAATATATTACACAGCAAGTACAATAGTTTTAAGACAGTTACAACTAACCAACAAGAGCAACAAGTCTCTCAATAAGACTAACATTTGCTCAATAACATTTGCTCGAACTATTTCACAGAGGACAGTTTTGAAAACCTTGGACAATGTAAAGCAGGATTTGCTATGACGCTGTTGCTGAGATTTGCATATGAAAGAGGTGTCAATGGACTTTGAGGTTCCCTGTATGTCAATTTTACCCACTGGACTGTCATTATTCAACGATGACAAGGTTGGTTTTGCAGTGAATTACCCATTTACGGAAACCAGCAAACTAGTCTCACGCTCCACTTCCTTTTTCCAGCTCCTGGCCGTTGGTGCTTTTCTAATTCTTATGCTTTTGGGCAGGGGGATGGACAATGTCGGATGTAGGCTATGTCACCTCGTTCTCTGGCAGCTTTCATGGCTGGAATGTGTTCCTTACGCTTTTGCCTGACGGCTTCAGTGTGGTCCTCATTCACATGGATGTTTACATTTACATGTATTAATTTAGCAGACGCTTTTATCCAAAGCGACTTCCAAGAGAGAGCTTTACAAAGGTGCATAGGTCACTGATCATAACAACGAGATATCCCCAACATTGCAGTCAAACATGAAGCATATATTGTGAAAACAAAAAATAAGTGACAAAGGGAAGAATCATAAGAGTATGAAGTTAAACAAGTTACAATTAAACAACATGGACCTCAAAAGTGCAAGAGTGTACCTGTGGAAAAAAGCAAGCAACAGTAAACTACTTCACAGCGAGTACAATAATTTTAAATCAGTTACAGCTAACCAACAAGAGCAGCAACTTTCTAAGTAAGAGTCATTGTGATCCTGGAGGAAACTAACATCATGTCCAGCAGATCTTTCCTAAGTGCCGTTGTATTCCCGGAACAAGTGTGTCTTGAGCCTTTTCTTGAAGGTGGGGAGACAGTCAGTGTCTCTGATGGAGGTGGGGAGTTGATTCCACCACTGGGGGGCCAGACAGGAGAAGAGCTTGTGTTGGGACTGGGCGGTCTTGAGCGGTGGGACCACTAGACGGTTGTCAGAAGAAGACCGTAGGTGGCGGGTGGGGGTGTAGGGCTGGAGGAGAGACTTGATGTCTGATACGGGCCGTGACGGGTAGCCAGTGAAGGGAGATGAGGAGTGGGGTAACATGGGAGCGTCTGGGTAGGTTGAAGACCAGGCGGGCCGCTGCGTTCTGAATCCTCTGGAGAGGGCGGGTTGCGCATGCTGGGAGCCCGGCGAGCAGCGAGTTGCAGTAGTCCAACTTGGAGAGGACAAGTGCTTGGACCAGCAGCTGGGTGGAATGCTCAGACAGGTATATCCTGATCTTCCGGATGTTGTAGAGGGTGAATCTACACGACCGGGAGACAGCAGCAATGTGGGCTGTGAGGGAGAGCTCTTCATCCATGGTAACCCCGAGGTTCCTGGCAGAGGATGAAGGGGTCACCGTCGCAGATCCCAGGGTGATTGAGAGGTCATGGGAGATGTGGACGGTTTGGCCGGGATGATGAGAAGTTCGGTTTTGGCGAGGTTCAGCTGGAGGTGGTGCTTGGTCAGCCAGGCGGAGATGTCTGTGAGGCAGGCCTCAATCCTAGCTGAGATCCCCGGATCGGTCAGGGGGAACGACAGGTAAAGCTGGGTGTCATCAGCATAGCAGTGGTAGGAGAAGCCATGGGAGGTGATGATTGATCCAAGTGAGGTTGTGTACAGGGAGAAGAGGAGAGGGGCCAAGGACGGAGCCCTGTGGGACACCAGTGGAGAGCTGGCAGGGGCCAGACACTTTGCCTCCCCAGGAGACCTGGTAGGATCTTCCGGACAGGTATGATGAGATCCACTGAAGTGCAGTGCCAGTGATGCCCATCTCAGAGAGTCTGGCGAGCAGGATCTGATGGTTAACCGTATCAAATGCTGCAGAGAGGTCCAGCAGAATGATGACGGATGACCTTGAGGCCGCTCTGGCAGACTGGAGGGCCATGGTGACTGACAGGAGGGCAGTTTCAGTGGAGTGGCCCGTCTTGAAGCCCAATTGGTAGGGGTCAAGCAGGTTGTTCTGAGTGAGAAAGTTTGACAGTTGGTTAGATACAGCGCGTTCAATTGTTTTAGAGAAGAAGGGTAGAAGTGATACCGGTCTGTAGTTCTGGAGGACGGCTGGGTTAAGGGAGGGTTGTTTGAGTAGGGGTCTAACTCTTGCCTGTTTGAAGGTAGAGGGGAAAGTGCCGGAAGTAAGAGAAGACTTGAGGACATGGAGAAGAAATGTTATGATGGAGGGAGAGATGGTTTGAAAGAGAGGGGAGGGGACTGGATCAAGGGGACAGGAGGTGGGGCGATGAGAGAGAATGAGGTCAGAGATCTCTGCCTCAGATAGGGAAGAGAAAGAGTTGAGACATTTAGTAGGGTCAGTCATAGAGGGTGAGTGAATAGGAAAGGTTGGTTCAGGGAACCAACTGCTAATGTCAGCAACTTTTTTCTCAAAGAAGGAGGAGAAGTTGTCTGCTGTCAGAGTGGAGGGGTGGGGGAGGTGGGTTAAGAAGGGTAGAGAAGGGTTGAGGGGTTGAGGCAGAGTTAATTTTGTTCAAGAAGTAGTGAGTTTTTGCATCAGTTATATGGGCGGAGAAGGATTTGAGGAGGGAGTGATACTTATCAAGGTCTAGACTGTCGTTAGACTTGCGCCATCTCCTCTCAGCTGCTCGAAGGGTGGAACGTTCTTCACGAATAACATCAGTGAGCCACAGGCAGGAGGGAAAAGATCGCGCAGGCCTAGTTGACAGGGGGACAGAGTGTCAAGTGGTGCAGTTAATGTGGATAACAGCATGTTAGTGGCAGTGTCGGTGGGGTGGGACATGAACTCGTTAATAGGAGGGAGGGAGGATGTTACAATGGAGGAGAAATGGGAGTGGGATAGGGAGCGGAGATTGCGTCTGAAAGTTACGAGGGGAGGGGAGGTAGGAGGAGGGAGGGAGAGATAGAGAATTGGATAAAGTAGTGATCAGAGATGTGTAGTGGGGTTACAGAGGTTAGGTCAGTGATACAGTTACGTGTCAGGATGAGGTTGAGCTGTTTTCCTGCCTGGTGGGTCGCTGGTGTGTTGAGCAACGTCAGGTCGAAGGAAGTCAGAAGAGACTTGAAGTCGACGGCCTGCGTTCCTTCGAGGTGGATGTTGAAGTCCCCAAGAAGTATAAGCGGTGTTCCATCATCCGGGAGGGCGCTGAGGAGCATGTCCAGCTCCTCCACAAAGTCAGCTAGTGGCCCTGGTGGGTGATAGAGGACAATTAAAAATGCTTTGATAGGATCAGTTAGCATTACATAGTGGTGTTCAAATGATTTGGCAGTAAAAGAGAGTGGGGTGGATGTGCATTTAATATGTGGGGAAAGAAGCAAACCTGTCCCACCACCTCGCCCAGTTGAGCGAGGTGAGTGGGAGAATGAGTGGTTGACGGAGAGAGCAGCTGGAGTTGCAGTGTTCTCTGGGCGGATCCATGTCTCTGTCAGCGCAAGGGCGTCAAGAGAAGCATGGGATGCAAATGCCGGCATGAAGTCTGCCTTGTTCACAGCAGACTGGCAGTTCCAGAGCCCTATAGAGAGAGAGAGGGCAGGTGGAGAAGATCTAGAGAAGTGACTGAGGTTAGAAGTGGAATGTATATACTTTGTGACATATCTACGTCTGCGGGTGTTGTAGTGAACGGGAATGCTGAAGAAACACATGCTAGCTATGAATATGTACTAGGTAGAATAGAATACAAATAGGGTGATACTTATCAGAAGAGGTGATCAGCCTTGTCGTCCTTCCTCGGAGGACTCCCACGGAAGACTCCCATGTCTTGCTGACCGAATCTTAGTGCACCGAGGCTGCCAGGCAAGGCTGCCACAGGAGTGCTAGCTAGGGATGCACCGATCCAGCTTTTTCAGTCCTGATACCGATACCAATGCCTGGGCTTTGTGTATCTGTCGATACCCGATACCGATCCGATACCGTTGTTGAATTAATAATAAACTGTATACCTTTTACCTTCCTTCCACCATGTGGAAGAGACTGAAGACACCAGACTTTCCTAACTAAACATTACTTTCCTAAATAAGACAAAATAACAGATGTACTGAATTCTGAATATTTGTTAATTAAAAAACAATTGTGCATTCAAAATTCGAAAATAGAATGTAATCAAACGTATTAAAATAAATCAAATGTAGCAGTAGAAACAAAACAGTGTATTGGTCAAACATACAATAGTAATCAAACAGTTACCAAACATTGTAAACATGTTAAAAAAAATATATGTATTTGTTGTCGCTGGTGTGTGAACCATGGACGTTTTTAGCTTTGCACTGTTCGGTGTCCAACCAGTGGACAGATAAACTTAAAAGCAACATGGAGCGAGCCAAAGAGTAGTCTGTGTGGAGATATTTCACGCTTGCCACGCCAACTAGTTCGTCGGCTGTTTGCAATGTCTGCAAAGTAAATGTTTTGAGTGGTGGTGGTAGTACTGCTTAGTACAATACCACCAATTTAATCAAGGACATCCAAAAGCACAATGCTAGGAGCACGCCGAAATCCTGCAGTGTCATCCACGTGAATCGTGTAGATCCGGAGAGTTTTTATTTCTGGTCAGAATACAGAGCTGCCAACTCTCACGGTTTCGCCGTGTGACACGCTTTTGCATGTTTTCACACGCTCTCACGCCACACAACCAATTTCTCACGCCCAAAAAAATATTAGCTTAAACACAACAGAATGAAACAAGTCTAAATGACTTACAGTGAGAAGGACTTCATGATGTACACTCAGCAAGACACTAATACGCTCAGATGTTGGTGCCTTTCAGATACTTAGGGACCAATCCCAATACATCCCCTTACCCCTTACCCCTTCTCCTTGGTTTACCCCTACCCCATGGCCCTCGAAACCGAGGGGTAAGGGCTACATAGTCCTAGGAAATGGGACGACACTTGGTTACGTGTACATCATCTAGCACGTATCGATATCTCCAAAGCAAGTAGTATTATGCACTGATTTCAAACTAAATTCGCTGCTAATGGAGTTTACTTAAAACTGTAGACATGCTAGTAAGAGAAAGTGACTGTTGTGCAAATCAACACTAACATTATCGTAGCAAATTAGCGATTTTTAGAAACGTTTCAATTAGTAAAATGGTTGCAAATATATATGTACAGGACTGTGTATAGCACAAAACAAGACTTTAATATTTTTCGGTATCAATTAATTAAGCCGCAAATATATCATTTATCGGACTCTGGATGATCTGGCCGCCATTGTTGCCGGTCGCGCAGTATTCGCATAGCCCTAGGTTTCAAGTAAGGTCCCGATCTTACTTGGTTTCAAGGGGTGTATACCCCTTCGTCTTAGCCCTACCCCTATCTCAAAAAGAGTATTGGGACACCACTAGGTCTCACGCGAATGCGCAAAACCAAGGGGAAGGGGGTGTAATTGGGATTGGCCCTTAGCCTTTCCCAGAACAGCCATTTTATCTTGCTATCTGAGGAATTTGATCATTATAGGCCTAGGCCTCTTTCCAGAATATCCGGATGGATTGCCAGTCCTATGTGCACTTTTAATCACCATCTTACTACTATCCAGGTGACGTTTCTCATTGATTACACACCTGACTTGGTACTCAGTCTGGGCCTCAGGAATGCCATCCACAACAAGGTTATTCCTTCTAGTTTGACCCTCCAAGTAGTCCACTTTCACAGTCACCTCTGCCAATTTCCCCTGCATTGTTTTGGTTTCAACACAATCAATTGTCTCTCTGACATTTTTCTTTGTTAGATCATCAATGTTCTTCTGGGAGAGTTGCATGCCGATTCTCAGCTCCTGTATTTGTGGATAATACACATGTTTCTATGGAATACTGAAAAACTGTAATTTCATAGGTTTTACAAGCTTTTATTGGTATAAACGTTTAATATATGCAAATAGTCCCCTCTTTTACACCAGTCAATCAGAATGGTGGTTTCACCTGAATAGAACTAGTTCACACTTTCCCATGTGCTGATGATTTGACTTAGTGAAATGATGTTGATAGTAATTTTATGCCAAGGCCCAAAAACTGTAAAATGTGGATTTTTGTGGTCAATTTCATTTCGGGGGTAGCAATGAAATTCATCTGATCACAATAATTGAGTAACAATGTGAAACAACACCACAACCACAGCACGACAACTGAAGCAGCAAACTTAGCAAACACAGAGTGTATGTCACTGCCAATACTTTTGGCCACGACTGTAGGTTCTGAAACAGGCAAGTGGTTCTCTAACACACACACCACTTCCTCCCCAGCCATCCCACCAACTCCTTCTGGTTGAAAAAGCTATGCATCCTCCTTTATCATATGAGCTAGAATCACCTTATCTCTCCAAACCAGCACTGCAAAAATGCTACAGTTCTTCCCTTAGCTGTAGCACAGTGTGACCTCAAACCAAAACTTCTTTTGGAAGAGAGCAGTCACAACGCTGCAAATTTTTTGCACCTTTCAATGCAAACACCCTACACTCAACTATTCCAGCCAATTGCCAATATCCAGAGTCACACCATTCAACCATAGCAACACCAGCCATAGTGTAAAATAGTGTAGTTGTATGGCTACTGATATCATCTAGCTGTTTCTGTTTCTAAGGATATCACCAACCCAATGGTTTTTCTGTTAGGACAAATGAGCATGGGCAGGGGTTCCAATCCAGTCTTATTTGATCAGTTTGTTCAAATCCATTCAATCTGGTTTGTCTAATAACATAAAACATAAGAAACAAAAGGATTAAGCCAAACATATGTCCATAGTTGAATGGAAATAGTTAATGAATCATACATTAAACAATAGAGACCTACATATCATAGACACAGATCAAACAATTGGGGGTAAGGCATGCACATGAGGCCAGCAGCTGAGAACAAAGAGCTACTACAGGTAACCTGGCTGCCTTTATTTACTTCTGAGGCCCCGCCCACCAGGACAGAGGGAGGTAGACAAAAGGTTAGTGTGGGATTTTCCACACATAGCATCAAATCCGAAAAGTGTGCTAGCTCGACTAAGGTTTCCGGTGAGCCTTTGTTGTAGCTGTATTAGTATACCTTAGGTAGCATCTGTCCCTAAACTCCCCTGAGTTCCCGAATGTTTCCCCTCACTATAATTGGCCTAGATCCAAGGAATGAATCCTATCATTAGCTCAATCATATTCACCTGGCATGCCGTTATCTAGGCTGTAATTTCAGCACTCTCCTCTCTTTAAACAGCTCTCCCCTTCACAGCCCAGTATATCTGGTTGGCAAATTAATCCCATCAACACTGGTTCTGTGTATGTAGTGTGTGTGAGTGCATGAGTTGGTGTGTGTTCATGTGACTAGATGTCCCTGAACATGGACATTTTAAATGTGATACCGTTTAATTAATTTATTTCAAGGCCAATTGGCACCAAGGCCGCACCAAGGGATGTACACATGCTTAAAAAAGTAATACTAGCAATTACTTTGCTGTAATGAATTTTGCCATTTGGAATACTGATTGGGCACAAGGATTCTCTCTGGCCTTTAAACCTTTATAATTAATGATTTTTATTGTATTATACTTTTATCAACTGACAGGAGCTTATTCCTCCAACTCCTGCTTCATTATACAGCAAACGCCACAACTTATTTTTCTCTATGTATTCTTCTCAACCCCTGCTTCTCAACAACCCCAAATCTGTTCCCATCCCTCTTACCCAATCTAGGTGGCTTTGGCAGCGCCCCCGTGTTTGGTAGCCCACCAGCTTTTGGGGGCTCCCCGGCGTTTGGAGGGGCTGCAGCCTTCAGTTCCGCCCCCTCCTTCAGCAGTCCTATGGGATCCACGGACAGCAAAGTCTTTGGAGAGGGTACAGCAGCCGCCAACATGGGAGGATTCGGGTAAGAGCACCATCCACTCCAGTTGCAATTTCTGTTCCTTTATAACTTTCCTTTAGAAAATAAAGCTATGTTTAGGATTACGATGGAACATGTCACAATAACCTCAACAGTGGTACATTGTTAGCCTGGTCTTAACCAGACTCTCGTACATTTCATTTGTACAGAGAGTCTGGGCTCTCCATTGACAAGCGTTGACTTCCTTGTAGGCGGGTATTCTGTTGAAGTTTAAAACTACTGGATCTGCCTAGAGCCACTCTGATCTGCCTGATCACTAGCGTTTGCCTTAGCCAATTCCTTCACCACTACTGTAACAGAGCTAGCTGCCGTAGCTGGAAAATCAAACTGTTTCCCGAACCCCGTGGGGAGGAGGGCCACAACATCATGGCCACCAACGAAACTCAGCAAAACTTGTTCTTGCTCCGGCTTTAGCTTATGGATATTCGGCAGCGTTGCCACAACGGACCGAATGGCTTCACTCGCATATTTCTCTGCCGCCATTACGGAACTACAACACAAACTAGCGCACAACTTCAACGTTATCGTTCTCAGCCACTCTGTTCGCTGATTGGATAGGTAGAAAGTTAACTGGAGGCATCTGACTTGCGTACCTCAAGGCCAGACGCAGTACAGAAGCAAAATCAAAATTGAGTGGAAGTATGTAAGAGGGCAGAGCCAGGTTAGTACATTGTAGCCTTAGATTTAACAAAAAATCTCCATTATAAATATTTTGAAGTGGTTTTTAATGCAATTTATTATCAAGCATTTCACTATAATTTAACATCAAAACCCCCGTCTGGCTTTCCATGATTTTCAAACTACTTTTTGTGATATTATGGGAGAAAATTTGATTGGTTTATCACTCTACACCTCGCTGCCCATCAATGATTATAAAAACCAACACAAACCAAACAGGCCACGTGCAAGGCATAGCCAGGAACCTGAGGCTGAGCCACACACAAAACAGAGCAATGCCTAGGTAGATTATTTTACCCAGATAATCCCATTCTGGTGCCATAATGCCCACAGATTAAGTTTGTCTGCTTCTCCCTGCCTCTCTGGCTACGTTCACACTGCAGCTGATTGTGGCCCAAATCCCCCCCCAAATCCTCATAGGGACACAAGTCTGTTACTTGGATGACAGTGTGAACAGCCCAAAGCGCATTGAATCTCACATTTTCAAATCAGATTTGGGCATTTTTCATATGTGGTTTTAAATTGGATACAGGTCTGATATTTGGAAATGCAACCTCAATCTGAACTGTCAAATTGGAATTTGTGCAACTTTTATGACACCCGTGATCAACATTCGTCACAGTCAGTCCATCAGCCACGGCTGCACAAAAAGCTGTTATAAAAAATGTGGTTCTTCTCCTACTCCTCGTCCTCCGTATTCGCTCACACATTCGCTGGCTTCTACAGAACATGACTATAAAAAATGCTCGAAAACTTACTTCACTGACCATGTTTAAAGGTGTGAGAACGTCCTACATGTGAGGTGTTTTTGTTCTTTTGCGCATGAGGTGCTGTTCAGGACTGCGACCAGTTCACACTTGTAGGTGGTGAATCGTAGGCCGGAGACGCTTGTTTTAGTCAACGGCACGGGAAACACCAATTCAAATCTGGTTAGATGTTCAGGGAGATAATGACTTAGTTATTATCAGACTCCAATTTTAAAAATGTGCACAAGTACGTTACCTGTAACTCCTTGAGCGCCAAACAGTTAATGACATGAAACGCTGACGTAGGTAAAAATCGTCTGCTGGATCAGAGCATCGACCCTAAAGTGTGCGTGTTCACTAAACAGCCGTTTATCTCTACTATAATATGGAATTAACCACCGACCTAGCATGTAAATCGACAATGTGAGTGACTCAGAGGCCTTAAGTTAAGACCTACTTCAAAAGTCTCTGTTTATAAGGAGTATTATCCGTATCCACCGGGCTAGATCAAAGTTTTCACCGCCGTTGCGTGATACGTTTCAGGGAGAACAAGCAACGTTTAAATGTACAATAATAGTTTATTATCTAAATAGCAAGATAATCAATAGAATGCGATTTATATGATGGCTTATATACAATACAACAACCAGACATTTAATTGACACGTGTAATACAAAAATATAGTATAGTATACCGCGGTTGAAGCGGTATAGCCTAATCTCTCCCGGTAGACACATTTCTACCGTCGCACGGTATATACCGTCGTACCGCCCAGCCCTAGCCTGCACAGATCTTGACAGTAGGGCCTTGGACAGCCCATGTCCATCTACAATAACCTCCAGAAAACTGCCAGTGGCATAGAACCTTAACACTGCCAGTAGGGTTGCTGGGGTCAGTGCAAAGGACCTCCTTGTTAGCCTCTGCAGGTCTGCTTCTATGTGGTTCAGGAGCATTATGATATCATGATGTCATCTGTAGGGATGGGTATTGATAGGATTTTAACGATTCCGGTTCCTTATCAATTTCTGCTTATCGATTCGATTCTCTTATCGATTCTTATTGGGCAGGGGGGGAATAGCACAAACGGGTTTATTTACATTAATTTTCTTTTATATAATTTTCTATAATGCTGTAGTGCACACCATATACAGTATTATGTATACATATTTTTTTTTACATGACCTTAAACATTTATATTACTCTTGAACTAAAAATAAAACTGACATTCTTCTGTAGAAGATAAAATAAAACTGAAACAATTCAGTGACGTCACGTTCCAATGGACACGCCCCCCTGGAGGGCAAAAAATACTTTCCGTTGCCCGCCACCCATTATAAAGTCATACATTTACGTTGAGTCTGCTGCTTTTATTTAGGCATAATGCCGGATAGTTGTTGTGCTATCGGATGCACTAATTGCAGAGGAGACAAGCCTGGACTGTGTTTCTACAGAATTCCGTCCGATAAAGAAAATATAGAGGGTTAGAAGATTGTGGATTTGTGCCTCTAAACGTAACGCTACCTCTGTCTCCGGGGAGGGCATACAATGGCAGCCGTCCAAATATACACGTATTTGCAGCGAACACGTAATCAAAGCTAAGCACAAGTAAAGTTAAACAAGTATATTAATTATCGTATTTTTAGCCATAAAACACATATTTATGTAATCGGTTTGACTAGTTTGTTGTGTATCGAGGCGACCCACTGCAGTGGTCGTAGCGAGTTAAAGTTAGCTTGTTAGCTAAATAGTTGGGTTGTTGTGTTAGACGCCGACACTTGCACTTTGTGTCCATATCTTTCCTTTTCTTTAGCTGAGAGGTGATCAAAATAAACATGGGAAGGTACATTTGTCGGCTTTTGCTGCGTCTCAACGGTGTGAGCCGCTATCGCCAGCATCTTTTTCCCTCCAGCTAATCTTGCATGTCAGAGCCTCAATTAACGCTAGGCAACACCGTTTCGATAAAACATTTCTCGAAACTGGACTTTTAATCAAAACGTGAAGTGGTCAATAACGGGACACGAATGCCAGGGCAGAAATGTATGCTTCAAACGACGGGACAGAAGATAACTTGATTGACTACGCAAAATAAAGGCAAATTGCTTCACACAGTGGTTGTGATCACTTTTGAGGAGTTTAACTATACCTTGGCTAAATGAAGCGCTAACGTTAGCTGCACTGCTGCATGTAGCATCGAACACATTACATTTCTATAAATGTAATCCATGCTGTTTGTTCAAATGTTTAATCAGATTAGTTGTATTTCCTGTCGTCGAGGAAATAGACTTTGAACACATGTTACAAGTGGCGTTGTCATGTTGTCGTCGTGTGAAATACAACCAGGCTTTGGAGCGCTTCTGCCTAGTTGTTAGCTGCAGTCGGAAACTATCAACGTTCGCGCATGCGCAAATGCACAGAGAATCGTTAAGGAATTTTGCTAACTATTCCAAGGAATCGATTCACTGGGAACCGGGTTCTCGATACCCATCCCTAGTCATCTGACATATGTTACACTCAATGAGTATAATTGATCAACCATCAATTAAAGTAGAGTTGATTATGTCAGAAACAATGATTCCATGTTGAAGACATGGGGTATTCATTACTTGTGTGTTTGTCATTTGTCACAATATTTGAGAATCATCAGACTGCAAACATGGTCTTGGAAAGCTGTTGGCCTATTATTGCAATATTGTAGATATAGTCAACACTAGAAATTAAGACTGAATATGTTGGATTGAGATGCTTGCTGCTAGCTGGGACATGCCATGAGTGATGCCATTTAAATGCATGTTTTTTTACCTAGTTCAATGAGTAGTAAATATAGGACTCATATATTTGCCTATGGAAAGTGGAGTACCAAGAAGAGTTAAAAACCAAGGCACAAGTAATTTGAGAAATATAGGCTAGTTGTTTTATTAGTTTGTTCTCCCTGCTCCTGCTCCACACATGGATCTAAGGTGAAAAAACATATAAGGATTGGACAGTCAACACCGAATGATACAATACACAATTCAGCCTTTACTTAATTAAAATACACATTGTATGCTTAGGCTATAAGGTAACCTACATTTGACACTAGGCCTATACCTGTTGGTTGGGCAGAAGAATAGGCACAGAAATGGAGGGCCTTGTGAACTTCCTCTCTTCAAACAAGAGCTTCCTCTCCTCAATTTGGAGATGAGCCCACTTCATTTCCAAGACCTCCTATTGGTATTTAGCATCCTGTGTCGCTGATTGCAGGGTCCTGACACCGGTGTAAAACTCAGATGCAGCATAGTTTGCACGTTCACCTTATTGTCTTTGTCTTCATGTAGCATCATACAATGTAGCCTACACTGAAAAGTACTAAATGAAGTAGCCTATAATACATGTTACGTTTTCTGTAGCGACAGAAAATATTATTTGTGTGCCGTAATTCGTCAATTATTGTGGTTAAAGTTTTAATTTTAAAGTCTTAAAGTTGCGTCAGAAGAATCACATTTCAGTACAATGGACAGCGTCTTGTTAAGTGCAACTTAAGAGACACGTACGATGGTTCTCCTTACGAGCATGTTCGGGAAACGCACGTAAGAAATAACGATGAATCTTTATTTTGATCGTAGAGAACCCTCGTAACTCGTACGATCCATCGTTATCGGGAAACGCAGCCCTGTGCGAAGTGTGTAGCAGACTACTTGTATGTAATTCACTGGACAGGTTCAAGTGGATATTGCACCTTTTAAGGGCGCAGTGAGGTCTGAGCTACGTTGTGGGTAGCCAGCTACGTTTTCGGTTCAAAAGGTATTGTCTTTGTTGGCCTACTTGAATAAAAGACCCACAAAGCTGTGTGCCAAAAGGGAGAAGTTTGCCGACCTCCCGTCTTTCCAACTCCTTACAGAAGCATTTGTGCAAGTGCAAATAACTTTTGTGGCACGACATGTGTGCTTATGTGCATAATAATTGCACAGAAGTTGCCTGCTGTGAGCTGATACAGTGGCCGGTCCACAGTTCTATCCAACGTTACATAAACTTCATCTTTAGATTCTTAACTTTAATGCAGATTTTAGGTTAATATTAGCCGTCAATCACTCCCTTTGCGAGACACGTGTAGAATACGTTACCCATGTATGGCGGGCGAAAAGGGCCACGGAGAACCTGCCTAAGGACTTTTGGATAAGTAGCCTACGTCGTCACATCTACTTTTGGATTAGTACGCCGTACTAGGCGTACTAGGCTGCTCCTTCTCCTGGTTATCCTTAAATTGTCCCTTTTCGCCCACCATACCCACAAAGTTGAATAATCACTCACCGACCCTGCCCCCTCACACACATTGGCCAACTCTGGCAGACTTGCTCCATCCTCGATTTTTCTACATGGAATTTATGGCGTGCCCCCTCCAAAATGACCTCCCGCCCCCTAAAAGTATGGCAATATATATATAATTAAGCTATATATTCCTACAACAAAAAAACGGATGCGTGAGATAAAGCAGTTTTCATACATTGCCTGTACCGGTATGTGTATACAGGCAATTCTATTCTTGCTCGTCGCCTCAAGTTTGATTAATTTAATTTGCGCCAAGTTGCCCTTGTTATTTACACCTGATTACCTGTCTGAGTACACTAGATCCACTGGCAGCAACTAAATTTGTGTGAATTCGCTTATTCGCTCCTTGCGAGCGGCTCTGTGTGGTGCTGGGAATAGCATGTACTTCCTTGCATATACTTTGCTAGCTGTGTTATGCTAGCTAGTTTCATTTTGACGTAATACACTCATCTCACGATTCAATATCGTTACCCACTTATTCATAGCCTTAACTGAGAAAAAAATCCTCTACACTTTTTAATAACTTAAAACCAATGCCTAGGTTCGAATTCAACTAGGGCAATTTGCTGCACAGCTTCCCCGTCTCCCTTCCTGCTTTCCTGTCTCTCTCCAACCAAATATGAAGCATAAATATAGCTGTAGTGAGGTCAGCAGACCAACATCTTGTCACACCTGAAGAGTGATTCAATCACTCCAGACAAACCTAATCAGCTCTTGTGACACCCTCAGTATGCTGATTACCCACCAAACGCTGATGCAAAGGAACCATAGAATTGGGGGGGGACCTCCTCAATCTACCTAATCAGCCCCCCTGCTAGCTTGCAGGCTTCAAAGGGCCTGCTTGAGACAACACGTCTCTGGCAACCATTTGTGCTCTCCATGCGGTTTGAACAAAGAATATACCTTGATCAGAACTTTTGAGGAAAGTTCTTGAGACTTCACCTTTTACCACAAGAGTAGAAGGTGAAGTATTATGACAGGGATATTTGTGTCATGTTTGTTACTTTGTTTTAATGTTGTGTTCACTGAAATCTTCATTCTAGTAACTACTCCTTCTTGAAAGATAACCAAGTCATTCTTGGTATCTACACAAAGCTTACATAATAAAACAATCATTCAATGATATTGTGTAACTGTACCAAGATGTCCAGAACAATATTTGAACAATCTTATAAACCAGCCAGAGACCAGATCACACCTTTGGTAGGTGTGAAGGAAGGAGGGTGGAGTTGAGAACCCAACTTCCCCCCAATCAACATCTGACCCCAGATAGGTCCTCCCTCGAACTCTGAAATGTATAAAACTCCAAGATGACCATCGATCAAAGACTCCAGCGAAAACCAACCATGGCATGAACGCCATCAGGATTGGAGTTCCAAAGGACGTCGCCAAGCTTCTCCTGAGATTCAACTTGATAGTAATCGCGTCACTATCTGAACGTTTCAACGGAAGAACCAAAAACGCAATTCCAATTGCGACTTGACTGAGAGCCTGCAGACTCAGTCACATGACCTAGCAGCACAGCCGTGCTTTGACTTCAGATTCTTCAAATGGACCTTTGGCTCAAACTGGCCTCAACCTCATTGATCAACCCCTGATCAAACGTAACTATGGCTAACGCTCTTTCCTCCCCGACATGGCATTGGCGTGGGCTGTTTATGATTTGTAAGGATGTAATCATTGACTGTACAATTTCTGTCTTTCTTTAAGTTAGACCATTTCATTCTGTTCATTGAAACCAATATCTAATATCAAACCCATAATCTAACTTGTTCATACAATCTAAAAACCTTACTTGAATAAATTCATTGTAAAAATATTTTGACTTGTGCGTGCTCACTGATGTTACGATTGGCTCTACACTTAAAACAAATTCATTCCTAAAGATGATACTGACTATTATATATTAAACATAGGATCCCTTAATGTCCTAAACCAAAATTAGGGTGGTGCCCCGAGACTTTATGATACATTAAGTATTTCTATCCTAACAACGAGCGAACCCCACTACATAGCAAATATTGTTTGGTATTGCAAGACTTAACATGATGTGTTTTATGCATCTTTTGTCTCTCCTTTTCACAGCTTTGCATCACCACAGAGCGGGCCAACGTTTGGTTCTCTAGCCAGTCAGAGTGCAGGACCGTCATTCAGCAGTCTGGCTCAGCAGCAGCAGCCTGCTTCAGGGTTTGGAGCCCCCCAGCCTAGTGGTTTTTCGGGCTTTGGACAGTCTGGAGCGGGGAGGTCAGTTATTGTGCACTGCAGCATTATATGGCTCTTAGTTAGGGTTTGGTATCGAGAAGCGGTTCCATTTTAGAACCTGTTCCAAATTTCCAAGAACCGTGGATTCAATAATACATTTGCATTTTGATTCCTCACTTCGGTTACTAACTTTATTTTGAAGGGTATTACAATTACTGTGGTATTTTTCCATAGATAAAATTGCTAATTTGCAAGAGGTTTCTTCCTCACTGTTGCATGTATTCCCCCGGTTGAGCCTTTCACGTGGCTACAAGCTGATTGGTCGACTTTACAGCTGAAATATAAAGCCAAAAAGTTTCTAGCCTAGGCTACTGCCTCCATGAAAAATGTGGGCCACTAAAAAGGCACAATTGCTCAATTAGTTGGACAACTCATATTTTATGGCAAAATACATTCACCGGCCACTTTATTGGGTACACCTTTTCCATTGCTGTTTCATAAGCCAATCACATGGCAGCACCTCAATGCATTTAGGCATGTAGACGTGGCCTTGACAACTTGCTGAAGTTCAAACCGAGTATCAGAATGGAGAAGAAATGGGATTTAAGTGACATAGTGTGGCATACTGCAACAAGGCGCAAATACTGTGGTCATTCTGCTGCAGTTATTTTCCTTGTGGCCAGCCAGCACAAATAAAATTGGGTTGTTGAAGAACCCAATACTGACTTTTATGATGTATTGACAGGAATTGTAAATTGTCGTCTTGTTTTCTTACAGCCTTTTCTGGAGGATTTGGGTCCACCAATCCGTGAGTATGAGTTGTTACATGTGTGCATGGATGTGTGGAAGTGTGTAGTTTTCTCAAGTGTAAAAACATCCGTAGCTGTACAACTTCCTAACCCATACAATCTACCCCATGCCTGCCAGACTTGCAGAAGTTTGGAATACATGTGGCTACTTCCGAAAATCAGAAGGACAGTGTGAATTGAGACTGTCCCCATTCGTTATCACTCCACCTCTTCTTCCCTTTTCATTCTTCTCTAAGATTCTTCTCAAACATGAAACAAACAGCAAACAGTATTCTTCACAACATTTATAGTGAGGTGATCACAGTGCACTGATGCAAACGAACACGAGTAACAAATCTCTGCATTTGTGTGTGGATTTTTGGAACTTTCCCGACACCCGTAGATTCACAAACTATTTTTTTCGAAAAGATTCTCTGCAGCCTATGAGATGTCTCTTCCAATTTTAGACAATCACATTAACGTGTCTATGTGGACTACAACAACTTGCCATTATAACGGACATTGTCTCCTTGAGATCACGGGCAATGTTGTCTGGTAGCTGCCCACCAAATGTAAGTCTTAAAAACTGCCATATTTTCATCAGAGGTATTAAATGTATTTAAGAAAAAAGGTTTTACCCTCGTTCATTTCCAGAAATGCTGGCTGCAGAAAGTTATTACAAGTAGCAAAAAAATATTGAGTCTTGGCTTACAAAGCGGAGCTCTAGTCTTTGCTACAAAACCATCAGAACGCTGCCCTCAGAACGTCGGTTCGGTGTGTTGTAGTTCTTTCTGGGGGATATTGGTGATGGTACGCGGTAATAAAACTATAAACCCCTTTATAAATGCAATACCTGCCCGCGAAATACGTCAGTGGTACCGCTTGCAAACCAGCCATGAACCAGCCATGTCTCGTTGAAAGTACACTTTCCTATTTTCAATGCAAATGCAATACCTGCCCACGAAATACGTCTCCTCAGAGTTTGTTAAAGTTCAGCTACGTGTGGAAAATGGAAAAGTGTACTTTCAACGAGACATGGTTAGATCACAGCGATTTCCGCTGTTTACAAGCAGTATCCAGCTCCAGGTACGAAGCTCGCTGCAAACTTTGCCCCAAAAATATTCAATTAGGAACTCTTGGTGCGAAAGCGTTGCAGTTACACGCCAGAGCGGAGTGAAAAGCTACACACACTCACTTTTCTTTCTCTCTATTTGAGGGACAGTTTGTTTTAGCCTATTTTAATTTTTTGGGTAAGGTTTTGGGCATTTGGCACATTGGGTGTGGAAGGTTACTAATGTAGTTGCTTTATCTGTAAATTAAGTTCATGCTTTTTCAATGACTGAATTCATTAAAATATACGTTTTTTTGGGGTAATTGGGTGTGCCACGCCTTCGGCAAACAGCAACAAACAGCAAACAGTATTCTTCACAACATTTATAGTGAGGTGATCACTGTGACTACCTCTCTAGCAGAACATTAGTTTAGCAAGGCAGCTGCAGAAACGCCACAAGCAAATATGCCAGGGTGATAACTATTTACTCATTTTACTTTGTGATATGAAACACAATTGTTAAGTGTAATGTACAATATAAGATGATATTATTTCGGAAACAGAAGTCTACTATTTCACTGAAGCATTAGCATCCTGACATTAGCCTCTGTTCCACAGGCTACTACAGCGGTCTATGATGCCAGTTTTCAATCGTTAAAATAAACATTCCTCACAAATACATTTTCGTTGTAGGGTTTATTATGACATTAGATTACAAGTAAACGATTTGTTGGTGAAATTATCATTACCTGTGGTTTCAAACCAGTGTAGCTCACTGCATACACTGTAGCCTACGCGAGACACTGTAGCTAACAAAAACATCCACAGCTGTTTAGGAAGTCAAACGGCGACAGAACATGTTCGGCACTCCCTTAAATCAAAAGTCTTTCAATAGGTGAAACTATATGACTAGTGACTACTAACCCGAACTTCATTGCCACAGCCTAAACTTGTCAATCTGTTCATGACAAAAATATTACATTTTAGCCTAAACCGTACAACGGAACGTTACATCTAATTCAACCAACGCAATCGCTGCCAAGATGAACACTGTAGTAGCCTATACAATTTACAGTACCGGGGCAGCTTCTCCACAAAGGGCTATATCGCATTTTGCGTTGTTACTGACTGATCGCTATGAGCTTTTTATGCATGAGCGATTTTCCACTAAATAAATAGTCAAGTCAAGCTTATTTATGTTTTTGGGGGCATATTTTCAGTTAGCAGACATACTGTTTGAATCGCGATTCCATCTGAAATATTGCCAGTGATAACGTTGTTACAGTAGCTTCTTTCCAATGGTGTTCTTAATGAATTATGCAATATGAGTAGGCTTAATGCTTGAAAATATCACTAGAAGGGAAAAACTTAAAGGGACGGACCCACCTGCAACCGACGCAAACAAGCACACCCTCACAATTTCCCCAGAAATGGTATGCTCTCTAATTTCTTTTATTATAATACAATTAGAATTTTTGCTAATGCGTCGCGTAGGTCTTAAATGTCAATCTTTATGGTCTTAAAATGTCTTTAAAAGGTCTTAAATTTGACTTACTAAAACCTGCAGAAACCCTGTTAAACCGATTATCATACGTGATTGAATATTCTTGAGAATGGCAGGATCCATGTTTAGTAATTTCAAGTGTTTTATTGTTGTATTGTCAAAGAATTGTCTTACATTTTAGGGAGTGCAGTTCCAAGCAAGTGCTGTGACCTTGGGCCGAGACCCACCATGGCTTCCCAGTCATTTGATTGGTTTGCAATTGTCGTCAATCACAGAACTGGTTGGGACTCTCACCCGATGCATGCTAGAGTAACAACAACAATAAGCACAGAGGCCTGTCCGTGACCTGTGAAGAGAAACTTGTATGCTAAACTTGTAATTAGGCTTTTCTGTGTAACTGGAGCCTAGCTAGCTTTTTCCAAGACGTTATCTTTACATCAATGCATTTCTCTAAAACTTTGATGAGGTTGATGTCTAAGACATTGACAAGGTACATAATATTTACAGGCATGAAAATCCCTCACCTTTCGGCGAAATTCGCCGTTTTGAAACCAAAATAGGTGACCTACGTGAATCGTGTAGATTCGATGAGAAATTGTTTTTTTGGGGACTGGCCATCGGGAGCACCGGGAGATTTCGTAAGGTGGCCATCGGGAGCACCGGGGCTCTGTTAGAAAACGCTTAAAATGCGTCCTTCCTTCCTTCCTTTTAAGACAGCGAGGTCTGTTCGAAAACGCTTAAATTTTCTCTTCCTGTCTAATAAGATACCTTAAAATACGTCACATAACGGTCATTTTTTAAGAGAGCATCTGAGCTGCCTTGCTGTCTTAATGTCGGCACGTATTACCCATAAGTCTGTGCGCCAGAACCCAAATCAGAAATTTTCTAAAAAAGATGGCGGAACGAAATACCGAAGTTCACATCAAAAGTGTTCATAAATGTAATTTCCTTTGCTCTTTTTGCTCTTTTTTTGGAAAAGTTTGCCAGAAATAAACAGTGTACTATTTCATTATGCCATGATTGATTAACAAAAATAGTCTGAATTCGTTAGCGAGGTATAAATTAGCCAGGTCGCTATGGTAGCTGATTGTTAACGGCGTTGCTAACTTTAGCTCCGGTACAGTATTTATCTGTATTTAATGCAAGATAGTTAAGAAAGTGAACGGTTGTTTATGATGTGAAATTGTAAATGTGCATTGTAAGTGCACACAAAATGTACAGTAAAAATAACCTGCTATTTAAAAATGTTATTTAACAATTTTAAAATGTGTTTTAACTGTCAGTTGGTTGCTGTTAACTGTCCATGTACACGCAGCGCGATGAAGTACATCCTGTCTAACTAGGCTGTTTGAAAACAACGGTTTTTAAAATACCTTAAAGAGAAGAGAGCTGTCTAGTTAGACAGCTGTCTAGTAAGACATCAAGGATTAAGACAGCTGTCTAAGTTTTCGAACACAGCCCTGGAGATTTCCCGATGGGCCGAAGCACTTCTGGGCCGGAGGGCCTACTAATAAAATGAACGTCTATGCAGCCCTTAGTGCCGCTTACACACGACAGTGACACTGACAGATGGAAAGCTAGCTATAGAGACAATATAAAGATGGAAAACTAGGCTAAGAAACGTAAACGTATTACCTTCACTAGACAATGTTTTACCAATTGGACAAACGGATGTTTGTTTGTTTTACATCAAGCTCCAAAAACGATTTTTCGCTCAAATCAGCGAAAAAATTCGCTCGCGCGCTACGCACGCTTGCATTAACCATGGAAGTTCCTAACTAGCCTCATGACTCAAGGCTGAAGTTACATTTCTCCAGCTCTCCCCAGGTTGGCAAAAAAAGTATCTCAAAATGCATTAGATTGATGCTTTAAAATATATATTTTTCTTATTGGGGACCATGCGCCCGGACCCCCTTAGAGGGTTAATATCCTTCTCACCTTTTTCACCCCTGACCCGTTTTCATGCCTGTATTTACCACCTCTGGTTGCAGAAGGCTTTAGACCAGTCGTTCTCAAGTGTGGTCCGCGGACCACTGGTGGTCCGTACTGCCCCCGTAGTGGTCCGCGACGGTAAATTAATAAATTATTGCGACATTTCTAACATACAACTCAGAACGAAGATACACAGTCAGTAGTAGCCTATTAAAATGGGCTACACACGTTCCGCATTCTGACATCGCAGCCTCTGCATGGGTTGTACCAGAGCCTCTCTGGTTATACCATGTGAGGGAGTTATCCCCTCCCAAATAGAGATGGTTGGGTCCAGGCCGTCTTTTCTCAAAAGTTTTCTCAGATAGGCTACCGATTGCTGGGCCGAAATATTGTGCACACTGCCAGTGAGCGACGAATCTGACTGAGGCTAATGGGGACGCAGTCTCACACTCAAATTGCCAGTTTAAACAAATCACAAAAATAATCGGACCAGCTGGCTAAAAGCAGAATTCCCATATTCCCTCTTGAAAGCTGCCCTGCTCGACTTTTTAGATGTTGAATTGACTGTAAAACTGTAAAATTATGAACTGTGTGACATGACGCGAAGACATGGCTGCCGCTCCACTATGCGGTCTGTACCGGGCGACATTCTCACTAAAATGTCAAGACTTTCGTGACCCAAATCTAAAATTCTGATCCGACAGATCAATGGGGAATCGCTTTTTCTCTCTCTAAGGCTGTCCTCTGACTTTTTGGTCTTTTAAATCAAACTATTTGTATGATCCGTGTGGTCCTTTTGCCATTGTAAATGCTATCCTTTCCCGGTTTTCTGAAACCTAGCTGCGCGCGCATCCTGAATGTTGGTAAACATGAAAGTGGTCTATTTAGTTAGATGGTCCGCAAGTTTTTATTTATTGGCCAAGTGGTCCTTGGTCTGAAAAAGTTTGAGAAACACTGCTTTAGACCACACATTTCACTTTCACGCAATATCACTTCCTGCTGCCGTTAAGTTTAAGGGTGCATTTACATGACAACAATGTAGTAAATACTGAAATGTTTTGGGTATAGACAGATCCGCGAAAACAATTAAAGACGCTGTTTTCTGCATGCAAGGCCAGTGTTGGCAATGTCACTTTGTAAAGAAACATTACGCCGCACATACGCATTCTTCCACAGAGTGGATTGTAGTTTAGAAAGTCTCACACGTTGTTTTGAAGTACTTACGACATCATTGTTTTCACAAGTTCGCTTTTTGGTGTGTTTACATGAGCCAATGGTGGTTTTATTTGCACTTTGAAACCAGTTTGCAGGCCCCAAAATGCCGCTGTCTTGTAAATGAACAACCAAACCGCATCTAAAGTTCTGTTTTTAGTTGAATACATTGTTGAAGTCTGTCTAAATACATGATTTACGTTCAGAGGAAGACATGAAGTAAACTGCACCAAAGTTATGGCGAGCAGAATATATTTTAAGTTAAGTGAATAGAATAACGAAAATATATATATTTACCATTAATTCAAATAAACATTTCTGTTCCAGAACAGGCAAAAAGATAATATAAATTGTTTCTGGTTTTTGTTCCTTGAACCGGTTCAAATCCTTGGTTTAAACATTGAAGTACCAGCCAGGCTAATTAATGTAGTATTCTTTTTAATGGTTTCCCTCAAAGGGCCAGTTGTAACTACGATGTAACGATGTAAAAACATTGTTTTTAGCTGTAGCTTTTGTAAAACATATTCTGCTGCGCTTGCAGTCCGCCTTATAATTCTTGGACAATCTGTTGTTTTTCTTGAAGGCTAAATTTGGCATATTTATCTCTTTGTTTGGTGTCAAAAGGCCGACGGAGATTGTACTCTTTAAAGACTGACATCGCCTCATAACACAAAATACATAGTTTTTTCTCCTTGAAGCACAAACATGTATTCGCGTTCCCATCTTTTTGAAATTGCCTTCCATCGAGGGCCGGATGCAGCCTGCTTTGACTGGGGGTGCGTGAACATTTCTGGGGGGGTGTCATGATTACGGAAAGGGATTTGTATTATTTTTTATATTGATACCAGTTTTGAGACCTGCTTATCGATTTGAGTGTTAATCAGGCGCGGAGCCAGATGTTGTAAACATTCGGGGATTAGCCCAAACCTAGGACGTATTCTGGGTTTGATGTTATGCTAGATAGGGACTTCCACAGTTAATACGAAATAGCTTTTTGAACTTTATTTAAAATATACATTGCCGTTTTCCAATTGGTAAAACCTTGTCTGGTGAAGGTGATGTCTTTATCATTTCTGGCTCCAAATTGTCGTCAGGGGAAGCAGAAACGTACATCTAGCTTGGCTGAGTACTCTAACCAAGTTTGAGAGCGATACCAACTTGGGTTGAATGCCCGAGGACCTTGGCTGAAAATGCGCATGGAGTGCTGTCAGTCAAACCATGCTCTCCTTTACCCACAGTTATCCTTGGAATTTTGCATTAAACACTGATGTGTATATACACTGCTTTCTAGAGGCGGGATGTTGTCACTTTGCCATAACATATCAAAATGCATTGTGAGATATGTAGTTTACGGTCAATAGATGCTGTAAAGCAGCGTAGACTTATTTCAATACACCATTTAAGCTCCCGCTTGTGTGACAAGTGGTGTAAACCTACAAGAGGTTGGAGGGGACCTAGTGTTGTTCCAATGGCATGTCACATGGCTATTGATGTGGAAAATATCACTGGCACTTTGTCCTCTGGTATCAGGCGTCTCCCACCGTGAGGGAATGTGTAGCTACTGTGAAGGGGTCCTGGAATGTAAGGGTTGCTCCATGAAACCTGCCACAAACTGGCCTCAAATGGCGGAATTAGTGATTTGTGGAATGTGATTGTGTACATGCGCATTGTAGATGTATCAATGGTAAAGAAGACTACATAGTGTCCTTCAATCTTTGACTCTATGGCCTTCTCTCTAAGACCTTACTTACAATGATGATTTTCTGTTCTGGAGGCTTAATGAAAAGTAAGTCATCCAACTAGAAAAGACTATTTGATGTTTTGTGGTCTCCTTTTACATAAAATTATGGATAAGCGTATAGCCTAAGCAAAATATGCATTACCTGTTCGTAGTATGTTTTAATATTTAATAAAACATTGAACATGCTATTTATTAAGTCCACCACTTTTTCTCCTGTAATATTAACGGGCAGTGGGGTTAAATGTTCAATGTATGGACTGGCTATTACATTCAAATGTATGCTGCAATTGTCTCCCACGCCACTTGTAGGCCTACGCTGCTACAGCCGTGTTGCTTTTTCCCGGAATATGTGCTCGACCATAAACACGTAATAAAACCTGAATCTGAATTTTGGTGAAGTCGGACCACGTTTTTTGTCGCCGGGTGGCATGGTGGATCCTAGTCTCGGTGCTCCATCGATGTTGGCTTTCGATAGTTCTCATGCCCGCGCTTAACTCTGAGTTGACGTACTCCGAGTTGAGTTAACGAATTCATATCAGCTTTTCTGGAACCGAATTTTCGGTGTTTCCCATGTTACAGTAACTCAACTCAGAGTTCAGGGTTAATCTCAGAGTTTGTTAAACCCGCTACCTGGAATACCCCCCTGGAGAAGAAGTTAACCCCCCGATTGTTATTCGCACTTAATTATTGTATAATTATTATTTTATCATTGTATAATTCGCACTCTGTCTGTAACCACAATGTTATTGCACATAACCACTATTAAGTCTTTTAAAAGTAGAGACTGGGCATTGGGCAGATTAATTTGGACAGATGGATTGGTAGACAGATGTTAGTCGTTAGTATAGATTGTAAGTAGTACTCACTATTGAGTAATGTAGCTATCTGGCTAGCAGCCTATGTTATTATGCAATGGGATCCAAGCACTTTTTGTAAACAGGTTCAGATTGCTGTCCAAATGTGACAAACCTAACATTTTGTGTGACTTTCAGAAATCCATGTATAATGGTTATAATAGAAAAAAGATTATCGTAATTGATTTAATTTTAATTTCAGATTGTTTGAAATGGTTGGCATAAACTGACTAAGATGCATTTTCTCAGCTGTGGGCTAGCACAATTAATCGCAAAGCTATAATTCTTACTTAAAAAAAAACAAACATATATTTGTAAATATAGCTTGCTTTGCAGTGATTTTTACCTAGCACAATGTTTTGCTCTCCATCTTATAGATTCCAAATCATATATATATATATATCATTTTGTGTGTGCGTGCGTGCGTACAAGGAGAGAGAGATAGTTGTCCTGTACTCTGGCCTTTTTTTGACTGGATGTGACTGAGAGCAGGCACAATTGCCTGTGTGCCCTCAGGAGACTTGAAAGGAATTACATGCAAGCATTTCATATTTTGTCACCGTCTGTGTGAGGATATGCCAGGCAAGTCAGCTGTGCCCTCTTACAGACTAATACTGTCTAGTTGGAGATGCTGTCAACTGTAGAGCAAAAGCACATCTAGATTTGGGTTGTGGTTGCATTTCACCATTGCTCTATTGATTTAACTGTGCAAGGAGAAACATGGGATGGGATGCTCTTTGTAGGGGAGGATTTCATACCAGCCTCTTCTCCCGGCAGAACCGTGACCAACTACTTATTGTAGGTGTTAAGGCTAATGGCCACACTACTATTTTTCTAGCTGATTTTGGAGACCAAAAAGAAACAGGTCCAGAAAGTAAGCAAATGTCATGTCAAGATCGTTTTGAAGCAAATGGCAATTGGAACAAAATAAATGTATATGTGTGTGTATATACAGTACCAGTCAAAGTTTGGACATATTTTCCAATTGAATGGGAAAATGTATACAAACTTTTGACTGATACTGTATATGTATATATATATATTATAAAGAGCTTTACCATAACTTATCCACACGTTGATGGTGTCTGCTCCCTCTATGCACCTTTCTCTCTTCCTTTTCTTCGTCTTCTTTCTCTGAGTCATTGCCTCTCATCAACCGAGGGAACAGACCAGACACTCGGGATGGCAGCTGTTGTAGAGGAATCTAGATAAAAATAACCCCCCCCCATACTTCTTTTTATGGGTAAATGATTAGCATTGTTAACACTAGCCCTCTGACTATATTGGTCATGTCTTGCTCTTCATGTCAGAGCCTTGACTCATGTTACAAAAAAATAACCACCAACTGGTTTACAGTTGGTGGTATAACAAAGGGGTGACTTGTGAAGGCTCAACTATTGTTGGTCCATGTATTTGCCCTGTAAGCACTTTGGCGCCTCATATCCATAGCAGTTGTATAATTTTAGTTTACGTTATTATGTGGGTAAGATTGATGTCACTGTCTGGAAGAGCTTACTTGCACAACAGCTGTAATTTCATCACCGTTAGATGTGATTGTCTTTTCTGTAGGCATAAGAGCTTCAAAATATTGAATACATAAGAAAAAAAAGTGTGGGTCTTGTAACCAAGGTTCGAATTACGGGGGAGTGTGAGGGGGTTTGACCCCCCTAATTAAAACTTGGACCCCGCCAAAAGGAATAAAAACAACAGGTCGGGGGGGTCGATACATATATATATCATTCTTACCTGTAATCGTAAACATTACTTTATGCCCTGGGGGGTATTCCAGGTAACGAGTTTAGTGAAAACTCTGAGTTGTTTAACCCTGAAAACAGGCAAACTCAGAGGTTTCCGTTCCAGAAAGAGAGGTAACGAAACCTTTTGGTAAGTTTCCATGGTAACTTACTCCGTGAAACTAACCTGCTCGCTAGCAGGTTAGTTCCATGCCATACTCTGAGTTTTACCTATCCCCTCCCACTTTCTGAGTTTGATAGCGTTGGCAGACATGGGATATCGTTTCCTGGTTCAGCCGAGCGATCTCAAACAAAATTCAATTCGCTTAGTTATACGCCAGGAGACAATTTTAAGACTGTGACTTGATGTGCTTTAATTCCCTGATGAATGCCTAAGTTAACGTTACCGTTTCCCATCACAATCTGTAATTTATTTTAGCAACATTCTCAGCCCTTGGGTCTTCATCGCTAGGGTTACACGCCGTGGACGTGCACACAGAATTGACCAAAATCTTTTTGGCACTGAAATAAATAAAAATGATTGAAATTGTAGGATTTGGTCTTCTTCATTGCCTACAAATAGAAATCTAACAATGAGTAACCTAATTATATCAGCTTGTTGCTACAATTTACATGATTCACATGATTTCTACAATTTACATGATGTAGCCTACCGTCCAACTGGTGATCTATTTCAACATTGTAGGGGGTCAATATTGGCCAAAAACCTGAAACTAATTCCCTATGGTTTGAAGGAAGATGGGAAACTGAACGGTGTATCAACATTAACCAAATAATGCCAATACCAATTACAGTTATTTGACTCTTTGGGTTAAATCAAAGCAAGAATGGTCAAATTAAGGTTAAATAATTTAATCATATTGCAAATGAATTAATTCAATGAAGGTTAACTCTTAGGCCTACTCTACCATGATTATTGTAAACTAGAGATAGAAAGCAAGAGGTGAGGAAGAAGGACTAGGACAAGCCAGAGCTGAGGAGAAGGTCTCAGGAGATCAATCATCCACAGAAAAACTTCACAATTCCTTTTAATACCCAAGAACAACTACAATCACACCACAATCTTGACCCTTTCTTATCAACATGACTAGCAATGCTACAGTAAGTTACACAATGAGATGCATGTGAGAGCCATCAAGTTGAGACTCCATCCAGTAACTCCATAATTTACCATATGAGAGGTGGGGGCAGGTTGATAGCCTTACAAGGTCAGCCTTTATTCTTCTGCCCTAAGTACACCATCTCTTGGTCAAAATAGAAATTCAGCAAATTCAACAATTAATATTCATATAGGTTATTGTTCCTACAATTAACATCACCTATGACCATGCATCCTCCCGTAACTGGAGTTCCGGTGAAATCTTTTTCGAGATTAGCCTTTATTCTTCTACCCTAAGTAGGCCTACACCATCTCTAGGTCCGTTTTTGGCACTTTTTTCATGAGGTATAGTTTGTTCAACTCATTTATTTGTAACTACGAATACATGAGATTACATTAGCTACATTTCACAGTTCCACATGCAAAATTCACCTGCCATTAAATGAACATCTCACTGTAGCATCCATGCTCTGTTCAACAGGATTAGAATGTTCAAATCGTTTTTTATATTAATTATTCTCATAATGTCAGTGTAACTGACAATTCCGGACAAGCCTGTAAATAATAGTAGGCCTACATGGGGAGAGAACTACCAGCTAGCCTACCACATCATTCTCTGCATCAATTTCTGCGGCAGCAGTCAATGTCTTTTCGTCATAATCATCCTCATCATCTTTTGATGAAAAGCATTCTGTTGGGGGAAACTGGTTGAAATAGGCACCAATTGATATTTACTTATCATGTCGAATATGATTAAAACCAAGGTGACGTCGAGGCCACAATCACAAGCGTATAGCCTAAGCAAAATATGCATTACCTGTTCGTAGTATGTTTTAATATTTAATAAAACATTGAACATGCTATTTTATTAAGTCCACCACTTTTTCTCCTGTAATATTAACGGACAGTGGGGTTAAATGTTCAATGTATGGACTGGCTATTACATTCAAATGTATGCTCGGCAGCAATTGTCTCCCACCCCACTTGTAGGCCTACACTGCTACAGCCGTGTTGCTTTTTTCCGGAATATGTGCTCGACCATAAACACGTAATAAAACCTGAATCTGAACTTTGGTGAAGTCGGACCACGTTTTTTGTCGCCGGGTGGCATGGTGGATCCAGTATCGGAGCTCCATTGATGTTGGCTTTCGATAGTTCTCATGATGGATTGGTAGACAGATGTTCGAGTCGTTAGTATAGATTGTAATTAGTACTCACTATTGAGTAATGTAGCTATCTGGCTAGCAGCCTATGTTATTATGCCATGGGATCCAAGCCCTTTTTGTAAACAGGTTCAGATTGCTGTCCAAATGTGTTAACAAACCTAAAATTGTGTGACTTTCAGAAATCAATGTATAATAGAAAAAAGATTATCGTAATTGATTTAATTTTAATTTCAGATTGTTTGAAATGGTTGGCATAAACTGTGACTAAGATGCATTTTCTCAGCTGTGGGCTAGCCCAATTAATCGCAAAGCTATAATTCTTACTTAAAAAAAAACATATATTTGTAAATATAGCTTGCTTTGCAGTGATTTTTACCTAGCACAATGTTTTGCCCTCCATCTTATAGATTCCAAATCATATATGTACTACGAAGATCATTTTGTGTGTGTGCGTGCATGCGTGCGTACAAGGAGAGAGAGATGGTTGTCCCATACTCTGGCCTTTTTTGACTGGATGTGACTGAGAGCAGGCACAATTGCCTGTGTGCCCTCAGGAGACTTGAAAGGAATTACATGCAAGCATTTCATATTTTGTCACCGTCTGTGTGAGGATATGCCAGGCAAGTCAGCTGTGCCCTCTTACAGACTAATACTGTCTAGTTGGAGATGCTGTCAACTGTAGAGCAAAAGCACATCTAGATTTGGGTTGTGGTTGCATTTCACCATTGCTCTATTTAACTGTGCAAGGAGAAACATACACTGCCCATAAATTAATCATGAATGTCTGGGTGTATCATTATTACTTGAAATAAAATAGTTTAGTTTGTTTTTGCTTGGAGGCTCTGGGCCAAGGCTTTTGTTAGCAAAGGATAGATACTTATTTTCCAACAAGAACCACATAAGCTGTAATCCTCCTCCCCCGTGTCTCCTGATAAAATAAGAGGTGTCAATATGCAATGATGGGATGCTCTTTGTAGGGGAGGATTTCATACCAGCCTCTTCTCCCGGCAGAACCGTGACCAACTACTTATTGTAGGTGTTAAGGCTAATGGCCACACTACTATATTTCTAGCTGATTTAGGAGACCAAAAAGAAACAGGTCCAGAAAGCAAGCAAATGTCATCTAGGTGTGTCAACAACGCTGTCTTAGCACGAATGTTCTTAAGTCTAACTGATGTTTTTGTACTTTTCCAGACTCACTCCAAGATGGCCTGGACTACAATGAGACCACTTTCTTTTTATGTTTTCACCTTGATCTACATATTATTTCCAAATGTCTGTAACTTTCATGTTAATAAATGAACCAAATAAAACTCATGATGTATTTTGATTGGGGTTGTGTTATTTTCAACCTTCAACTTGCAAATGTAAAATCTACATATTTGTGAGGTTCACAGGATCTACTGGTCATCAAATATGTACACTGACTTTGATGCTGTTTGTTTGCTACCTCAGACTACTTTTGTCAGTAGTGTACATTCATATCACAAATCGGTTAAATTACACAAGGTAAAAAGAAAATATAACAGAAGTTGTCTTCATTTGAATAAAGAAATAACACGTCATATATTACTTGCATGTTATAATTTTGACTTAAGAAAATAATAATCATTTGCTACTAACGTCACGAAAAAATGCGTGACTACCTCTAGCAGAACATTAGTTTAGCAACTCGTTAACTTCTGGGAGATAGCTAACCTAACTAGCTTTGCTGCAAGGCAGCTGCAGAAACGCCACAAGCAAATAGGCCAGGGTGATAACTATTTACTCATTTTACTTTGTGATATGAAACACAATTGTGAAGTGTAATGTACAATATAAGCTGATATTATTTCGGAAACAGAAGTCTACTATTTCACTGAAGCATTAGCATCATGACATTAGCCTCTGTTCCCGGGCAACACATCTACTACAGCGGTCTATGATGCATCGGTTTTCAATCGTTAAAATAAACATTCCTCACAAATACATTTTCGTTGTAGGATTTATTATGACATTAGATTACAAGTAAACGATTTGTTGGTGAAATTATCATTACCTGTGGTTTCAAACCAGTGTAGCTCACTGCATACGCTGTAGCCTACGCGAGACATTGTGTAGCTAACAAAAACATCCACAGCTGTTTAGGAAGTCAAACGGCACTCCCTTAAATCAAAAGTCTTTCAATAGGTGAAACTATCTGACTAGTGACTACTAACCCGAACTTCATTGCCACAGCCTAAACTTGTCAATCTGTTCATGACAAAAATATTTAATTTCAGCCTAAACCGTACAACGGAACGTTACATTGAATTCAACCAACGCAATCGCTGCCAAGACGAACACTGTAGTAGCCTGCGGAACCACTACTTGCCACCTCTCCCTAGCTGTGGCTGGCTCCTTCTCCGGAGCATCCCATCAAGGAGACTAAGACTATCCCATTGTGCCCACAACCCCCTCACTCCAGGGCTGGCCCCCTCTACGTCTTGCCACACTGGCCGCTGTTCTTTTTCCACCCACTCCATTACAACCTTCAGTTCTAGTTCATTTTGTTTTTCTGCAGTCCAGTCAGCAGGCTGGTCCAGCCGTAGCGCCCTGCAGTTAGCCTCGTCCTCCTTCCCCGCTTCGCGGTCCCTGTTCTCTGCCCTGCTGCAATGAGAGCACTCTGCTGGACACGGGCGCCTGGACAACCCATCTGCGTTGGTGTGGGCCTCACCCTTACGGTGGACGATAGTGAAGTTGTACTCTTGTAGCCGCGCTATCCATCTTGCCACTTGGCCCTCCGGCTCTCGGAACGACAGCAACCACTTGAGGGAAGCATGATCAGTGCGAATCAGGAACTTAAGGCCACACAAGTAGTGTTTAAATCGATTCATCGCCTCCACCACCGCTAGGAGTTCTCGGCGCGTGACACAGTAGTTCTTCTCCGGTCTTGAGAAGGTTCTACTGTAGTAGGCGATCACTCGTTCCCCTTTGCTTGTCACCTGGCCCAGGACTGCTCCCAGCCCCTCATTGCTGGCATCTGTATCAAGCACAAACTCCCCTCCAGGCTCTGGTGTTGACAGTACGGGAGACTGGCACAACGATGTTTTGAGTGTGTCGAATGCCTGCTGCTGTTCTGGTCCCCATGTAAACCGGATGTTCTTGTTCGTCAATTGGTTAAGCAGTGACCTTACCCTCTTCCTTGTCCACTCCTTCCCCACTAACTTTATGGCCCAAGAAGACCAGTTCCTTCCTCATCAGCTTGCACTTCTCTGGGTTCAACTTGAGTCCAGCCTGTTGGATCTTTGACAACACTGTTTGAAGGGTTGTTACCGCAGTTTTAAAATCGCTTCCGTGAACCAGCACATCATCTAGGTACACCTACAGGTTGCTGGTCGGGACCCCCGCCAGCACCCTCTCCATTAGCCTCTCGAAGGTCGCTGGTCCAAACATAGTCCAAACGGCATGGCAGTGAACTGCCATAGGCCTGAGCCTGTTGAGAATGCAGTCTTGGGGCGGGCCTCTGTAGACAGGGGGACCTGCCAATATCCACTTCTCAGGTCCAGCGAGGAGAACCACACCGACCCGTTGATTTGGTCCAGTGACTCGTCGATCCGGGGCAGCGGGTAGACTGTGATGTCATTCAGCTGTCGGAAATCAACGCAGTAGCGCCATGTTCCATTTTTCGTTTGCACCAGTACAACCGGCGACAACCATGGACTGTCGGATGGTTCTACCACACCTGCTTTGCGCATCTCTTCCATGCACTGATCTACTGCTGCTTGTTTCATGAGTGGTAGTCGTCGTGGGTGCATCAAATTTGAATTGGAAATTTTAATTTCGAAATATCAATTTGGTTGCTATTGCATTTTGTTCTAATTAACATAAAAATGACATTTGCAAAGTTTTGAGGAATTCCATTGAGATTTAGCGGTGCCACATAACACATGAACTTTGGCGAAATTTCGAAAAATTAGATTTTTTTTGTCTAATTGCCAAAAGGTTGACCTGGAAATGTTGAGTACAGTGAACTTTTATACAGTAACATGTTCTATAGGGTTATCAAAGTAAAAGTTGTTTGTTTGCCCTTTGGGCAACTTGGGCATTTCTCAGAATTCAACTTTCAAGATTCTCCATTTATTTGTCCTATAGACAAAATGAATGGAGGTCAATGGGACATGTTCATGTGGCCTTACCATGAATTTTGTGCAGCAGTGATGGATGTCGGACACACATAATGTTTAATTGACTATTGACTTTATTGTTAAACAGAAGGGGCGATACTGACACACTTAAAAGAACAAACCCTCTCTAGTGGCTAACTCACTGGCAACTAACAGGGCCTAATGGTAAGAGCTCAAGGTCAAGGTCAAGGTAAAATGTATTATCCACAAGTAGGAAATTCATGTGGTCACCATTACACGCTCCATTGTTAGATAGTCTGCTGCATACAAACATAAATACATAAATACAAAAGCATTAAATACTAAAACATTAAAAACATTAAAACATTTAAACATGAACTAGCTGAATGCTAGCTGATTGTTGTACACTAAACTTAACTAATTAAACTTCAAACTTATTTGCTCAGTTTGTGCCAGAGTCTGCTCCACTAAGCAACATCACAGAAGAAGAGAGAAAGAGAGAGGAAATTGAACCTGAACTCTAAACCTAGCCAGTGCCTCTCCCCCCAGATATGTCTCCCGCCACCCAGAAGTAACCGTCCTATTCAGGGATTAGCTTGCGTTTGCAGCGGCGAAGGTCTGGCTGTTGGTTGCGGTCATGTTCAACTGCCTGCAGAACATTCTGCAGGTGCTTCTCCTTCCTTGCCACTGCAATGAAGTCGGATGTGAGCTTGACGCCACGCTCGGCACAGTCATTGACGTCATTGACGCACGTACATTGACTCCACTTTTTTTTAATGCAGCATTGGTCGCCCATTCCTTCACATCGAGAGACATAAATTCTGGATCAATGTGCAGCTGGTGCATCCCAAACCAGCAATCCTTATTGGCGAGTTCAGCCAAGCTGGTGGTTGGCAAGAGGGTGGGGAACTTTGGCTTGCCAAAGCCAGTGCCAAAGCGCTGCTCAGGGATGTGCATGGGGATATCAGCGGGCTTGCGCTCCAAGATCGCTCTGGCAAGTGCACGCTTGTCATCATTGGGCACCTTGCTGCTGAAGAGAGCCAGGGGTAGCATCTCACCCGTCAGGTACCAGCAATGCCTCTCCAGCGCCTTGATCGCTGATGCTGCAATGCCCTCATCTACAGCCTTGTATGCCTGCAGGTGGTGGTAGAGTGTCAGGTCATTCCAGGCAGCATCTACAGCTTTCTCGCAGGTCAACCACCACTTTGCATAGATGTGTGTAATGAAAATGGCAAATGCCCGAATCTTCGGCACCTGCTGGCGTGTGGTGATTGTGCCCTGGGGAAGCAATGCGATGTGCTGCTCCATCAAAGCCGCTTGAGAGTATAGAGCAGCTTGGCCATCCATCGTGCCTTGTGGAGCGCTCCTGGTCGTTGGAAGGTCACTGCAGTCTGGGGCCCAGACCAAAGACACAGATGCACTCGGCGTAGACGTATCGGGTGAGCTGTTCCGGTGTCGATCTTGTGGTGTATTATGTGGGTACGACCCATGTCTGTTGGCGCTGTTGCAAACGCTGCACGGTGTTCATAAATGATGTCACACAGCTGCTGTTGCTGGACCATCGACAACCCGTCCTTGTTCTGTTCCATCACTACCCTAATGGTCTCCTCCACTGCCTGGTCTGTCGTTGTTCCACACACTGTTGCGGCCTTGGTTGCCAGTGCACTGGGCAAATGAGTGTCGTGGTCGTGGGGCTGTCGTTGGGCCACTGGGTGTGATGCATTCAAGGGCCTACTCAGGGGTGTTGGTGAGGCCATTTCTATCCTAGCTGGATCAGTGGTTGTTGCGCCTCTACCAATCTCACCCCTTGACTGCAGTTCTGTTGGGGCTTGGTGGGACAGAAGGGAGCATACCTGGTCTGATGTTTCAAACCGCACGTGTGCGGTCGTACTGGGGTCTTCCACTTCACTGGGTCCTGATTCTCCATTTGGACAAGGCCTAAAGCATACTAGGGAACCAAGGTTATTATCTCCCAGTATCATGGTGTTCTTGACCAGATCTAACACACAGCCAGTGGCCCTCAGAAAATCTATACCTAGTAGACATGGTTCAGGAATGTTGGCTACCCAGGTCAGATGTGGGAAGGTCTGGTTTCCGATCTCAATGTTGACCTTGCTCTGCCCCAACATTGCGGCCTTGTCCCCAGTGACTGTGACCAACGGCATTGTTGTGGGAAAAAGCACCCTCCCCTACCAGGTCGGGCTGGATGAGCGTGACTGTAGACCCTGTGTCTACCAGCGCATTAACTGACTTTCCTTCTATTTTAACTAGCAATCGGCACTCCTCCCCTTCTGATGACCCCAAAGCACTAGCCCCTATGACATAATTATTTCTAGCCGACCAGGGTTGGAACAGTACTGTTTCGGGGACGGCGGTACTGTTCTTTACCCCGCCCCCGTGAAGTTTCCCTGCGACAACCTGTAGTTTCTTGTGTCATCCTGCGCTGGGCAGTGGTATTGGATGTGGCCTCTTTTGCCCACACCGCCAGCAGGTCTGATTTTTTGGGTCTGGTGGGGTCCGACCTGAGTGAGCTAAGACTGCTGGACTCGGGGCTTTGGGGGGTTTGTGTCATTCCGGGCCGGTTCGGCCACTGTTGGTGGATCATGGGCTCCTGTCCTTCTTCCAAAATGTGCTCCACCTCCTGGGCTCGTTCTAGCGCTTCTTCCAAGGACCCGGGGTTGTTTAGCCGTACCTGTTGTCTCAGAGCGCAGGGTGTCAGTCCACTGATGAATGCCTCCTTGGCTAGGAGGGACCGCTGCTGCTCCTGGAATTTGGGGAATGCTTTCCGGGCTAGGTGTCTTAACTCTGCGGCGTAGACCCCCAACTTCTCCCCGTCCCTACGGCCCCTCTCATTAAATCTTCGCCTGGCTGCTGAACTGGACATTGGGTCTCCAAGCTGTCTCTCTATAGCCCGCGCGATTGCTAGTGGGTCAGTTATGTCCACGGCAGTGAGGTCCAACAACACCCGTCGAGCTTCGCCTTCCAGTGCAGCTGCCAACTGCACTGCACTCTCTGTGGTGTCCCACAGGTTGGCGCTGGCTATCAGCTGAAACTGAGTCCAGTCTCCCACACTGTGCGTCCGTCATAACGTCCTACTTTCACCCTCCCTCCGCTACGGTGTGTCGCAGCGCCCAGGTTGGTTGAGGACACTCCAACCAGAGCTTGGGGTTTGATTTGCAATAAAGGACATTCGTACATTGGTATGCGACGCTGAGCGCCTCCACGGTCCTCTTCCACATATTAAAATAGTGCGAATAACGAATAATATGGTGCCTGCAATAATAATAATAATAATAATACATTTTATTTATATAGCGCTTTTCAAGGCACTCAAAGTCGCTTTACAGAGTCCAATGCCATGACGGGCTGGACCAAATGATTTCTCGGGCTGCATATGGCCTGCAGGTCGGACGTTCCCCACCCCTGGTCACGGCAACCGATAGCGGCAACCCCGCCCCTGACTCAAGCGGTTCTTAATACGGACTAATCTCAGCCAAGGGGGTCTGCGTAGCTCTCCGTCAGTTAGAAAATTCAGGAGGCGCATGTCAATCCGTCCAATCCATATATTGGCCTTAACTTAGCAGCAGAGTCATGACTGCTGTCCGCTAAGTCATTATCTTCTCCCTTAACGGCTTCGCGGTAGGTCGATCTCAACCACTCGTTGAAGTCGACTTTCTCTGTGCTATCTTGACGTGTGATCCCCAGTTGCTTGCTAATACCACACGGCATCAGGACAGCCTATTTGGTAAGAAGGGGAGTTTGAGTCTAGTTACTGTATTAACAAGTGGGCTGAGAACTGTAGAACATATAGAATTAACCTTTGACAGCAAAAGCTGGGACACCATTACACAATCAAGTGTTGCAGTGCACTTTTTTTTTGTATAATTATTTTTATTTTGTTTTTTTGTAACAATAAGCAAACAAACAAACAACACCAAACGGTACATACAAACTAAGAAAGGAAAGAAAAAAAAGAAAGAAAATGGACAGATGTGTATGTTGTTCATTATTTGATCTTGTTGACACCCTCTGAAAACATGCAGAGAAATGCATCCTTAAAGATTTCAAACCTATATATAAAATAAATAAAATACTTTTACATGAAGTTATTCATCGCATGATCACACACACACACACACACACACACACACACACACGTAACATTCAAAGACACACACAAACACAAAAAGAAATCCATGTCCTGTGATCTCCACCGTAGTCACCCCCTCCCTTCTTAGCAATGCTACAAGCTTTCTTTCTCATAGTGCCTCGTAGATGTGTTTCCATACTTCATTAAATTGTTTTGTTTTGTTATTGTCCTCGGATAATGTATTTTCTATGGTCAGATAATATTTCATAAGTTCTTTCCAATTCTTTAATGTAGGGGCCTCTGCATCTTTCCAGTATTTTAAAATTAGTTTCTTGTAAACAAGGGAAGAAAACATAATTAGCCATCCCATAGGGTACCTTACACCCTCGGGATTCTGAAAAATGCAGAGCTGAACTGAAAACTGCATTTTTGTTTTTCAAATGGTTGATATCCAGTCTTGGATTTCATTCCATCCTTTGTTCACTTTCATACAATGCCAAAAGGCGTGTATGAGAGAGTCTTGAGAGCCACACTTCACACACTGGTCAGAGGAGTCAGCATAAAACTTATGTAATTTATCTCTAGTATAATGTTACGTTCCCCAGTGTTGTGTTCGTGGTTGTGTGTTCTGTTTCCCCTAGGTTCCCTCGCTAATTGAAGCGCTGGCTCCTCCCCCCCCTCATCAGTGACTGCAGCTGGAGCCACGCGTATAAAGACCGCCGCATTACGCTTCTCGCGCTCTCTTTGTCTTGGTAGAGCTGCCCGTTGACTG
Source organism: Mallotus villosus (assembly GCA_903064625.1). Taxonomy (NCBI): domain Eukaryota; kingdom Metazoa; phylum Chordata; class Actinopteri; order Osmeriformes; family Salangidae; genus Mallotus; species Mallotus villosus. The sequence goes on along the minus strand of CAEFZP010005634.1, from coordinate 66,475 downwards.
TGGTCTGTTTGGTTGGGTTGCGCTATTTGTTTCTATTTGACAATTCTGCTCTGTGTTGCGCTCTGTTTTGTGTTATCTGTGTATGACATTAATTATTGTTCTTCTGTTCCCAGGGGGAAGGGGAAAGCACCTTGGGAGTGTTTAGGCAAGAGGCCCATGGGCACACATCACCCGTAGCTAAAACCTTGTTAAACACACTAGGTAAGACCTGGGCGGACCACCCCCTGTGTTTCTGGTTAGCGCGCCGGCTGGCGTTTGAGTTAGGGGTGTGACTTATTTTACTTTCATTGTTTTGGTTCCGTCCAGCCCTTTCCTCCCCGCTACCGTGTTTGGCAAAATAAAGCCCCTTTTTAACGGTACCTCGGCCTTGTCTGTTCTTACACCTGCGACTCCATCACGCCTGTTCTCTGGCTACCGGGTGGGCTCACTAGCAGCGGGGCGTTGCGTTCCCTCTGACAAGAGGCGCACGTAACATATAATATATTCTTGTCATGAGTTTATATTGTATTAACCTGAGATTTTCATTTGTGGTAATTTTATTTGTAAGATACAAGCATTTCTTCCATTTTATATTGGCTTCTTTGAATTGGAGATCTTTATTCCATTGTTCATAGAGCTTATGCATTGAGTAATGTTTAGATTCTTCCTTCAAGAGAATATTATATATGCTACCAATTAACTGTTTCTTTTTTCCTTTTTTAAACATAACCTCCTCAAATGGTCCTGGAACCAAATCATATTGTAAATTAAAGTTTTCCATTATCCAGTTTTTTAGCTGTAAATATCTAAACGATTCTTGGTTTGACAGTTTGAATTTATTCTGAAGCTCTGTGAATGGTTGAACCCTATTGTGCAAAATTAGATCTGACAATTGATTAATTCCCCTTGTACTCCAATTGAGCTCGTCATTCTGGATTTTAATTGATGGATTATTCCAAAGTTCTGTGTTCCTAGGGATACTAATCTGCGCTCCAAGTATTTTTCAAATTTTGTTCCATGATTTTAAAGTACTATTTGTAACAAAGTTTGATACTTTTATATTGCGTTTTGTAAACAAAGCTGTGAACAGGTTTTGGGGTTTTAGTTGGTTACTTTCTATATCAATCCAGGGTTCTTCAGCTGTATTATTGATTATCCGATCTATGTAAAACATCTGTGATGCATAGAAGTACAGTTCTAAATGCACATGCACATTTAACATGCACAGTGCACATTTAACAACTGATATCTGCTCATTTTCTATGTCTTCAGCACACAGAACTTCTGACAGATTTTAAGTCGGCACTCTCTCGTGAGAATAAACCTTGTGACATTCTCACATCAAAACTATCAACAAACAAAGCTGTATAGTGAAAAAAGGTGTGACAGGCAAAGATTTGATCTTATATTATTGAGAATAACCAGTAAAAATGCTGTTATTAAAGGAGATGGCATCTAAAACTGCTATTCTTTTAACTGTCTTGATTGATAAAGTAAAGTTTGGATAGTAACAGCCTTGATGACATTTGAATAACTTTATTAGCTTCAGTGATGAAGTCCACGTCCTCATGCACCACGTGAATCTCAGTTATAAAGATAGAACAAGAGGAGAGAGAGTAGTCACATCCTTACTGTTTACTATCACACTCTCCTTTACCTTTGCCACCTTTTTAGACCAAAAAACAAGATGTTTACATTTATCTGTATGACCAGTCACATAATGAGATATAGTATAATAATAATATATAAAAAGTCCAAAGCTTCCCTTTATTAATTTGTTACTTAGATAGGAAGTCTAGAGAACAGAAATGAAAATACCAAATACTATGGCCTGTCATCCCATGCTTGTGCCAATCAAAATCAACCTTTTATGGAGACACAACTTCAATTGGATAATAAATAGGTAATTATTGTTTTATATTAGTATTGTTATGTATGAAATTCATTTAAATATACTTGTTTCCAGAGCCTGGCACAAAATGACATTATTTTAGTACAGTGCGATAGATAGATAGATAGATAGATAGATAAAATAGATAAATACTTTATTGATCCCGTGAGGGAAATTCAGTTATCTTTCACAGCTCTCCTATTTAAAATATAATAATAATAACTAGAGAGCATACAATTTCTGGGGAAATTGTGAGGGTGTGCCTGCTTGTCCGTCCCTTTAAGTTTTTCCCTTCTAGTGATATGTTCAAGCATTTAGCCTACTCATAGTCTATTGCATAATAATTCATTAAGAACACCCTTGGAAAGAAGCTACTGTAACAACGTTATCACTGGAAATATTTCTGATAGAATTGCGATTTAAACAGTAGCTCTATGTCTGCTAACTTATGATATGCCCCCAAAAACGTAAATAAGCTTGACATTTATTTAGTGGAAAATCGCTCATGCATAAAAAGCTCAATAGCGATCATTGTCAGTAACAACGCAAAATGCGATATAGCCGTTTGTGGAGAAGCTGTCCCGGTAAATTGTATACTACAGTGTTCGTCTTGGTGGCGATCGTTGGTTGAACGTTCCGTTGTACAGTTTAGGTTGAAATTAAATATTGCTTTCATGAACAGATTGACAAGTTTAGGCTGTGTCAATGAAGTTCGGGTTAGTAGTCAGACAGTTTCACCTTTTGAAATACTTTTGATTTAAGGGAGTGCCGAACATGTTCTGTCGCCGTTTGACTTCCTACTGTAAACAGCTGTGGATGTTTTTGTTAGCTACACAGTGTCTCGCATAGGCTACAGCGTTGCAGTACTGGTTTGAAATCACAGGTAATGATTATTTCACCAACAAATCGTTTACTTGTAATCTAATGTCATAATAAATCGTACAACGAAAATGTATTTGTGAGTAATGTTTATTTTAACGATTGAAAACAGATGCATCATAGACCGCTGTAGTATGGGTTGCCCGGGCAACATAGGCTAATGTAATTATGCTAATGCTTCAGTGAAATATTAGACTACCGTTTCCGAAAGTAGATGTAGTTCCTCAATAATATCAGTTTATATTGTTAATTACACTTCACAATTGTGTTTCATATCACAAAGTAAAATTAGTAAATAGTTACTACCCTGGCCTCTTTGCTTGTGGCGTTTCTGCAGCTGCCTTGCAGTAGCGTTAAAGCTATAGGCTAGTTAGCCTAGCTATCTCCCAGAAGTTAACAAGCTGCTAAACTAATGTTCTGCTAGAGGTAGTCATGCGTGTTTCGTGACGTTAGTAGCGTCAGTGACTGTGGCTAACAAGTTAGCCAGGTAAATAAAAAGACAAGCAACTCAATGGCTACCAACGTGACATGACGTTTTCTAAGTAATCAAAATATTGACGGATGCTAGGGGGGCGGCACGATACCATCATTGCTGTGCAACAGTCTTCTATGCACGTCGTATCTAATGCGTCGTTGCTAACATGTGCCGACGCTGTGACGTAGGCTATTATAACTGAGTAGTCTACCCTTTGCCGACAAAATCAACTTTATGCCACAAAAACGTTGTATGGTCCTAAACTGTGCAACGGAACGTATGTAAAAGTAATAGCATATCAATCGCTAGCAAGACGAAAGTTTTGACACGTAGTTTGTGTATGTAGTCCAAATATTAACCGAGGATTAGGGGGGCTAAAATAAATAATAATAATAATAAATATATATGTGAGATAACAAAGGATGGGCCACGACTTCGTGGCACACCCAATAATAAATACTGACAATATGCACATATAATATGAAGTTATGTTGTGTTGTGTTATGTTATGAAGTCATGTTGGCAGATGGAGCTGATAGGGCTGGCGAGGTTGAAGTGGACTGGAGGATTACCCTTCCAGAGGAGGGAGCGGAGCTGAAACTTGGGGGAGAGAGAGAGGGACAGACTCTTGGGTTAGGGTTCGTTACAAATTAGGGTTAAGTTACAAGTTATGTACAGTGTAGATACGGTGTGTATGTATATTACAGCTGTATAGTGCAAAACAGTGTAGAATAATATATTCAAGTTAATGGCAGCTGGTACAAAGGCGGGGTTGAAGTGGGCTGGAGGATTACCCTTCCAGAGGAGGGAGCGGAGCTGAAACTTGGGGAGAGAGAGAGGGGGAGAGGGAGAGACTCTTGGGTTAGGGTTAGTTACAAGTTAGGGTTAAATTAAGTTAAGTTACAAGTTATGTACAGTGTAGAAACAGTGTAGAATAATATATTATATTAGAGTTTTATGGCAGCTGGGACAAAGGACCTCCTGAGACGCTCAGTCCGAGAATGTAGGGTGTTGAGCCGCCCGCTACGGAGGCTGCTGGACTGTCCTGCCAGGACATGGTGAAGGGGGTGATTGACATTGCCCATGATGGCCAAGAGCTTTCCCCGCATCCGTTTCTCCACCACAGTCCCCAGTGAGTCCAGGCTCTGCCCCACCACTGAGCCCGCCTTCCTGGCCAGCTTGTCCAGCCGCCCAGTGTCCCTCTTGGACATATTACCTCCCCAGCAAGGAGATATAAGACTCCTATAAGACGCCATTCCTATGGTGGTTTGTCAGTCTTTACTATGCTTGTCTAAATGTTTCAAAGGACCCTTAAACACAATCTAAATGTCAATTTGAGACTGTAAGCACAAGCTGGCAAGCCTGATTTGATATATACAATAACCCCCTGACAACCGAAGAACTCGACACAAGAACTCAAAGACCCCTTAAAGTACCTCAAAGGAAATGCTCATGATACAAAACCATACCATCTGTGGATCTACTGTAATGTTAAGACTCGGGAATTGACTGCTGGATACATGCAGATGTAGGCAGAAAAAAGTATAAATAAATATTTAATCTGCTCAGATAATAAATCTATAAACAAATTGAACAGCAGCTAATCACACAGCACCAAACATACAGCAACAAAACAGATATATACAACAAAGTAGAGTCCTCTGAGAATTCAGTCAATCAAGGGATCTAAATTAATTGTTGTTGAATAGGAAACTCAAGGCAAAAAAGCAGATAACAGACAGGTTTACGTACTATAATACGTGCTGTCAGAAAAGGTTACATAAGTAATTTACTCCCTTACATACTCCCTTAAATTACGGAGTTCCGCAAGGTTATATCTTGGGTCCAGTACTGTTCAATCTTGATATTAGGAATATATTGTAGGGTTGAATACTCAGAAAGCTCATAAAAGTAGGACTCAGTATTGACTTTCCCTTAAAGTCCCCAAGATCTATTCAGAACTTGAGAAGTATTGTAATTGTTCTGCATTATCCCTATGGAACAAACTACCAAAGTCTTTTAAATGTAGCACCTGCTCTTATTGACCGTCTGTATTATAATGCAAGGAATCTCTGTCTGATTGTTTGTGTGGTTTTATAGTGGGATTTTAGAGCAATGAGTGTCCAATGATTATCTTGAAAACTGGGCACTGTGAAAAGTTGTAATTTTGCTGGTGGACGTTTCACAAACCAAGGATGTGCGGTGCCGCGTATTACGTTGTTTGGATGTGTTTTGAGTTCCCCCCCAAAAATGTGGCCACCAGTTTCAAAATGGATATCTTGCAGCCACGTTGAGCTGGCGCTATATGGATCAAAATATCACAGCGTTTAACTGAGCTCCACTAAGCGTTTCAGCCACAGATCTCATGTGACACTGTGACCCCTTTTCCACCAACGCATTTTGGGTGCCGGTTCGGAGCCGGTGCCTAATCGCGAACCAGTTCTTTCTCTTTCGACAGACTGGGAACCGGAAAAGTGGTTCGTACGTGGTTCGTACGTGGTTCGCAACAAGCACCACTTCGGAGCTGGTCTAGTTTACGAACTGATAAAGAACCGGTTGGGGCGTGGTTACCGTGACCAACAAGACGAACTCCTGACAAAGGAGTCCTTGACCGCCATTGCTTTAAGTTTTTACAATTCATATTTCAGCTAAACGGTACTTGTAAATCAGCATCTGAATGAAAATGTATCGAGAAGTGGGCAGTGTAGTTGTTGAAAATGTGCTTATTTTATTGATGAAACTGCTCATTTGTAAATTTGCTCCGACTTTTCGATGCTAGCTAGCATCGCAGTGCAGTGCAGACACTAGTTATAGTTGCTGCGTTTGATTATAATCCTATCAAATGAGTGAAATGACAAACACAAATGTTATGAGCCTATATTTAACACAAACGTAATACACAAGCACTATACAGCAAACGTTTATAAAATGTTGCGCTGATAATCCCAGTGTTGTCAAACTGCTGCGAGTCCAGGGTATTGCGCAATAGCCAAGAAAACACGTTCTTCGGATTGATAAACAGCCTTTAGACGGGCTCTGCTTTGTGTTAGGTGCTGCCGCGCTAGCGTTGCTAGGAAAGATGAGACGTATACAGTGACGTAATGACGTGGCTCTGTGGTGGCTCTCTAGCCCGTGGAAATGCAAACCGGTTCTTAGAAGGCTCCGTTCTTGAACCAGCTCCGAACTAGCTCCCGGTTCACTTTGGTGGAAAGGGGGTATGTGTGAAGTTGAAATGCTGTGTGACCTATTGCTCTGATGAGTGTACCTTTTTCTATGAACTCATTAAAGAAAAGTGGACTCCACGACAATGCCGATACTGCCCAGTGAGCAGTGCTGACTGCTGGCATAATATTGAATCAAGCTTCTATCAAAGGGTTTTCTGTATGGATGAAATGCTGGCTGGCTAACTAACAGAAAAACAAAATAAAGTGGATACAGCTAGCCTACGGTTTATCCCAAAGGCTGTGTTTTCCTGTTTTTTTGTTTTGTTATTCTGTCTCACTATTCAAATGAACCTACCATTAAAATTATAGACTGATCATTTCTTTGTCAGTGGGCAAACATACAAAATCAGCAGGGGATCAAATATGTTTTTCCCTCACTGTAAAGTGGATTAAGCTAACACCAAATCAACTCACCAACATTATAATCACCAGCTGCATCACTGGCTTGGGCACTGAACATCTCTAATTTCAGGAATCTCTGTGTGCCACCGAATCTAAACAACATCTTAATCACTGGCTGTATAGGCTACCGCATAGGGTTATGTCAATGCAATGCAGAAAATACAATATATTTTACAGCACTGCATAGCACATAGGAAAAAATACAAATGTTCATGTAAACATTGCAAACACCCCTTAGACAGAACTCTACGCACTGTATGGTGAATTGGGCCTACAATTATGACAGTTGGCTCAACTATTGTGCATGTGACTATATGACTATACAGTGAACTAAATGTCCAGATGTTTGTGGGGGTACGGTAATTTAACATAGAACCAACATAATACATTTTGATCAACGTGACAATAAATGTATAACAAGAAACAGCAGGCAATTGTAAGCTACATAATCATTTGCATGAAATGTACCAGAGCATTGCCAATTTCTATAAATAATGCGAAATTGCATTTATGATGTGTATAAGTGATTAAATGATGTGGAGGTTGAACTTAGGCTAAAGAACTTTTGAGAATTTCAATTATGAACTGAGAAATGTATGTTCCAAATCCAAAAGCAAATGAGTGAGAGAGACCTACTTCATCATTGTCTCTATTTATAGTTCCAGGAATCTGTATATGTGTGTTTCACTGACATCTTACTCGCCGATTGCATCACAGGCACTGTGCACTAGGAACCCTACTTGCCCCAATACGACAAAACAATCTCTGTTTCTCTTTCCCTCTTTCTGTACCTTGAAATTTTCCACCAGCTCCTATCAGCCTTTCTTTTCTAGAAACGTCTCCTCCTGTTTCTCCCAACCAATTCTCTAGCATCAACAAAGCTGACATTATTTGGAATCACACAATCAATACTTCTAATTATGGGGGGGATGGGGGATGTCATGTGATTAGGACCACAATTGTTCTTGTTGACTGAGAGTCTGTGAAGCATGCAGTTTGTATTTGTTGTAAATGTGTCCCCTCTTATTTTATAATTTTAAGATGCATATAAATCCTCATTAACTATTATTCGTATATAATGTTTGATCAAGGATCAAGCACCCCCATAGAACCCCCATGTGTTACAGGGTGAAGAATTTGTTATCATTGAGAGTCTACTTTCACTGCGAAGAAAAATGTGACAGCAAATACACAGCATTTGCACGTTTTTATTTTTGAAAATTGGTTTTATCTATATTTTTACATATATTTTTACAGTTTTTAATCAACCAATACTGTTAAATCTTTTCAAGTATCAATGTCAACGCAAAACTACCGGTATTCTATTTCATCCTGTCTCACAACATGACTAATCTACTGAAAACTACGAGATGACAGCCAAATGGATTGACAGATGAAGTATCAAATCTAATCTTTAGTCCACAAGGAATACAACCCATAACAAAGGCTATAGAACAAAGATGGACAGTCCTGAGAGTTAGCCTTGGTCTGTTGTTCATCTAACCAAAGGGTGACCTTGACTGCTGGTGTATTGGGTTCCCTTAGGCTATTTTAGAGGATTTCTACATAGAGATCCATAGAAACCCTCAGAACTATGCATTGTGGGTTTGGTTAATTGACAAAAAAAAGAGTGCATACTTGGTTCTCTGAGATAGTGAGTTTGTGACACTGGGTAAGCAAGTACAACTATGTGATTTGTGTCAAAAAGTTTACCAGGGCCAATGAGAACCCTTCCAAGGCATTCTCGATTAGAACATGATCATAATAGGGCACGCACTTGTGAATTACATAATAATCAACATCTGACACACTTTAACTGCTCTCTATATGATAGTGTGTCTGTGTTGTAAACCTATGTTCACACTCGCTGTCAGGATGTTGCTGTGACCATCAGATACTATGGTAAACTAAGATTCTCCTTGGGCCCTCTGTTTAATGTATTGTGACATGCATGTGTGTTTGTCCAAGACCACACAACTATGCACATGTGTCTAAACATGTCAGCATAAGAGAGAAGAGTAGTTAAACTACAGCATCTGATAACACATACTCATACAGCGTCAGTCAGGGCAACTCCACATGTTAAGGGTTATTACATGGTATACACACATAATATAACATGGAATACATCATATGTTTTGGCTGAGGGATATAGTCAGGAGCTCTCACATAATCAGAATGCCAAGGCCTCTGATCCAAAACTAAAATGGCACCCTTGTTGTCAAAATGTTCAACCAATACCATGCAACAAGCAAATTGTCCCCCAAATTGTTACCTCAGGCCATGCAGTTGGCTACAGACTGTGACATCAAGCCAAGACATGTCCAAGCCATCAGGTTGTGGTATGAAATGTGCTTCGGTGATGATTTGCAACGAGCATCCAGCTCTTGTCAGTCACATATCACCCCACCTTCCACCCGGAATTTTACTAATGGACTCTTCACTCTGAAATAACCACATATTACAGCTAACAAAACCTTGTTGACTACATTTGTATATTTGTTTTGCAAGGAGCAATTTTGGGCACAGCATCCTGAATCGCAGCAGCTACCAGACCCTATCAAACAATATCACAAACTGTTTTGCTGCTGACATAGCATTCTAATCTGCTTCATAATGGTAACTTTAGCCACACCAAAAAAAATGTGCACGTTCCAGATTGAGCTTCCGATGCTTCTACTGATAAGGAGGATGATGTTGTAAGAAGATAAAAAGGCCCTGATGCTATTTTCAACCCCCCTTCACCACTCAAACATACACACACACTCGCACACACTTTCTACCCCCTCTCCCCTCCCCCTACATGTGTCAGAGATTTCAGCTCAGGCAAAAACACTGCCCATGGATTAACGAACAAGTCGACCGGGCATCATTGCATTGGTTATGAAGGTGTTTTGCATCAGAACTGTATTTTGTGTGTGTTTTAGCCCATGACAAATGAATGGATGGGGGGAAGGGAGTACAACATTTCTGCAGGGAGCCAACCTAAAGAAGTGGGTCATCTATATGCCAATCAAGCATGCTTACTGCTCTGCCCTTCTTCCTGCACTATAAAAAAAATTGAGGATAAAGAAAAAGAGAGGGGGTTGTTAAGAGAGAGTATAGAGAAGAGAATAATGGAAGTAAGGAAAAATACATTTAAAAGAAGGTGGAATGAGAGAGCATTGAATGGATACGGTAAGTGAGAAAGGACAAAAGGGCATTGGGAGATGTGGAAACAGAAGTAAAGATGACTGAAGTGTGGACACAATCATCTTCACACTATGCACCAACCTCTACACATTCCTGTCAAAAGTGGCTTCTCATGTACACACAAGTGCAGTAAAATTCTGATGATTTATCTCCCAATTTGATCACAAGTTTTTTCTGATCAGCCCTCTATAATCACCACCTTATCATGCTTCTATTTCCCCCATCTGCTCCACGTTTTGATTGCTTATCGATATTGCCTATCTGCTTGTGGGCACTCTGTTCTGACAGTTGCAGAGAGGAGAGATGGAGGGAGGTAGGGAAGAAGAAGTGTGTGAAAGACACTTATAGTGACAGGGGCCAATGAAAGGGAGTGTGGTGATCTCTTAAATTGAGATTGTTGACAATCTCTATAACAATGAATGTAAGTAGGTAGTCAGTAGGGGGACAGAGGATATTCTAACACAAATGTTGATATCACAAAATATTTGATCAAGCATTATCTATGTATTATATTGAGAATTGACCTGATGTGACCTAAATGTTATCTTTTTGAAGGAACATTTGCGAAAGGGAAGGTTGGTTTACAAAAAAGTGGATGAACCATTCGGGTTCCTTTGGCCTCTGGTTCTGTGCCATAATTGCAAAACCCACACACACCAGCACCAACTATTTGGAAGATAAGGAGACAATGAGCAAATACTGCATTGCACGTGGTTTAAGGCTATAAGTTTGCCATGGAAAACGATGTAAACTTAAGGCAGCATGGATTGAATGTCTTGCATGTTTAAAAAGTAGTACCAACTACATTTGTCTCCTCAATGCCTTTTCGGCTTATTCACAAACAGGAATAAATCCCAACCATTACATAAAAATGTAACAGGTCAATGCAAAAAACACAAAGTGCATATATTTATACATGTATGGAACATGTACATAACCATGGACTATCTTTTTCAACCCACACACACTCCCCAGCCCACCCCGGCCCCTAACTTGACTGACTCCCAAAATATATTAATAAAATAGTTTCTGTCTTTTGTTGTTTTAGCAATGATTAATTTAGCACAGTGAAGCCCGAGACAGTTTCAAAGGTAGAATGGTTGCAGTTTGTTCACTCAAGTTTTCAGAAGTATGTTCCAGCTCTACATATAGGCAACAAATGTCCTCTTTTTTGTCCTTGTTTCACTTTTTCTCTCCCTCCTTGTTTCTTTCAATTATTAAGTAAAAGACGAGGGGAACGTAACGGGCAGGCATATAGAGACAAAGAGCGGAGGGATGAGAGAGATGAAAGTAAACTAATGACGAAAGCAAGGCTGATCTTATCAATGCTTCCCGTAGATACTGTCAATATCCATCACTTATTCATTTCAGCTGCCGTTCTAGTCAGTACTTTGGCGGGATCACCACAATCGGATCACCGCTCTTTGGCCGCCACATTAGCACCTGAGCGTCGTTGGCATTAGGCTTGACCATGGCGTTGGGGGGGATGGACTCATTCTTGACCAGGACATGGGGCTGCTCCTGGGCCACAGGTTCCTTTAGCGTGGCCCTCTGGCCCAGGGGCCTGTCTGGGTCCACCTCGATATGAAGCTGCATCCTCCAGCGGATGGTCTGCAGCACCAGAGTCTCGGCCGTAGCCTGGTTGATGGCCACAAGCCAGGTAGTAAAGCTTTGGTCACGGCGAATGCTGCTGAGCTGGGGTATGTTGCTGTCCGACACTGGCACGCCCCATGTCACACTGGGGTAGAAATTGTCATTCATGCTGACTGTGAACCTGGTATCCTTCTTGGTAGGACCCACCATGGTGCAGGTCTCAGTGGTGTTGCCATACCAAGGGTAGTTGACACCGTCCGAGTCACTGATGGCCTGAATCTTGCCATCACGCAGGTCAGGCAGCTCCCAACTGGACCTGGGGGTAAAGCAGAGGAAGGATGAGTCTTGACCCAGGAGTAGAAACAGGAGTGAATTCCCCAATCATCACCTTTCTCTTTGAAAAGACTTGATTTATGAGCTAACCAGTTACTCAATTATTACAGTATATCACACACACACACAGAACATCTAGAAGAGGCCCTAACAGCTTGACCAACAGACTGCTTTGCAAACAGTCGGATGCGGAGAATAAGGTTGTGTCAATACAATAACATGGCATCAAAAGACTTGTTAAAAGGCCTCACTGATTATTCACCATCTTACAATGTATAACAGAAGCACACAGACCATGGGGTCATCTCAATACTTTCAGTGATGTCTTCTGTCTAGACATCTCACTTAAACAGTAACAGACTGACTCAAAAGTCAAACGTGGCTTTCTTATCTCTTTTTCTTCCTATTTCACTGATCTGACAACATAAGATAGGTGTGAGCAATTCAGTCGAACAGGAGGTGGAATAGGCACCTACAATGAGCACGACCACACGCACACACATCCTCCTCAATATGATTAAGTTACTCTATTCAATGACAGAAGACTGAAAGTTTACTGCCGTAATAGGTATTACTCTGAGATATCTTGGTAGAAAATGGGTACCATATCCTCCATCTTAAATGTCTCCATAATCTAGGCTACAATGCTTCATGGCTGCAAAACTAGTATCACCATTCTGTACTTCTGCTGTCAATGCCAACACTTATTGCAATCAGTGTACTAGACAGAATTGGCTCCATACTGTTGCATTTCCCTAAAAGGTAATGAAATGTCACTTAAAGGTGAGGTACTGCAATCTGGGTTTTCTTTTTAGGGAACTAATTAATTGGTGTAACCATTTGGGTTTAAAAGGCTACTGTATCTCTCTTTCTTTTTTTCCTTTGCTGAGGGACATAATGCATCCTTAATCTCCACACACCACATTAATATTGTGTTCCTTATTCAGTGTCTCTTTAGGCACCACCAAGAGATTAACACACACACAAACCTAGCCAGACTGGAACAGGGGTGGGGGCACTATAGTAGGGAGGGGATGATAGTATTGGAATGATGTCTCTAATCTTCGACATGCAGCCCAGAAACATTCGACGCTGCAACGAGTAAAGATAAAACCCTCTTCTTGCCTTCTGGGCTACGCAACCTGTCAAATAGTGTCCCCTGCTAAGGGGGATGATGTGGGATGAAAATAATGTTGTTAACATTTGCAAGTCACACACACATCTGTAACTAGTCATTGAACATCGCAAAACTGGGTGTTTTTTCATAAAATGTTTAATGTTTGATTTTTCTGTGTTAACATTGCCTTTTTCGGTTTGACAACTTAAACTAAATTGTGACTATACATGTGTATAAAATTCAGCACTAATAGGACACTCACTCAGTTAAACTTTCTATGCACCAGTGCGATAGAAAATGCTATTCTACTGTTGACCCTTTCAGGTAAAGAGATATTCATTTTGTCTTGTCTATGAACTTGATCCCTTATGTTCTCTTAATAAAACTCAGTGTGATCATGCAGTCATTTGAAAACAGCTGTAAGCCTATCAAATGTTATAGAACTAATCTTAGACTAGTATGAAATCACACTATGTTAAGTAGAAATTGTTGTCAGTATACTAAGTTTGTTATGATCAAAAAGTACCTTTAAAAGTGTATACATATTGGAGAAGTAAAGTAAAATATGGAAAGTTTTGTGAGGTTCTTCTGTTTGACATTCACCAAAGAAATGTGTTTACTGTGGTTTAATTGCAAGAAGTATAGAATTCATCAACAATGACAGTTGAAGTTGTGAAACACCCACTTGTTCTCTTTAAGGCAATAATAGTGAAAGGGTGCTCATGACATTCTTGTGTGATAGTGTGTTGACGTTTTGTACTTCACACCTACAGTCTGTCTCAAAATATATTTGAGGTGTCCGAGCTTCAAGTGCTATTAATAGGTAAACTGTGTTATTATAGGGCATGCATGATTGAGTTATTATTAGCACAAGGGTTGTGAGTAAGTTGTCAGGCCTTTGTTGAGTTTTTTTCAATTGGACCTACAGTAACTTGATGATTATCTAAAAGGGTTGGACACTGTTGTTTAGTAAATGGGGCTAGGTAACTTAGACACCTTTGCTCTTGACTCTGCCGATTCAATGCAGTCTATGTGGTTGATACTCACATCCCTTTGGTTCCATATTTGTTGTAGAACTCCATGTGATTGCATGCTTGAATCCAGCCAACAGTCCACGTCTCTTTCCCGGCTACAGGTGGCACCAGAACTCGAGCAGAGGCTCGGAAGTGTGGTGTTCTATAGCGCAGAACCACGCTGGATGACTCGTCGATGCTGGTAGGGTTTGAGTCAATGGAGGAGTTCACCTCCAGAACTAGGATACTTTCACGGAAACTCTTTGGCTTACACCTAATACTGTGGATACAGCCCATTGCATTAAATATCAACACAATCCACAACAACGTCCAGAGGTCTCGAGAAGAAAGACGCATGGAAACAGTAGCAAATTCACCACAATTGCATCCACATTTCAAATAGTCAAAAAAGCCACCGAAAATGAAAAAGTCCTATGTAGCTATTTGTTTGCGGAAGATTTCATTGTTTAAAGCTATTCATCTTGCAACTCAATAATGTGGCAACATTCACAGACGCATGCTTTCTTCTTTGGATGGACAAGCAAAACACTTCCCCAAAAGATGCAACTTTGTGTTCCTTGTCTTGAGGGTTGGGCAGCGCAAAAAGACAACAGACCACTGGAGATACACCTTACGACTCGCATTCACTTTGTGACAAAACACAATTGTGACCTAAACATAATTTACAAAAACTGCTAACGTAACACTTCGACGTCATATTGGACGACCTTAGCGCCTATAGATGTGCTTCTCCATGTTTAGTTTGGTTTAACTTGCGTTTCCTGTTGTGCGTGAAATCAAATGTTTCTCGGTTGCAGTAGGACAACTAACATTTCTTTTTCAAGAATATGTTTTCTGTGTGAATAGGGGAGACAGGAACCTGCGTTAAGTAATGTCTTAATTATGCAGGAAGAAACTATTTGCATCAAATGCAATTAGACTTTAATTCATTGACCGTATAATTATTTATAAATAGAATACATTCTTGAGAATTAAAGTTCAATTTGCCTTAATTGGCTATAAACTTGCCAAACCTGGCTGAAACAAATGAAATAATTCATGGTGGCGTTTCATGGGAAGAATATCCTATTACTGCCCAGCTTGTCAACTTAAAGACGTTCTAGACTCCCCCAATGTATGATGAAACGGTGTAGCGTGGATTAAAGCATTACAATGTAAAGAAAACTGGCCTTCAATACTTTTAGATGTTTTAAATCTGAAGAAATTGTTTCTTGGGTTAGTCTGTCTTGCGCGCCTGCCTGCGTGGTCCGAATGGTATACCGTTATCTTGTACGTCGGTTCCTTCCCTTGTATTGCTGTGAGAGAATGTCAAGGTCTTGGAGAGGTATCATTTGAAAATAGGTTTAGTTCATCGAGGTTCAGAAAGAACAGCGTGACATCCAAAGGTAACCAGGTCAACTTTGCTTCCTCCATCTGGATATTGTCCTTTTCTTGTAAGAAATAATCAGAACTTCGTTTGAATTGCCTATAATCCGACACGAATACTCTTTGATTCCAGCAGTAGCAAACAGGATATATTTTAATCACAATTCCAGGAAAGACAGACGTTTCTGTGCGCTCGTCCCATCGAGGCTGCTGCAGGTTCACCCGCCCGCACTGGTCTATTTTAACGGCTTGAGCATCTGCCCCTTTATTTAAGTACCTCTGTAACGACACTTCCCCTTTCGTCTGCTTGCATGCTGGGAAATGTAGTGATTTCGTTTTCTTAGTGAAACGTTGGCGTTCTGGTACAAGGCTATGAATTCGGTACTATGCTTTGGCTGAATAAATAATGGCCAAAAATGTGGTGTGGAGTGGACAGTAGCCAAGCTTAAATCGTAATTGTAATGGTGTTAAGGTACTAGGCCTAGAGGCCTAGTTTAGATCTAAAAACTAAAAAGCTTGCTCATAATGGATATAGCTACATCAAGGTTATTATTGTTTGTTGAATAGCCTACTTATATAGACTAGGCTACTCTGCATTAATATGTTCTGCCTTTAGGTTTGCTTTTTAGTTTTTACTAATGCGTTGACAGAAAACAGAAATTAAAAACCTTTCATTCCTTAGCCTACCTGTTATCTAAATGGTATCCTTTTTCCCCATCATATCCATGTAGGCTATATCGCTATGTTATATATCATTCACGTAACATTTAAAAAGTAGCCTATGCGCTTCAAGTACGAGAATGGAGACTGTGCTCTGTCGCTGTCCATTTAAGCACCTTGGAGAACTCCCATCCGGAAAAACGTGCCACGGAAGAAGCACGGTGGGATGTTACGTCATGTCTACATAAAAAAGGACTGCAACGATAGCCAAGATTTCTTATCTTCTGAAGGCTAATCATTAAATTACTTGCAGGGTTTATAGACGTTTGATAATTTAGTTGATTGGTGGGGAAAAGGGTATGCCTAACCTGAATTCCTTGAATGCGCGCGAGAGATCTCAAGGATGGCCCATTCTTGTTCGTCGGAATGGTAAAATTATAACATTTGTCTCAGTCGTTGTAGGCCTATGTTACATTTATCTTTCATAGCCTTTTCAGTTAGCAAACGATACAATGTGTGTATTTAGACAAGACAGCATTATAGAGACAACACAAATCACAACATTAAAACGTGCAATTCCGTGTGTTTGCATCGTTTTATGTAGCTATAATAAATGATATGTTTGTGTTTCCCACAGATTGTTTTCCGCAAGATTGGCCGGTGTAGTGAAGCCCTTTTGAAGCCTGCATGGGTCGCGTTCTAAACAGCAGCATGGGCAGCGCGCATTCCAACCAGTCTAAATATATCTGTGAGGGCTGCAAGAGGGGAAGGGCAGAACGACAGCCAATTCTTGGAGGATTTACCCGTCGTGGGCGAGATATATAAATGGTCCTTTAAAACGCACCATAAAGATGTTTCATTAGTGAGGCAAGGTTGGAACGAGTCCAAGATGCCGTCAAATCAGAATTCCAGAACCAGGACGCGGGATCGGAACAACGTCCTGAGCAGACCCGAATTTATATCCCTAAACCAACCCCTGCGAGGTGTCAACTCTGACAGCCGGGGCACGTCAAGGAAACCTTGTCAAGCCAAGCACCAAGCAAGCCAGTCAAGTGAGCATTCGCAAGAACCTACCGACAATGCCAACAAGGATCGGAAAGAGCCCGCAAAACTTCCAGATGAAGACTGTATGCTGCTGAACCCTTCGTTCAAGGGGATAGCAATGAATTCTCTACTCGCCATTGACATTTGCCTGTCCAAGCGCATGGGTGTCTGCGCTTACACGTCGTCGTCTTGGGGGAGCGTCCGTTCCATGGTCACCCTGCTCGCGCTTACTGGGCATGGCATCACATGGATCTTTGGCACTATCGTGTGTCTAACTAGGAGTAATACGCTGGCTGGACAAGAAGTCTTGGTCAATCTACTGCTTGGTAAATACAGCCTTCCACTCAGGACTCACCAAACTATTGTGCAACTCTGTAACGTATTCACACAAACCGCAGTGTTTTGTGTTATGGAAGTTTATTAGACTATTTATTCAAATGGAAATGAATTTTTCAAATGGCAATTCAATGTGCAAAGTGGCAATGCAATCCTCGATTCAAATGGTAAAGAGGTTGTCAAATGGCAAATTCAATATGCACAATGCAATCCGCAATTCAGTGACTATTATTTTGAATAATATTTTGAATAAACGAGATAGGCCTATATATCATATATTGCATATCATATTGACAAGGTTTTTTCGACGCTTTATTGAAATGGCAATGCATTTGTCAAATGGCAATTCAATGTGGGGCAGCGAAACAGCGCCCCCAGTCTATTTCATTAACATAGGCCTATAGGCCCTACGTGTCACCACACTCTTTTTGGTGCAAAATTCTAATGAAAATGTGGATTGTCAAGGCGGGTCTTCAGTTTGGACGTCACTTCCTCGTTCAGTGACTTGGATAACATCAGAGCCTGTCTAAAGGCCGAATTATACTACTCCGATTCATATTTCAGCTAAACAGTAGCCTACATGTAAATCGGCATTTGAATTAAAATGTGACGAGAAATGTGCAGTGTAGTTGCTGAAACTGCTTATTTTATTGATGAAACGGCTCATTTGTAAATTTGCTTCAACTTTTCGATAACCTAGCTAGCATTGCAGTGCAGCGCCACCTACTCTTCTGGCGGTGAATTGTTTTCAGCACCCACAGCCTTCGGAGAACCATAAACGAAGTCTATCTGTCCGTATCGGTCCGTATCCGTGCGTATCCGTGCGCCCGCCCATCCGTAAACGGAGACGCAGAAGCATATTTCGGCCTTAAGGATGTGTACGCAAAGCTCTCCGAAGCCTCTGCGTGAGGCTAAACCGAGTCGGACGGATTAGTTGAATTTATAGTACTCCAAAGGCTATGGGTGCTGAAAACAATTCATCGCCAGACAGTAGGTGGAGCAACGTTTTTGAACCTTAGAGAAGAACAATGTAAGCACTTTAAGAAATTCCTAAATCCTAAATTTCCCTCGGGATTAATAAAGTTATCCATCCATCTATCTATCTATCTATCTATCTATCTATCTATCTATCTATCAAGAACAGGCAGTTGCTCTGTTAGCAATATGAAAATTGCACTACTTACTACCTATTTATGCAGATTATTTAATTTAATATTCCTCACTCCTTCACCCTGTAAATTGCTGCTAGCCCTCAATTTAAATTGTAATTGTTGTTACTATGTTATAGGCCTATGTTTATGTCCGAGGGGCTCAGAGAGGGCTCTCCGAGGGTGTTCCACATTGGAGAGGGCGTTCCTTGTGTCCGTCTCCGTGAAAACGGTCAAAATGAATGGGAGTCTATGGAGCTAAATGGCTAAATT
Source organism: Mallotus villosus (assembly GCA_903064625.1). Taxonomy (NCBI): domain Eukaryota; kingdom Metazoa; phylum Chordata; class Actinopteri; order Osmeriformes; family Salangidae; genus Mallotus; species Mallotus villosus. The sequence continues at coordinate 47,530 of CAEFZP010005634.1, read as the reverse complement.
AGTGTCTTTCGCCTGATTGTCGTTAAGAAATCTCAGATTTGATTGTAGGTTTTGCATGTTCAACATGGAGTATAGGTCGAAAGTTGAATGAACGAGTATGCTCTTTCGATTTCTTACAGGGTAAGTCGTTTTTGCCCATAACAAGCTAGCATTCTGCTAATGAATGCTGATTGGTTAGTGAAGGACTGACTACGACCAGAGATCCCGCTTGATGGCATCCGAAGCGGAACCAGAATGTCAGAGTATTAGCAACATTAGAAACAACATTAGCAAGCCAAAACTCTTTCTAGCATGTGTATTGACAGGGTGAGCCTAACCTGTCAGCTGTGTCAATGCCTCGAGAGAATAAAGGAAGTGACCAGAGCTTGCCATAAAGCAGTATCTCTGGTCGTAAGATGTGTATGATGTCATTGACATTTCAAAGGGCTTTTTAAGACAAAAAAGCGACTTGAAAAAAATCTAACACCCAGCAGTGTGTATTTATTTTACCTCCCCTTTCGAATTTAACATTCAAATTACGAGACAAAAAATTATATCCTGAGAAAAGTTGATTTTGAGGGGTATAGCTCCATAGACCTCCATTCATTCTGCACTGGACCGCCCTGATATGGAACTACAGTGTAACTACAACCAGTTCAGATCCAGAGAGTGGGAGTTCTCCCCTATTAAACATTCTCTGACGTTATCGTTAAGTTGTTCCCTTGTACAGTGACGTTAAGTGTAGAAGGAAATTAAGTCCAAACTGAAGACCCGCCTTGACGATCCACTGAGAGATTGCATTTCCATTTGAATTTTGCACCAAAAAGAGCGTGGTGACACATATATGTTAATACACTGGCTGCGCTGTTTTGCTGCCCCACATTGAATTGCCATTTGACAAGTGCATTGCCATTTGAATGAAGAGTCGAAAAAACCTTGTCAATAGGAAAGGCAAAGCAATAAGCGTTCATTAAAAATTGTATTCAAAATAATACAAACTAAATTGCGGATTGCATTGTCATTTGCATGATAAATTGCCATTTAACAACTGCTTTACCATCTGAATTGTGGATTGCATTGCCACTTTGCACATTGAAGTGCCATTTAACAACTGCTTTACCATCTGAATAAAGAGTCTAAAAACTTCCATAGTGTTTCCTCTCTATGCATTTTACAGGGGCTGGGCCGTATGGAGAGAGATCAAAATCATTCGTAAATGCAAGTACCATGATCCACAAATGTTCCACGATTGACAAACGTGTTTTGCGATCCACAAAAACAAAATTCGTAATCGTGATTTGTAAGTTTTCATTTACATAAATGTGCTATTATTTGTACACATAGATGTCTATTCGTAAATATATCGTTTGTAATTTCTTAAAATACTTAAAATGTTGTGTGTGCATTTCTCATGGTCTGTCACAATTCTGCGTGTGAAGTGTTGAATCTGCATTTGTGGATCGCCCATTACACGCATACAATCCTTCTTCCAATTACGTCATTTTGAGACATTCTTTTCGCTCTTTTGCGATCCACACACAAATAGCCCCCCTTTAGATAGTGACATCCGATAGGGGCAGTGTTGTTCTCTGCATTGATGGCTGTGTAGTGCATTCAGGGATTTTGCTCCGTTAGGTCCCTATCTAGCTATGGCTGGACAAGAAGGATCGCCTGCTGATGGTAAGTAAAATCACTTGAAATTGCATCACTTTCTTAACAGTGAGATAGCAAGCCAGCTACCATTTGTAACTTTGACTAATAACTAATTAACAAGAACCAAAGTAGTAAGGTAATGTTTTTTATGAGCAGTTACAATCACTTCTCTTAGCAAAGTTACTCATGTTATGAGCTAGCTGGCTTGCTATCTCACACGTGAGCAAGTAAGGCAATTTCAAGTTATTTCTACTTACTGTCGAAGACACAAGGGGCGGATCAAGAAAAATATTCATGGGGTGGCAAGAGGGTGGCAAGAGATTTTGAGGGGTGGCACCCTCTCTCTCTCCTCCTATCTGTTACCTCTCAGGTGTGGTGTGTTGCCGGCTGATGACGTGGGCGTGTCCATCAAGGCTCCTCGTTAGCCAATCAGGAGAGCTCATCATGTGTATAGGTGTCAGTTTGTGTTTATGTGTCTTGTCAGAAGTGTGTGAGATAAAAATGAAAAAAACTAAAGGCTGTGCAACATGTATGCATAGTCAGTTAACACTCTGAAGTGAATTTGAGGATTACAGGTCACATGACACAAAAGCTATTGAAGTTTGAAGATTTCTTTTGAATACAAAATACATTTTTAATAACCTGAGATGAAAATGAACAAAATAAAGGCTGTGCAGTATGAATGCATACGTCTTCAACAGTTTAACATTTTTTTACGCTCCTAGTTCACGTTGTTGAAAAGCTATTGACTTTTGACATTTGTAATTTGTTGATGGTCCCTAAACATACGCGTTGTTTAGGCAGCCAAAAGCATTGGTTAAGTGGCCGGTCGTAGCGGTACTAAACACAGGTTAAAATAACACAATACTGGGTGCCCGAATATGTGGTGAATATCGAACTTCAAACCAACTTTACCACGGTCATCTTTGTTGTTGCTTTCCCAAAGCATTTACGAGTTAACGTTATCACTCAGAACGCAGCGGCCCGTCTGGTCTTCAACCTACCCAGACGCTCCCATGTTACCCCGCTCCTCGTCTCCCTTCACTGGCTGCCCGTCACGGCCCGTATCAGATTCAAGACCCTGGTACTGACCTTCCGAGCGGTGAATGGGACTGCACCCGACTACATCAAGTCTCTCCTCCAGCCCTACACCCCCTCCCGCCACCTTCGGTCCTCCTCTGACAACCGTCTGGTGGTCCCACCGCTCAAGACCGCCCGGTCCCAACACAAGCTCTTCCCCTGTCTGGCCTCCCCAGTGGTGGAATCAACTCCCCACCTCCATCAGAGACACTGACTGTCTCCCCACCTTCAAGAATAGGCTCAAGACACACTTGTTCCGGGAATACAACGGTACCTAGGAAAGATCTGCTGGACATGATGTTAGTTTCTTCCAGGATCACAAGGACTCTGACTTAGAGAGCTGCTGCTCTTGTCGGTTAGCTGTAACTGATTAAAATTATTGTACTCGCTGTGAGGTAGTTTACTGCTGTTTGCTCGTCCACAGGTGCACTTTTAGATTCATGTTGTCCAATTGTAACTTGTTTAACTTCATGCTCTTATGATTTTTCCCTTTGGCACTTATTTTTGTTTTTTTTCACAATGTATGATTCATGTTTGACTACTTGCAATGTTGGGGATATCTCGTTGTTATGATCAGTGACCTATGCACTTTTGTAAAGCTCTCTCTTGGAAGTCGCTTTGGATAAAAGCGTCTGCTAAATGAATAAATGTAAATGTAAATGTAAATGTAAATCACCCTCAATTTAACAGGAAAACTAACGTTGCAACTCCGTTAGCCCTGCACTTTTCTAATTATTCAGATAACACCTCATTCCTCCGGTGTGGTCTGCTGTCCGTGCCGACGATTGCTTCCTTGAGTTGCAGCCTTCTATGGTCAGTTCGCGCCTTCCTTGTGTTCAAATGAAAGTAACTTTGGTCGGCGGTGTGGGGAGGGTGGATGGAGTCGTCTCGTGCTGCATTTACTTGCATTCTGATATTTAAAAAATCAGATCGCTTTTGCAAATGTCCCGACTTGGCGCAGTGGCGAGGGTGGTTGGAGTCGTCTACTGCTGCATTCACTTGAAGTGGGATATTATAAATTATCTCTCGCAAATGTCCGATGAGCCACAACCTTTCTTTCTTTTCAAAGCTGCCAACTGGGGTGGCAGCTGGGGTGGCAAGGCTATTTTTAGGGTAGCAGTTGCCACCCCTGGAAGACACACCATCAGCAGCCGATCCTTCTTGTCCAGCCAGGTAGCGCCCTGACGGAGCGAAATCCCTGAACGCACTACACAGCCATCAATGCAGAGAACAACACTGCCCCCTATCGGAGGTTAATATCTAAAGGGGCATAGAGTTAATATTACTAGAGAGAGCGAGTTTTGTCGTCCAAGATGGCGTCCCCATTCATTTCTATGAAAAGTGCTCAGTGGCGCAGTGAGGCAAGCGAGAGCGCGAAACCGGACAGCGCCATCTTTCCACTTCCGCCTCTTCCGGTCTAGCTTTAAACAGGGCTCCGAGCTGGCTCTGAGACTCGTGCATGCTTGCAACTAGCTGTACACGTCATACTTTGCGACAACCAGTCGCGAGCTTGTGAGCTGGAGCTAAGGCATTGCAGAAAACTGTCAGAATGTGGTACAAGTCCGATCAAGAAGCAGATACATGTGAATTTACGAAAATTAATACTGTAATATTATACGTGCAATGCCTATACGTTGTTCTTTTTGCTTTGTGTTTTTAGTTTGACTGCTAAGTATTGTGTTGGATTAAAGAAACTGTAAGCTTGAATATCTGGCTCCGTCGTTGTTCTAGCTCGGCAAAGCAAGCTAAGCCGATAGGCTTATAGGCCGATAGGTGTTGCTTACTATTACTAGCTTATTGTTAATGTTAATGCCATCGTTGTGGTGTTAACTGACAAAGTTCTAACAATATAACGACCATAACAATATTGTGGTTATCAGACATGATTTATTCATCTTCGTCTTTGCTCCAGAATAACATGTTATCTACAATGACGCCGTAACATGCCACGATATTATAACTTATTATATTAGGCTATAATTAGCCTACTTTGTCATGCAATGAGAAATCGCGTTCATTAGCCTACAAAATGGTGAAATATGCTTTAAAATAATGGAAATAAACTCTACAAACAACCGTCATGTAGCCTATATGTGCAAGCATTTGTAAAACGTGCTACAATTAAGGCAGGCAATTAATTGTCCTTTCTCCTAGTTCTCATTCAGCTCAGGTAAATCAGCGACTTGCTGATGTTCCCTTTTGTGCTCGTCCCCTGTTAGTATCCGCGAACACGTTTCGAGGCAACTTTTACTGACGTAAGCAAATAAATGTGTTTACCCATTTCGGATTGGTTTCAAACATAGCAAAAACCAGGAAAAATTATTCTATGAAAAAGCTAGTAGTATGAGCCAGGTTCGAGAATCAAACAAAAACTATTGGTGGAGATAGTGACAGACCATGAGAAATCCACACACGAAATGTTAAGTATTTTAAGAAATTACAAACAATATATTTACGAATAGACATCTATGTGTACAAATCATAGCACATTTATGTAAATGCAAACTTACAAATCACGATTAAGAATTTTGTTTTAGTGGATCGCAATATGCATTTCTAAATCGTGGAACATTTGTGGGTCATGGTACTTGCATTTATTAATAATTTTGAGACATATCACTCTCCATAGTGCCGCCGCTACAAAATCATTGCCGCCGTTGCTTCACAAATTCGCGATAATTACTCTGTGGAGCTGTTCGCCCCACGGAACTCAAACAAACGTTCTCCAGATTCTCTCTCCGCTTGGAGGATGAGCAACTGAACAGTGAAAGGACGTCAATCACTCACGAAGTTATGACAATAAACAACATAGAGAGTAGGACTACAGCAGAGCACTTTTTACTTTCTGCTCAGCCTGGCAGTGACAAACACAGGGCAGAGGATAGATATTAGGTGCGTTCGACATGACCTCGCTTCCTGCAGCGCTGCAGCTGGCTGCAGGCGGCTGACTTGAAACAGTGAATTCTGGTTAGACTTTTTGTCCGACTTGAGACGGCGCTGAGACTAGGTCACTGTGACGTAGCCATCAAAGTACCGTGAGATCGATTCGAGAACTGCCGGCTGTGTAGCCGAGCACATTTTCTCAAGAGGAACTGCACGGCTTCAAATGACGACACAGCTATTTCATGATTGGCCAGACTCACACACAACAACTTTGACGCTTGTTTTGTAATTATTCTGACACCGTCAGTTTCGCCAATGCTCAAATCCGGACCAAACAATTTGATTGAGTAAAACATTTGTTGAAGAAAGGGTTTTGGGCCACCTCTTCTACTAATGGAAAGACTAAGTTTAATTATAAATAAAGTAACGTAAGCAAACAGCGCTTGATCGGCCATGACTGACATCAACGCAGCAAACCACGAGAAGCTGGAATGTCCAACTTCACAGAGCCGTTTTCAACTCCTCCCCGACTGCAAGCGGCTACTCTCGCCGGTCGTTTCATTCAGCCGCAGTCCATGTCGAACGCACCTAATCATACAACGTAGTAGGCCTAACTAGCTAGCTGTCGTGAAGTTAGCTATATTTTACTGTTTAAATTAATATTAGCAATGTAATGTTTGTTATGTTGATGGGCAACTAATTCTTCATATTTAATTAGGGCAAACCGTGAAATAATGTTTCAGCTAAAAACTTTAGCTATCACTAGGCCTAATTAAATGTATTCATTTAGCAGACGCTTTTATCCAAAGCGACTTCCAAGAGAGAGCTTTACAAAAGTGCATAGGTCAATGATCATGAACAACGAGATAGTCCCGTCGGGTGCACCTGCTAATGCTAGTGGTAGAGTTGGGGCCGTGAGTGTTTCTTAAAAAACAACAACTTTACAAATGTTGATACTTGATAGAGTAATAAAACATACATACAAAATAAACCACATCTTAACTTCTTGGATGTTGACAGATACTGATTATTTATTTTCTATTGGCATTTTTTTGGAAATGTTCTGGTAATATTCTTTGTAGACTAGACAAAATATTGTAAACATTTAGCAACATTGAAATGTCTTTGCCTACTTCTGAGGGCAAACTCGAGTGCATTATTTGGAATTCTTTTAAGACAAATGTTGTCATATTTTCTCATTTAGATCAAATGTAACCTAGGACATCAAAGAAAAACGAACTAAGAAAGTTAACATTTTACTTGACTACTTCCAGACTGATTAAGAAAATCACAGGACCTGATAATGTGCATAGGGAGATGAAGCAGGGCCGTAGCTATCATGCAACTGGTAGATTAAGATGGAATGAGTTAGGGAGGGGAGAGTAGCATTTATGTTAACAAGTAACGCAAACCAAATGATGTAGTTGATCTCTTTGTATGTTGCCCTGGTGCAGATATATTTGAGCAGGGAGGAGATTTAATTTTATATTATTTGAGGCACATAGTTTTCACTTACATAATGCATAATACTGTAGAACGAAATACACACATATGTATAAACTTTTTAGTTGCTAATATCAACATGAACTACAACCGACTCCGCTCTTGCTTCTCCTTTTTTTTTACAGCCCTAATACTGGATATCATGACTGTGGCCGGGGTCCAGAAACTGATCAAGCGTAAAGGACCATGGGAGATGAATCCGGGTTTCATGGACTATGTCGCCATGGATGTCTACTCATTCCCTGCAGCCCATGCCAGCCGAGCAGCCATGGTGTCTAAGTTCCTTCTGTCGCACCTGGTTCTGGCCGTGCCCCTCCGCATCCTATTGGTCCTCTGGGCTTTCCTAGTTGGCCTATCCCGGGTACTGCTGGGGAAGCATCACCTGACCGACATAGCTTGTGGCTTTGCACTGGGCCTTCTACACTTCAGTCTGGTGGAGACGGTGTGGCTGTCCTCCAGTGCCTGTCAGACGCTCATCTCTATAGGCACACTGAGCTGGAACCCCTTGTACTAAGAACATCTGCTAGGTTAATGTTATTAAGCTCATATGATGCTCTGTAATCGAGAATATAGACAATATTCCACCTTGTAAATATGCCTGTCTGAAAAAAAAATAAGGCTTCATAACAGCAGTATGGCTTTTCTGTAATATCTCTGATGAATATTAACCACCCACAGTTCTACAATCTTTGCACATTGATCATGAGTAAATGTTTTTTTAATGTCAGTATGTGAAAAAGGTTAACAGGGCAATAGTTCCCCAGGACAGGAAACATTGTTGTATGTGTTTGATCTATGCTCCCACTTTTGACTAGAGTGTGTCACTCCTTTTGCTTGAATCCCAATGCTGTCGGGGCCTGTTCCTATTCTTCCTGTTCCTCAGAATGCATGCCCCAATGCTTGGGTCACTTCTTCTTTCACTTTCTTCTCCTTTTCCCCTCTTCCTTTCCCCCCCCCAACACAAATGGCTAACTCTTACACCGATCTCTCTTTTCAAAAATGTTTTTTAATAAAAAGAAATATATAGTTGATGTACAAATTGGACTGTGAAATGTATCACAATGATCAGTGAAGCTTTGTGCAAAGTACCATATTTTCCGGACTATATGTCACATCAGTCAAAAAATGCGTCATGAAGAGGAAAAAACATTAATAAGTCACACTGGACTATAAGTCGCATTTATTTAGACATTTATTTAAATACAAGACCAAAAACAGACATTTAATCTGGAAAGGCAAGTTATTCAACTACACAATGGCACACAACACAACAGGCTGAATAGGTGTCCGGTATGTTAACGTAACACATTAACAGTGATTCAGCATGGTGATGTAATTCTATTTTGGCTGTAATTTCATTTGGTTTGTGTGAAAACAGTTAAGTGGTTGTTGTGTAGATCATGGATTCTACTACTGGATTACACAATGTTCATCCATATCAAATAGTGAGCTGAGTTTGCACCTTTGTAGCTAATTTATCTGAGGCATTAATGTGTATCACACATTGTTTGCCTTCTGTGCTGCAGTCAAAGCATTAACCAAACAGATAAACATTGTCTGTTTGTTGATGGTGCTGATTTTATGCCTCACTGAGTCAATAAGTCGTGTCTATGTGAGTGTAAAGATCATTCTTTGCATCAGGATTGGATTTACCAATGGCATTGTGTGTGTGTGTGTGTGTGTGGGGCTACTCTTCAAGTTTAAGCGTTTTGACAATCTTTGCTGTTCTGAAATCATTACTATGTCTTAATGTCACATTACATAAAATACATACTGCGATTTATATTATTGATTATAGTCAACATGTTGAAATTGTACCCTTTTTGCCACAATGAAAAGATTGGAGTGAGTTGGACCAGTTTGTATATTGCTTGTGAGCAAGGGTGACAAATTGTATTTTAATGTAATGCAATTTTTCCAATCACATTTTCAAAAGGAAGCCTTGCAAGCTGTGAATGATGGATATACTCCATTTGTTATTTCTTAGGTTGTTAAGTGAAAAGTGTGCATTCTCTTTGATAATGACTACATTGTGTATTTTAACCTATTTATTTTACAGTTTTGTGGTATCTCAAACCGAAGAGTAAAAACAATTGCGCAGCCAGCTGCATGGGGTTTTGTTATGAACTTGAAAATGAAACGTAATAAAAACTTAGGACACTAAAGAGATCTTTTTTACGAACTCTGAAAAACACCAAAAGGAAGATGCCCAGGATCCCTGCTCATCTGCGTGAACATACCTCAGGCATGCTGCTAGGAGGCATGAGGACTGCAGATGTTGCCAGGGCAAGAAATGACAATGTCCGTACTCTGAGATGCCATAGAGGACAACACTACAGGGAGACAGGACGGATAGCTGATTATCCTCCCAGTGGCAGGACTCGTGTAACAAGACCGGCAAAGGATCAGTACATCTGAAAATCACACCTGTGGGACAGGTACAGATTGGCAACAACAACTGCCCAAGTTACACCAGGAACGCACAATACCTTCATCCATGCACAGACTGTCTGCAATAGGCTGAGAGAGGCTGGACTGAGGGCTTGTAGGCCTGTTGCTAGGCAGGTCCTTATTAAACATCACCAGGAAAAATTTCACCAATTGGCACAAACCCACCTTTGCTGGACTAGACAAGACTGGCAAAAAGTGCTCTTCACTGACAAGTCACAGTTTTGTCTCATCTAGGTTGATTGTCGTACTTGCCTTGATAAGGGTTAAGGGAATGAGCGCTACACCAAGACCTGTACTCTGGCACGGGATCAATTTGGAAGTGGAGGGTCGGTCATGGTCCATGGAAGTGTGTCTCATCATCGGACTGAACTTGTTGTCATTCCAGGCAACGCTGTGCATTACAGGGAAGACATCCTCCTCCCTCATGTGGTTAGCCTAACCCTTCCTGCAGGCTCATCCTGACACTACCCTCCAGCCATACTGCTCGTTCTGTGCCTGCAAGACAGGAATGTCAGTGTTCTGCAATGCCCAGCAAAGAGCCCGGATCTCAATCCCATTGAGCATGTCTGGGACCAGTTGGATCAGAAGGTGAGGGCTAGGGCCAGAGCCATTTCCCCAGAAATGCCAAGGAACGTGCAAGTGACTTGGTGGAAGAGTGTGGCACAAAAGTGGGAGATGAACCTCTCACAGCAACAACTGGTAAATCTGGTGCAGTCCATGAGGTAGATATGAACGGCAGTACTTAATGCAGCTGGTGGCCAGATACTGACTTACTTTTGAGTTAGATTATTATAATTTTTTACCTATTGTTACTGTGTTGTGGTATTCTGGTGTTGTGGCAATCTTTCAGAAAATGGAAACTGATCATATTCAAATCCATCCTTCCCCAATATTTGCCATTCTGTCCATTCCTCTTAATTACCAACCCTTAGCAACACGTATCTGAATCCTCTGGTGCCAGTTGTTTAGAAGTGATGTGACTATTGGATTAAATCTTTTAAATGGGTTATTCAAAATGTAAAAAGCATTCTGAAATGGGATTCGATCACATAATCCAGTTTTGGTTTTGATCTAGATCAAACCTTCCAATATGTGTTGTTAAAAACATTTTAGTAGTACTGGGATATCTTTGATCTAATCTACAGGTGCTGGTCATATTATTAGAATATCATCAAAAAGTTGATTTATTTCACTAATTCCATTCAAAAAGTGAAACATGTATATTATATTAATTCATTACACACAGACTGATATATTTCAAATGTTTTTTCTTTTAATTTTGATGATTATAACTGACAACTAAGGAAAATCCAAAATTCTGTATCACAGAAAATTAGAATATTACTTAAGACCAATACAAAGAAAGGATTTTTAGAAATTGTGGTGGATTGAGATTATGGAAAACAGGGCAAACTTTAGGTGAGGACAGGGGGGTATTTTAGGACACTGAGAAAAGGCCAAAGATGTCCGACCATAATTATCACTACGCATTTATGAGGGAACAAAACAGTGTTTTTGACTGTACGAAGCTGTCGGTGGGGGTGTCTGGCTGGGGGTGGAGGTATGTGTGGGAACCACTGTGTAAGAATGAGAACAGCAGCTGAGAGTAATCAGACGCAGGAAATATACTTCATGTCTGTCAGGCGTCGGCTGAAGAAGTTCAGTTCGAAGCGACCTGATCGGCCGTTGCTAAGAGACCGACTTCTTTCTGGGGTAGTCTAAATAGAGTTTAAGTGTCAAACAAGGCTAAAATGCCTTTTGTGGTCTCAGAGCCCCGATAAGACAGGAATGGTAATATTCTCCCCTTGTGTTGAGCAATAATCTTGCACGAAGGGGTACAAGGCCAAGGCACGTAGCACTGTGGGAGGAGATGATAAGTCGTCATTTCGAGTATATAAGATTGAGGTTTTGTATTGTGTTTTGTCTTCCATCATCGTCCATCGTTTGTTTGTGTGCGACATGCTGAAATAAAACCATCAGCTTTTTACCTTTCAAACAACCTGGTTGTTGAGTTTTTCTTCAACCTCATCTCAACTGAGCCATCCAATTCCACAACAAAATATTGGCCAACTGAAAAGTATGAACATGAAAAGTATGAGCATGTACAGCACTTAATACAAGTTGGGGATCCTTGCCTGAATTACTGCAGCAACGCGGCGTGGCATTGAGTCAATCAGTCTGTGCCTCTGCTGAGGTGTTATGGAAGCCCAGGTTGCTCTGATAGTGGCCTTCAGCTCTTCTGCATTGTTGGGTCTGGCATATCACATCTTACTCTTCACAATACCCCATACATTTTCAATGGGGTCAGGCGAGTTTGCTGGCCAATTAAGAACAGGTACTGGTAGCTTTGGCACTGTTTGCAGGTGCCAAGTCCTGTTGGAAAATGAAGTTGGTCAGCAGCAGGAAGCATGAACTGCTCTAAAACTTCCTGGTATACGGCTGCGTTGACCTTGGACCTCAGAAAACACAGTGGACCAACACCAGCAGATGACATGGCACCCCAAACCATCACTGACTGTGGAAACTTTACACTGGATCTCAAGCAATGGGGACCTTTGGGACCCTGATTTCCGAAGGAAATGCAAAATGTACTTTCATCAGAGAACATAACTTTGGACCACTCAGCAGCAGTCCAGTCCTTTTTGTCTTTAGCCCAGGCAAGATGCTTCTGACGCTGTCTGTTGTTCAAGAGTGGCTTGACACAAGGAATGCAACAGTTGAAGCCCATGTCCAGCTTTATGTAGATGCGGATTTCATTTTCCAACAGGACTTGGCACCTGCAAACAGTGCCAAAGCTACCAGTACCTGGTTTAAGGACCACGGTATCCCTGTTCTTAATTGGCCAGCAAACTCGCCTGACCTTAACCGCAGATGGGAGTTATACCAACTCAAACATGTTCTGAGGGCAGAAAGCAAAATTATTGGTTTACAGATTCAACCAATGAAATTGAAGGTGAGGCGGGCTCACAAAACGTTTGTGTTGGGAATCGGCATTGTGATTTGACTCCTTAACAGTCGCATCAAAGCTGTGCATGGTCGGAATTGTGAATTTTGATTGTATTGATCCACAGATCTTTTTACCGTATGCAGTTAGATTTTTGACTCCTTGGCAAACATTGATCCACAGAACTAATAAACATCTTACCGTATGCATTTTGATTTGACTCCTTAACAGTCGCATTAACTATGCGCTGCTCTCAGGGCAGGGCTGTTCGCTGCTCTCAGGGCAGGACTCTGCGCTGCTCATGGTGTAGCTAGCTAGCTTGTATTAGGCTTAGCTTAACTGTAACGTTAGATGTGGTAAAACGCGCTTAAAAATGTTTTTATCCCGCTTTTTATAAAGACATTATGCGACGACATAATTGCTTCAGATCTCCATGACATTTCATTTATTGATACAGACATTTAAACAATGTACCTATTAATATCCCGCTCTAGCGCTGTCCAGCCCTGAGAGCAGCGAACAGTCCTGCCCTGAGAGCAGCGCATAGTTAACTATAGCAAAGCGCTATCTTGCAGCTCTAGAACGGGATATTAATAGGTACATTGTTTAAATGTCTATATAAACAAATGAAATGTCACGGAGATCTGAAGCAATTATGTCGTTGCATAATGTCTTTTTTTTTAAGCGCGTTTTACCACATCTAACGTTATAGTTAAGCTAAGCCAATACAAGCTAGCTAGCTACACCATGAGCAGCTTTAATGCGACTGTTAAGGAGTCAAATTAAAATGCATACGGTAAGATGTTTATTAGTTCTGTGGATCAATGTTTGCCAAGGAGTCAAAAATCTAACTGCATACCATACGGTAAAATGATCTGTGGATCAATACAATCAAAATTCACAATTCTGACCATGCGCAGCTTTGATGCGACTGTTAAGGAGTCAAATCACAAATCGGATTCCCAACACAAACGTTTTGTGAGGCCGCCTCACCTTCAATTTCATTGGTTGAATCTGTAAACCAATAATTTTGCTTTCTGCCCTCAGAACATGTTTGAGTTCGTATAACTCCCATCTGCACCGTAACCCCATTGAAAATATATGGGGTATTGTGAAGAGTAAGATGCGATATGCCAGACCCAACAATGCAGAAGACCTGAAGGCCACTATCAGAGCAACCTGGGCTTCCATAACACCTCAGCAGTGATTGTCTCAATGCCACGCCGCGTTGCTGCAGTAATTCAGGCAAAAGGAGCCCCAACTAAGTATTAAGTGCTGTACATGCTCATACTTTTCATGTTCATACTTTTCAGTTGGCCAAGATTTCTAAAAATCCTTTCTTTGTATTGGTATTAAGTAATATTCTAATTTTCTGGGATACAGAATTTTGGATTTTCCTTAGTTGTCATTTGAAATATATATCAGTCTGTGTGTAATGAGTTCATATAATATACAAGTTTCACTTTTTTATGGAATTAGTGAAACAAATCAACTTTTTGATGATATTCTAATAATATGACCAGCACCTGTAGACCATTCTGATCCAAGCAGAAGGGTGGATTCATGATAGATTTTAGGAACAAAATGTAATAAAACTTGAAATTGGTCAAATAAAACTATATTTGTATCATGTAGTACATGTAGATTTAATAATATGAAAGAGCAGAAGTACAGATTTGTCTGGCAGAGGAACAAATCACTCTTTCCCAACTTCAGCAAACCAAAACCAGACTTCTAAGCCTCCTAATAGGAGAGCTTCAAAAATCTGGTCTCTCCACAACTGAAGATGAAATCTGAAAGTTATTTAATTTAGTTAACTATTGGAAATGTAGCCTTTTTCTGATTTTGAAACACACGTTCAAAATATTCACATTGTTTGTACAGAATGTATATTTGTTTGTTTTTATTTGTTTGTGGGTCAGATGATAGCTCTGACTGTTTGGATTGTTTTAGTTTGCCTTTCTCTGTCTCTTCAAATCAAAACACTTAAAAATGACCCCACGCTGGCTATTGAACCTGTTCTTTAAGTAGCTAGTAGCCTACATTGTTATATGTAGTCCCATTTATAACACTAGGAATCTGAATTTGGTCAACATTGGATTGGGTGATCCAATCCAATATTGCTTTGAAAAACCAGCACAGAAGTAAGATTGATTACTTGATCTTGGAGACCAAAACATGGGATTTCAAAATCCATATATTTCTAATCCAGATTAAATTTTTTGAACAACTGGGCCCAGATTATAATTGTATTACATGACAGAAATTACCTGTACAGCTGATGATGTATACAATTTATTACATTTGTGTGTGTGTGTGTGTGTGTGTAGTTGCACTGTGTGTGTTTCTGCATGTTTTAATATACTGTAACTGCACTGAAAAAAAAGTTCTTAAACAGGTCCAATTCCATGCATCACCACATACCTTTTTCAATGGGACTGACACAGCACAGTGTGTATGTACATTGTACTATTAATGTACTGCAGATGACAACAAGACCTGTAGAGTTCAGCTCTGAATTCCAACGTGCAGAACCCCTCCAGGGTTGGGGACTCACAAAGTATGTTATAGGGATGCAAAATAGCAAAAAAGGCACTTGTGGTGCTTTGCCGAACAAGTGTAAAGATTTCTTTAATGACGCGATCAAATAACAACCAGCATGTAGTGAGGCGCACGTTTCGAAGGCCCAGTGGTCATGGATTAAGACGCCCCTGTGTGTCGACCACATGTAATTACCGCCGACTCTGCATGCAAATTCGCCATCCTCTGCGCCTTGCTTGACGCAAAGGATGCGTGCTAGAGGGGGTAAGATGGCTGAGCGGTTAGGGAATCGGGCTATTAATCAGAACGTTTCCGATTGGATTCCTGGCTGTGAAAAATGACGTTGTATCCTTGGGCAAGGCACTTCACCCTACTTGCCTTGGGCTTAGGGTTAGTCGCTCTGGATAAGAGCATCTGCTAAATGACTACATGTAAATTTTGACGCGGCCCCCGTCCCTACCACGCGGAAAAAACGCAAAGTCTATGGAAGGCCCACTAGGCAAGTATTAAGACGCCCCTGTGTGTCAACCACATGCAAAGTCGCCATCCTTTGCGCCTTGCTTGTGTGACGGGTATGTAACGGACGTAGCCACGCTCCGCGTCGCTAGCCACTCGCTGGGCTCGAACGCACGACCTCCGACTTGCCAAGCGCGACCACTACCAACTACACCAAAGAAAAGATAGCTATTCGTTGACACGGGTGGCCCATTACATACCTGAGGAGTGAGTTTCACCAGTTCACACCGGTTACACTTGACGTGGCCCCGTCTCAACCACGCGGAAAAAAACGCTGACTTTTTCCCCCCCATACATTTAGCACAAAGAAATGCAGCAGAATTTTCAACTGATCTATCATCGCAGCACGTCCGTCCAGTCTGAAATACTACTTGATGGCCAAGCACACAGCTGATGCAAATTCTCTGCCCCCTCGTCAAAGCCAGGCGATTGCAATGTTGTTTTTATATATATTTTTTATTGCACCAAGCAATCCGATCCACTTTTCCATGTTGATAAGAGCATTAAAATTAGAAAACATTATGGGACGAAAAGAAATCAAGGGACATTTAGAATAGATAAAAATGTGCGATTAATTGCGAGTTAACTATGATATTGATGCGATTCATCGCGATTAAATATTTTAGTCATTTGACAGCACTAATAAATACATGTCATAACTTATCCAGAGCAATGTTCTGCATTATGCAAAATAATAGAGGCTGCATGAAACGACTGGCGAGAGTTGCCGCTTGCAGTCGGAGAGGAGTTAAAAACGGCTCCATAAAGTCGGATATTCCAACTTCCCGTGGTTTGCCGCATTGACGTCCGTCATGGCTGATCAAGCACTGTGTGCTTACTTTATTGTTTAAGAACTTCATGGTCGCAAATGTAATTGTTTTCGCATAAGAACTTGCACGAACCAGTGCACTGAAATTTGTCATTTTATATATTGGGCTATGTTAAACTCTTTCTCCAATCTGCAGATTAATAATGCAACCAGAACTCAATTAACTTACTTTTTCCGTTAGTGAAGAGGCGGACTAAAACACTTTCTTCAACAATAGTAGGCTATCGCAATCTGTCAATAAAGGCAAATATTTAAATAACTTGTACTGTTTGGTCCGGATTTGTGCATTGGCGAAACTGTAGGTGTCAGAATAAATACATAATAAAGAATAAAGTTGTTGTGTGTGAGTCTGGCCAATCATGAAATAGCTGTGTTGTCATTAGAACCCACGTAGTTGCGCTTGAGAAAATGTGCTCGGCTAAACAGCCAGCAGTTCTCGAATCGATTTCACGGTACTGTGATGGATACGCCACAGTGACCTAGCCTCGGCGCCGTCTCAAGTCGGACAAAAAGTCTGACCAGAAGTCAGCCAGCTGCAGCTGGCAGTCGACACCCCCGGCGCAGCATGAAGTCGAACACACCTAAGGCCTGTTCCGACTTAAAGTCCAAAACCTGACTTGAATTAGCTTTACAAGTCAAGCGGGGCTAAAGCGGTTCCATAAAGGCCAATTTCAGCTCACGCAATCCTACTAATTAAAGTCAGATTTAAGTAGTCAAGCTAATTGCGCATCATGCACCCTATTCTTAAGCAGCCCGAGAGGTAGAACATGGATTGTATCGATCCACCACGGCAAAAAGCAATGTACACGGACATGTGACTTCTTCCAGAAAGAACGTTCCCTTTCAGCAGCTCCCTCATCCTAGCCTGACGTTGTCATACTCATAATTCTAGTCAGAATATGAGTCTGATACCGCTCCGTTGGGCTGTTGGGGCGTGTTTCAACGGAACCCAGAAAAAAAATGCCTCTTCGCTCAATTGGATAGACCTACAACATCAGACCAACGTAGTATGTTAACCTTTACCGAATCCCGTAGGGAGGACGGCAAAAACATATTTTCCATCGACAAATGCCTTGATCACATTTCTCTGTTCGTCTTTCAAAATGAATGCGCTCTTGATGTATTCTAAAACAGACTCGATAGCAGAATCTACACATCTCAGCTCTCCAGTGCCAGCCATGTTGGTTTAAAACAAATTCAACCCAAGTGCTCTTTGGTGACGTGCTTGATTACGTTACTGTTGATCATCTGTCCATCATCGTATAAAGCCCGCCCTGACAATTTGATTGGTCCGAACAGCTCCTGTTCGGATATTAGTTGGCTCCCGAACGACCGACTCCAGACCCAGTTACATTAAAGTACGTTAAACGTATTTGTGATTTTAAATGTTTAGGCATCAGGCATGTAGGCCTACAGTTAGGTCCATAAATATTTGGACATTGACACAATTTTCATAATTTTGGCTCTGTATACCACCACAATGGATGAAATGAAACTATCAAGATGTGCTTTAAGTGCAGACTTTCAGCTTTAATTTGAGGGTATTTACATCCAAATCAGGTGAACGGTGTAGGAAATACAACACATTTTATATGTGCCCCTTTTTAAGGGACCAAAAGTAATTGGACAATTGGCTGCTCAGCTGTTCCATGGCCAGGTGTGCGTTATTCCCTCATTATTTCATTTACAAGGAGCAGATAAAAGGTCTACAGCTCATTTGAAGTGTGGTATTTGTGTTAGGAATATGTTGCTGTCAACTCTCAATAAGTCCAAAGAGCTGTCACTATCAGTGAAGCAAGCCATCATTAGGCTGAAAAATCAAAACAAACCCATCAAAAAGGTAGCAAAACATTAGGTGTGGCCAAATCAACTGTTTGGTACATTCTTAAAAAGAAAGACACTGGTGAGCTTAGCAACACCAAAAGACCAGGGGGGTATTCCATCAACGTCGCTAACGCAAGTCTCGCTAAAACGAATAAGTCTCACTTGGGTAAACGTCAACTCAGACTTCAAAACCGCCTCAAACCGTTCCACTAACGTTCCGTTCCACTAACAGGCAACGCTAACTCAAGCTAGACCTCAATACGCTTAGACTGTGCAGCCCAGATAAGGCGATCGTCGAAAAGAGGAGTTATGTCGCAAAAAGCAAAGCGTAAACCAGCAGAGTGGTGTTGTTTCAGCAGCGTAAATTGTTCTTTTGAGTTTTTTTGGAGTTGTCCCAAAAAAGGGTTGCCGCAATTAACATGACATGGGAGAAAACTTGTCAAACCATTACGACCGTTAAAAAGCGTAAATTGTAGACATACCAAATTAACATATATGCATTCAGTGATTCACTGATAATTAGCGTAATTTGATGAGCTGTTTGAAACCGTTCTGACAGTAGGCTGGCCTATGGACGATATTCTCAACACGAGATTGAGAATATAACCCAAAAAAGAACGTGGCAGCAATTGAAAATTGTAGGATCAAATTCAAAACACTGAAGAAGGCCATGGTTAATTGAACTTGATGTGGGCTAATAATGTTTTTGTCTTCACATCTTGAACACAATTAGGCCTAATCAATTAGGCCTACTTCAAAATAACTTTGCCGCACGCATTTATTAAGATAACAAATAAAAGGGTTGTCAAAGAACGGATAGGCTACGCCATAAGCGATTGTAACTTGTCTAGACGCTCTGTTTAGTTTCTAAAGGCCTTATTTTATGTCACTTAACCAATGGCTTTTGAAAACTGTGACATTATTTCTTAACTTGTTTATTTAAATTTATATATTTTTGGGAAATGAATTAAACACGTAAATCGTTCATGTAGGCTATGCACTTCAAAAAGTCTTAATTTAGGCTACGTTTCCGAACACGGACTAAAGTTCACCTAAGTTCACGGACTAAAGTTCTTGCGCGCAAGAATTTACTCGACGGAACTGTCTTTTCAGATTCTGTTTCCGCTTGTTTGAAATTCTTTGCAACACATATTAGTTTAGCTTGACTTTTAGCCTGACACGGAGCAGGCTAGTTCCGAAGTATAAGTTACCTTGGTTACGTAGCTTGAACTAAAATAAGCCACCTTAATGGAACGGAACTCTCGCTAAAGTAAGTGAGACTTGGCGAAATAAGTCTCGCTTTTCCTTAATCGACGTTGATGGAATACCCCCCAGGAAAACCACGGAAAACAACTGTGGTGGATGACAGATGACAGTTTTGTATGTCTGCGCCAAACATTTCAGCCACGACTGCTTCCTCAACTTCGGCCAATACAAAGCTGGCCTTGCTGACCGTCCCCCCGTCGCCTTCTGACTTCAGCCAAAAATGTTTCATGTTGAAGGTATAAAAAAGTCTGTTAGAGCTTTCAGTAGAATGCATTTTTTAAATGATTCCCCAGTGATTGACTGGTTGATAATGGACAACGTTGTGTAGAGCTCCGCCTCCACGTTTACCAATAACATTGAAATCAACCTCAACAATTGCCACTCACTTGTTCTCAAAATTGTTGTCGTTTTTTGGTGGAGGGCTTTTGACAGACAGTAAAGTGCATTGGTGTTTAATATTAAACACTGCCATTTCATACTTGTTATCACGGCTCACGCACAGAGGTGGACGCAGATGCAGACAGCAGAGGCAGGTAGATAGGCAGCAAATATTCATTAGTCCGAATCGACAGGCTGACTCAGGTGATGGACAGGCAAGGTTTGGTACACAGTGGAGTCTTGATAAGGCACAGACAGACGGCAGGCTGAATCAGGTACTTGGTAGGCAGGGTTCGGTACACGGGTAATCTGAATACTGGTACTGGGAACACATAGGCTGTGTCTACTACCGCGCACTCAACGAAGTACACTGCAATGTAGTGCACTGCAATGTAGTGCACTTACATTTGCAGTGCACTCAGTTGCTGAGTAGTGCTGTCTAAACTGGAACACTTTACTTACCCACTTAGCGGGAAGTGACGCGCGCAAATCTGCTCGCGACACCCGAGAAACTAAACCCGCGAAACAACTCGCTTGTATTTCTGTCACTGGACTCCTCCTCTTCTGCTACGTAGCCAAGATGGTGCCCGTTTAGGGCGAGTAAGGCGAGTAGTGTCCATCGTCGGACACTTCATTTTTTGACCGTTTGCAGTGCATCATCCGGGTACTTTCAGTGCACTGAATTATTTTGGTTTCTCGGCGTAAGCGCCCTAAGCACTGAAAGTAAGTGCTCGAAGTGCACAAGTGCGCGGTAGTAGACACAACCATAGAGAGTTCTGTAGCTTAGCTACAGGTTGCACCAAAAACTACTACTCCAGAGCAGGCAGAGCGTGTTGGTCCTAGTAAACACAATTTCTTTGAAATTGGTGCACTCTTAGTTAAGGTTCTTGGTGCCTTGAAGCCAGAAAATTGCTGGGGAATGTTATCAGTGCCTCTTTGCAGGCATTGAAAGATATGCGTGCAGACAGTACATGGGATCAAACAAACTAAACTGATCCAACCCCTGAAAGAAAGAGACAGAGAACCCTAACTTGGGGATAGTGTTGTTCTGTCCACTATTGGTCAGGGTGATCACTCTGAGATGCCTACTGAATCTCTGAAAAGAGCGTTGCTTAACATTCTTGACACAGCCATTGCTGAAATTGAAAACTGTTTCTCAAAGCGAAACCTTGACCTGATAAAGGAAGTGAATTGCCTTCTCCCTCAGTCGAGATCTTTCCTGGACTTGACAGTTCTGTGCCCTCTGCAGCAGCTTGCAGGTGCAAAATGTGATGCTCTGAAGAATGAAATTCTTGTGGCCAGGCCTATGTGAAACAAGAAATTCACAGGTGTTGCACAGGTGGACCTCTCTAATATGTGCAAAGTGCTCAGTGACTACAAATAAGCATTTTCTGAGCTGCATACACTATACATCACAGCACAGATCATCGGTGTATCCTCGGCATCTTGTGAAAGTTCCTTCTCCACACTCTCCCGTTTCTTGACACGCTTTCGCCGCACTATGCTACATGACAGAAAAAAGAAATGGGTTATTTTGGCTCATGAGAAGATGATAACAATTGTTTTTGACATGGATGAGTTTGTTAGAAAACTGATGTTGTAATCGGGTAGGGAAATCAAATGTGAGGGGGGGTGGATTGGACATGAAAGCAAAGAATGACTCAAAGTTATGGTTGAAATATGACATAAAAACCCTTCTTTTAAGGGTGGAGGTGAGGATAACTTTACATAGGCCTAGCTCAGTGTTTCTCAAACTTTTTCAGGACAAGGACCACTTGGCCAATAAATAAAAACTTGTGGACCATCTAACTAAATAGTATATACCCGGAACAACAGGCCTCCTACCCAGACCTGGCGCCATACAATTGTTAGCGGCATATGATTTTCTAACGGATAATGTATTTGGGTATTTGGCTATGGGTTTAATGTGATGCAGATAGGGATCTCCACACAAAATGTTTGGCCATTATTTGAGCGCAAAATAGTTTTGGGAGATTTATGTAAAATAAACAGCCGTTTTTCAATTGGTAAAACCTTGTCTAGTGATGCCATCACTCCGGCCCTGCTCCCATCCATCCTCCATGACATGTATCCTTACGGTTGGGCCGCCCGGCCCAGCAATCGGTAGCCTATCTGAGAAAACTTGGTAACACTTTATTTGAAGGGGTGTGAATAAGAGTGACATTTATTTTTTTTATTTTTTATTTTACCTTTATTTAGCCAGGTAGGCTAGTTGAGAACAAGTTCTCATTTACAACTGCGACCTGGACATTCATTCAACATTCATACGCTGCATGTCTTTATGATGGTGGGGGAAACCGGAGTACCCGGAGGAAACCCACGCAGGCCAGAACCAGGGACCTTCTTGCTGTGAGGCGACAGTGCTAACCACTGAGCCACCGTGCTGCCCATGACACTGTCATGGCACTGTCATAACCATGACATGACACATGAAAGGATGTTTGTGAATGTTCATGAATGTTGTCATTAGGTGAATTATGTCATTTCTTATGCAAGGTTGACATTGTTTGTGATGTCTTTGTTATGACAACTTGACATTAGCTGAGGCAACATCACCTGTCAATGTCTTTGTCAGGACAACTTGACATTAACTGAGACAAAATAACCTCTCATAAATATATCATAGAAGGCCTAATTATCAAACTTGAAGAAAATATTTAGCTTTATGTGAGGTTGTCTTGCTGTTGCCTCTCCAGTGCAACTGTTGTCACTTTCATTTGCACCAAACAGGTGACATTGATTCACAATTGCTTATGCATACTAACTGGACAGATTGATATCCCTGAAGTTTAAATGACGGTGTAATATTGTTGTGATTACATGTTCCATACATTTTCAGAGCAGTTTATTTAGCTTTATGTGTTAGCATTAAATACTACTATCATATGTGGTTGGTTTTGACTGTCATGAGACCATTATAATTGTGTCATGAATATTTCCCTTGACCTCTACTACAGTGGTAACATTTTCACTTGTCATAAAGATATTATTAAGTGTTATTACACTGTCAAATGCTTTTATAACAGTGTCATGAATATTTCCCTTGACCTCTACTACAGTGGTAACATTTTCACTTGTCATAAAGATATTATTAACTACTTACTAACCGAGAGTGAGGTCATGCCGGGAAATATCAAACTGAGACTTGCTATCGCTCGGTCGATACGGCAAAGGCGAGGTTTGATATTTCCCGGCATGACCGAACGGTCGAGGTTAGTAAGTTGTTTATTATATGGCATTTTTAGCTCTTTTCATTTTGTAAATTGTAGGCTAATTGTAGCTAGCTAGGCTAGCTCTCAAGTCTTCTCACGGTGTGTTTCAGGTGTTGTCTAGCAACCAATTACTTTTGATAGAAAGCGGACAGTACGGTTCTGCTAAAATGGCTTTAATTCCAACACAAATAACGATTCTTTTAGAAAGTTAACAATGTCTTCGTCGCTGTTGATGTCTTCAGTATCGTCTGGATAGTAAAACTCAGTTGACTTCGATATCGCTAATTTTGAAGATGACGTCAGAGGAGGGCAATAACAATACTTATTGGACCGCTGGTCAATACGGGTTTGGCATGACTACCCATTAGCCAATCAGAAGGCTCGTACTGTCGTTGCCATATAATAATAAGTGTTATTACACTGTCAAATGCTTTTATAACAGTGTCATGAATATTTTCTTTGACCTCAACAACAGTGGTACAGTCTTTTATTATACATTCCCAGCATGTACATTTTGTACTATTAAAAAATATGCACATGAACTTCTTACTAAAACAGAGGGTTCCAACATATTCTCTGTATTGTGTACAGAGGGCTTAGGCCACTAGGGCCCCTCAACCAACCTAAACCCTATTAAGGAAGACAAGGAAAAACTCAAAAGTAATTGAGGAAAAAATGGAAGAACCTTTGGGAGGCGCAATTGGGTGGGTGATGCGACTACTACTCCTCCAGCGACAATTGTAGATGTGTTCCGACATCGGCTGCGGCTGGATGGACCGATCGGCAAGAGTTGCCGCTGCAGTCGGAGAAGGAATTGAAAGCGGCTCCGTCAAGTCGGACATTTCCTGCTTCTGCTGGTTAGCTGCGTTTACATCAGTCAACGTGGTCGCAGATAAATGTCTGTTTGCTTACCTACTTTATGGCTGACAAACTGGACACAATAAAAAATGCTTTAACATGTCTGCTACATGTGAAGAGACGGACTAATCACTTCAACAATATTATTGCAAGCTGTATACGGCTATATTTTTTAAAATATTAAATTAAATTGCACAATTCTGTCCAGATTCGATTATTAGCGGAATTTACGTTGTCAGAATTAACACAAAACCACGTGATGGTTGTTGTATGTGAGTCTGGCCAATCATGAAATAGCTGTGTTGTCATCAGAGCATGGGTTTCATGTGACGTCACACAGTGGTCACGGCCCCATCTTAAAGACCAAAATGCAAGATGCCGTCTATCTGCAGTGGTGTGGGTTGTGATAACAGCAAATCTCAATTGGAGTGGCGTTAGTATGCTAAACTACTTTTCATTTGGTGTCCTCCTGATGTGACAATTCAGTTCAGTGATATAAACGCTATTCGTAGTGTTAATATCTTGATTAACAGACTGCCACTGACCCTTCCTATGATCAAGAACATTTTCTTAATCTCCAGAATGATACATTTTGGGATCATTAACCCATCCTGATGAGAAGTAGCGGTAGGCTTCGGTGCTTTTAAATGCCTTAAAGGCTTTCCCGGTTGTGATGGCCGCCGTTACACAGGGACTTAAACATCCTTATTTTCTTTATGTACATGTTAACATTCAGCAACACCATACAACTGTCTTCATATAAATAACACACGTCACATAGCTTTGTTCCTTAGTTCTCATATCAACTTTATTGCCTTTGGTTTACCATATCTTTGTTAGTTTAGTTTCAGCCTTTTTGTTACCTCTTTCTTTGATCGTCATGAGGGCAGCATGGTGTCCGACTGGAAAACATGATGCTTAAATGGAGTTCCAGTGGATGGGAAGCTCCCATCCCTGTCTGGGCTGTAGGGGTGTTTACTCCAATTGTGCTCCAATTATTAAGTGGGAGGAGGTATGGCGTCCCCTCCCTATATTTATTGTGGCAGCCCAGGCTTATATCACTTTGAAAGGAGCATGCAGAGGGGGGAAAGGAAAAACCAACCTAGAAGGAAGACCTCTTTGCGTATGAGACATTGGTTGGTTCTCATATATTGTTTTTATCTTCACGACTCGGTTTTATTTACTTTGTCCATGTGTTCCATCCGTACAAATGTAAGTAATAAACCCCTGAATATTTTGCACCCTACTCAGTTGTCGTGTGCCTTCTTGGTCATGCCCTCACACCGGTGTATGGAGAGGGATTGAGGACGAGGTAAATATAGATGTCAGCAAACGTAAAATTTGGTAGGTTTTTACTATACTTTAGTGGAGTAAGCAGTTCACTAAATAAGGATCAAAATCTAAAGTAGGCCTATCTATCGTATAAATTATTGTTGCTTTTCGTCGGTGGTAAGGTGTGCTATTTTTGTGTGCGACATCATTCATCCATTCTGGGGAGAGGCTTCAAATTGGTCCTCAAGAAGGCGGCCGAATAAAAAAAGATGCGCTGTTTAAATTTTCATAAAGATAATGAGCTCGTCAATCTTTTCACCCACCGATCAAAGCCAGGATGGGGCGGGACATCAAAAGTTTGACGTGCAAACCTTCAGTGTAATAATGCATTTGGTTTTGATCGTTTACAATTACTTAGTACTAACACCATGGGCGCAACGGGGGTGGCTTCTGGGGCTTTTCTTTAAAGCCCCGAATCTTTTAGGTTGTCATTTTCAGTAAATATAAAAATATGAGTTCAACTTATAGTGTATTTTACATGAAGCTCAAAAAACTATTTTGCACTCAAATGAATGCAAGAAAATTCACTCGTGCGCATGCACGCTCGCATGAAGTGTGGAAATCCCTTTCTAGCATCACATCAAACCCAGACTATGTCCTATGTTTGGGCTAATCCCCGAATGTTTAAAACGTCTGGCTCTGCACATGAACACTAGGATCTTTAAGCAGTCTCAAAAATTGTATAAATATAAAAAATAATATGATCACTTTCCGTAATCATGATACCGCCCCCCCAATAATGTTCATTGGCCCCCCAGTCAAAGCAGGCTGCATCCGGCCCTGATATGGTTACCTAGCTTGCTACCCTTCATCATGTCAGCATGTCACCTTCAGTGTTACGTTCCCCAGTATTGTGTTCGTGGTTGTGCGTGTGTGTTTCCCTTTTAGGTTCCCTCGCTAATTGGAGCGCTGGCTCCTCCCCCCCCCTCATCAGTGCCTGCAGCTGGATCCACGCACCTTTACCTATAAAGACTGCCGCATACCTCTTCTCAGGTCTCTTGGTCTTGGAGGGAGAGCTGACCGTTGGCTGTGGTCTGTTGTCTGTGTTGCGCTGTGCACTCTGTTTTGTTCGATATCAGTCTGTGCGATAATTAACCCGTATGTTTTTCTGTTCCTAGGGGGAAGGGGAAAGCGCCTTGGGAGCGCTTAGGCAAGAGGCCCATGGGCATACATCACCCGTAGCTGAAACCTTGTCTATGCACACTAGGTAAGACCTGGGTGGACCACCCCCTGTAGTTTTTGGTTAGTGCGCCGGCTGGCGTGTGAGTTAGGGGTGTGACTTATTTTACTTTCATTGCTTTGGTTCCGTCCAGCCCTTTCCCCCCCATTACCGTGTTTTGGCAAATAAACAGCCTCCTTTAAACGGTACTCTTGTGTCTGTTCCTTACACCTACAACTCCACGCCTGTTTTCTGACTACCGGTGGGGCTTACTAGCAGTGGGGTGTTGCATTCCCTCTTCCAAGAGGCGTACGTAACAATGTGGCTATAAAATTAGCTCTGCAGCTAACAGCTTAGTTACTGTCGCTAATGTGAAGGTAGATAGCATCAAGTATGTGTGTGAATACACTGGGGCTGTCAAAATTGCTCAAAATTAACGTTCAAATATTCCCTTTAAAAAAACACATATTCGAATATCTGGTTGATCGCCTCGACGCTTAGCATCGGCTCCGGAACATGTATCCTTGAGAGGGGCTGGACTCTCTTCCACTCTGGAGTTGCCCTTGGTGAGGGGCGTCGAGCTGGGGTGGGAATACTCGTTTCCCATCGGTTCGGCGCCTGTACATTGGGGTTCACCCCGGTGGACGAGAGGGTAGCCTCCCTCCGCCTTCAGGTGGGGGGACGGTTCCTTACTGTTGTTTGTGCTTACGCACCAAATGGCAGCTCAGAGTAGGGCTGGGCGATAAATCGATAAAAAGAATTATCGAAGTAATGACTTCCCTCAATAAAGATATCGTAACATTAATTCATTTTCAATAATGTCGATAGAGAATAATTACGAACAGCAGTCCATTTAATTTCTGTGATGCAGCAGGAAGTTGCGAAGAAATGGTAGCCTACGCTCACTAAAATATACTGAGCATCTCGAGTGGAGTAGCTAATGTTAACCGCGGAAAATGAGTCTCATCGCCAAAAACAGTGGCAGCAATATCCATGGCGAGGGAGCAACTTCCAATGAGGAAATTATTGATAAAAAGGGTCTTCAGTTATTTGGAGGTGGTTTGGCTTTTTGAAATCCGACAAAGAGCAGAGCAATGTTCGGTGCAAATTGTGTAGTAAACAAACAGGTGGCTACCGAGTCTGGTAATACGACAAACTGCAAATGTGGACTTCTCGACAGGTCTACAAACGCGAGGCCATATTTGGTTTCTTATATACTACAACAATACGTGGGAAAATCCCAAATCAAACACGACGAATCTGGAGCAGACGCCATGTTGTCAAAATCTCCAAGGCAACCGCTTGCTAGGTCCGTAAATCGTTTGCGGACCTCTGGAGAACGTCTCTGCACCAATAAGAACAGCGCATTGGTCCATTATAATACTAGTATAAGAAATATTTTTTTACCACCTGAAGCAAAATCACTCATTGGAACATGCAGAAAGTGTGAGCCAAGGTATTGATAACAAAGCAAGATTTTAAAAAGCTTAAGTTACTTGACCCCAGGTACGTGCTCCCTGGCCGCAAACATTTATCTCACACCGCGCTGCCTAAACTTTATGCCGAGTGTAGGGAAAAAGTTGAGGAAGGAAGAGACTTATTTTGCTACTACTACGGATCTGTGGTATATCGTCTTAATTATCGTTATCGAATGGAAATATAAATATCTATATCGATCATTTTTTACCCATATCGCCCAGCCCTAGCTCAGAGTACCCACCCTTTTTTGGGTCTCTGGGGGGGGTGCTGGAAAGCGCTCCTCCCGGAGATTCCCTCCTCCTCCTGGGGGACTTCAACGCTCTCACTTGGGAGGAACGCCCCCCCCCGATCTGAACCCGAGCGGTGTTTTGTTGTTGGACTTCTGTGCTAGACACGGCTTGTCCATAACTGTGGGAGAAATTGAAGATGTAACATATTTATCCTGTATAAGAATGATTCTGTGTTACAATATTCCTTGTGTGTGGGGAGAGGCCTAGCCCCAAATCTGAACTCTGGGTAACACTAGGCTTACATAAACAAGGGGGACCTGGGCTCGACCACTATCTTTCTGGAGAGGCCATAAAAGAAGTGGGGGAGGCTTACAGGGGTCAAAGAGCACACATGCACACACTCAAACACGCACGCACACACGCGCGCCAGGTCTATGGAGAGGAGCCAATGAAGAAGAGCCATGGAACAAAAGATGCTTTGTCTTAGCCAATAACAGTCAAGAGCGCCTGTGTTTAAATAGCTAGCAACACAGAATGCTAGCAGACAAACTTGTAGCACAATGGCGTGTGATGTTTTTGTCTCCTTGTAGCCGCAAGCAATAAAGCATTCTTAACTTGCTCACCGACTGACTGTGCAATGCTTGATAGATTAATACTTCTGACAATAACGAACACCATGTTCAAGCATAAGGGTGTCCATATGTGCACTTGGCACCAGGACACCCGAGGTCTCAGTTCAATGATCGACTTTGTAGTCATGTCGTCGGACCTGAGGCCGAATGTCTTGGACACTCGGGTGAGGAGGGGGGCGGAGCTGTCAACTGATCACCACCTGGAGGTGAGTTGGCTACGATGGTGTGGGGGGGACGCCGGTCGGGCCTGGCAGGCCCAAAAGTAATGTGAGGCTCTGTTGGGAACGGCTGGCAGAATCCCCTGTCAGAAGGAGCTTCAACTCCCACCTCCGGGAGAGCCTCGATCATGTCGTGGGGGGGGCCAGGGACATTGAGTCCGAATGGGACATGTTCCGGGCCTCCTTTGCTGAGGCGGCTGACCAGAGCTCTTTAAAAAGGCGGACCGGAGGGTGTGCTCCAACTTTAGGGGCATCACACTTCTCAGCCTCCCTGGGAAAGTCTATTCAGGGGTCCTGGAGACGGGGTCCGTCGGATTGTCGAACCTCGGATTCAGGAGGAGCAATGTGGTTTTCGTCCTGGCCGTGACCAGCTCAGAGTTGAAAGGAAGCTCTCTATTTACAAGTCAATCTACGTTCCTACCCTCACCTATGGTCACGAACTGTGGGTAGTGACCGAAAGAACGAGATTGCGAATACAAGCGGCCGAAATGAGGGTGTCCGGGTTCTACCTTAGAGATAGGGTGAGAAGCTTGGTCATCCGGGAGGGGCTCAGAGTAGAACCGGTGCTCCTCCGCGTCGAGAGGAGTGTTATGGCGGATTTTCGATAAAGTACTGTGATAATATGAACGGTCAGGCAATGCGGTTTCAATACAATTTATTTAGATTATACCGGTATAGCTTCAAACAAGGCCTTGCTGACCAGTCAACCAAGAAGGATAGTGTCAATTTCACGAATCGTTCATGGGAGTGGTGGCGACAGTAGGGAAAGCCCCCCTTATATAACATACAAACAAATGTACCTCATCAATCAATGCATACCTTCTTCTGGTTGGTCAGTATTGATTAGTGACAGTCAGGATGATAAAACTCTGAGACCAGTGTCTCTTGCCCTTTGATGTAATCTTCTATAACAGGACACCGGGTCCTATAGTCTGTATGCAAATGCTTCAGCCCAACAAATGGTCATAAGACAAAAGGAGGCCAAAGTGTAAATATCTATCCTTCCCAAATTTAGTGTCCTTTACTCCCTTGATCAGGTCACTCATAAATACCTTAGATAACCATCTGTTTCTCCCAAAGCTACCTAAGGAGGGCACACTAATTTCAGTAAAAACTGCCACTACAGGAGCCAGTTGAAGTGGCTTGGGTATCTGATCAGGATGCCTCCTAGACGCCTCCCTGGGGAGGTGTTCTGGGCACGTCCCACTGGGAAGAGGCCTCGGAAGACCAAGGACACGCTGGAGGGACTATGTCTCTCGGCTGGCCTGGGAACGCCTTGGGGTCCCCCAGGAAGAGCTGGTGGAAGTGGCCGGGGAGAGGGAAGTCTGGGCCTCCCTGCTTAGGTTGCTGCCCCCGCGACCCAATCCCCAGAGAAGCGGCAGATGACGGACGGACGGACATATTTAACAACATATTACCTACACAAAAATAAGTAAATTAACTAATGGCCAAGACTGCAGACCTTGGCCTCTCGCTTGCAGACACACTCTCATTCTTTCTATCTCTCTCTCCCGCACCATCGCACTCTACGCATTGCGGTTTAAATTAACGAAAACAATAAACTGAGTTCTGATCAAGAATTTTGTGCAAGCAATTAAAGGTTGCGATTCTTGTCCCAAATATGGCAGGCTTCATTCAGTGATTGAAACAAATATTATTAAGATTAATTAAAGTTTTACAGTATAGAACCGACATTGAACGCTCCGAGCGAGCTGTGCTGTGGTAAACATGTAGATGTAGCCTCAAGTTGCTAGTTGTTGAATGGAAAGCTAACTCTAGCTTCCATAGCTTACACACTACTTTAGCTGTAGTCTCAACAAGTTTACTATCAACTGACCAAAATCCAAAATATTTCCAGACATCACTCTTTAGATTTTTGGGGGTTTCAACCACTTTCTCTGCTGCGGTCAAGCTGGGTTCTGCACTTTCTGCCATCTACCACGATGCGCGCGTCCACCCTCAAAGCAGACAGTCGAAATTCGTTCTTGAACAACTATTCCAATATATATTTGAATTTAGAATATTAATTGACAGCCCTAGAATACACACACTGCGAGGGTTATTTGGTTATGTATTTGGATAACCGTTCTGCTGTTGGTGTTAAATCTGTGTTGCTTAAGTATCTGAAGTATGTTTGAGTGAGATTTGAATATTATGGAGCAGGATATCGGAGATAACATGTCTTAAATGTATTTTAAATTCCAGAACCAGTCTCATTTTGTGGATGTTTAATATACAGCAGTATAGTTTGTGAGTGAAAAAAAAACTCCCTCACAATTTATGTTGTTTTCCATCTGAACTTGTTATATGGACATTATCATCCAGTTAGGCCAATTAGAAGTTTTGAAGTACACCCTTTTAATGTTTTGTTTTTTTTTCATTTATTGGGGTAAGATTTTAACAGATTAAATAGATGAATACATTTGCGATTAAATGTGATTAATCGCGATTCATCATATGAAATAATGCGATTAATCGCGATTAAATATTTTAATCGCTTGACAGCCCTAATAGTAAGCCTTCTGTACTTTCACGAGTTACAATCGCAAGCAGTTGAACATGAGTTCTACCCTAGCTAAGTTACCCACATGACTCTTGTCAATTGTGACTGAGATTCTAGAAAGAGATCAACTCATGGAGAATTTCAATATCCGTGGTTGTAAGCCAGTTTCGGGGAAAAGCCCTAGAATGAAACGAGAGGTTATCTCCCTTTTATGGTATGCTCCCGAATATTTAGATGAGCTGCACGCTGATTGGTTGGTTTACAACGAGCGAAGCTGTGGACCAAAGACACATAGCCAAACATGCATCGTGAATTGTAGATTTACATGACAACACAGGTTGTTTATTCGAAAGAAACACAGTCAGATAAATGAAATAACGTTAGCCCCATTACCAATAAACGATATCATCACACATTCTACCTATGCTAGATACAGGATACGTTAGCATTGGTAATAACAGTTAGCGACAAAATCATACTTGGTGAGCATACGGTCGGTTGTGTATGTAAATGTTGGGGCTTGACCAAAGTACAGACCGGAGACAAAAAAGGTGGAGCTGATGTCAATTCGATGGCTTTTTGGAAACCGACCGTTTTACAGTGGCAGTTTCAAATCGGTCTTTGTCAGTCACGTGGGTTTGTTGTGTGTGACGTCACCGCGGCGCCATTTTCCAGGTACAGCCAACGTGTAGTCGGTGAGCACTGAAGAGAATTTACTCAAGATAACAAGCAAATCAAACGCAAAACTGGATGCATACTGCGATAAACTCACCAAAAATGCTAGGGACCATTATTTTGAGAAATTGTCATCCATTCAAGACATAAATCCATACGAGCTGACTGCAGTAAATTGCAGAGCGTGCAGTGTTGGTGCGAGTGATTTCTGTGTGACCCAGATGGAGGGAGGGTGTCCAGTCTGGGTCGGTCTCCATCATCTCATATGCAGGTTGACCTGCAATAACATGATAAAGGTTTTAGCTTCATAACATGGGACCAAAAGTGTCAGAAATTATACTAAAGTAAGAGTACATATATGTTACAGCCCTATATAAGACAATTGCATGACATTTAACTGTATAAACAGAAGATGTTTCGCCCATAATAAAAGACTTGAACTTGAACATAATCGCTGTTACAACCATGCATTATTTGATTTATATTTCACATTTGTCAACATCACTTACCTTTATGAAAATGTTGAGAGCAAACAAGTTTTTGCACCGCAACAAGAACGTACCATTTAGAAAATTAAATGAAATGAATTAATAACACAACTCTCCAACAACAGAACACAAGTGCATTCATACCTGCAAAATGGCAACTACTCCCATAATGCCCTTCGGTTTCGCAACTGTGACGTCACCTGACAAATGGAAAGCCCTACGCTAGCTAGCTATTAGATGTGAGATTACATTCGCAAAATTGGATAAAAAAATTATGATTAGCTCTACTATTACTAGTATGATTATTATTATCTTATAAGAAGCTAGCTTTTAGAGCTACTATTACCAACAAACTAAACTAACCGCTGTAAAGTTAAGCTAGATAAAGCTAGAGGGCAGGTAGGTACATAAGCTATTGCTTGTTGCAGATAGAGTTTTACTTACCCAAACATGTTCTGAGGGCAGAGAGGAAAATGATCATCAGTCGCATCAAAGCTGCTCATGGTGTTACGTTAAATGGGGTAAAACGTGCTTTTTAATGTTAGCCCGCTTTCTATAAAGCCATTATGTTACGACATAATAGCTCCAGATCTCCGTGACATTTCAATTATTCATACATACATTCATACAACAATTTATTAATCTCCCGCTCTAGCGCTGCAAGATAGCGCTGTGCTATTTGTAGCCAACTATGTGCTGCTCTCAGGGCAGGAGTGCACAATAGGTTTGTTTCTTGCTCCTTTCCTTTCTTTAACTTTCGCCTTATCCTTCCAAGACAAATATTCTTTATTAACCTGGAAAAGTAGCCACAAAAATCTATACAAAAAACTAAATTCAAGTTATACATACAAGCATACATGTCCTTAACACTTTGTACAGGACGATAACACCAATGAAAAATGTACCTATTGCGCACTCTTGCCCTGAGAGCTGTGATGCTAGCAAGCAATATAGCAAATTTAGCAAAAGCAATTCGTAAAACGTAACTGCAACTAACTAGTTAAACAATGTAATTACGAAGTGAGTTATGAGCTGTTCATGTAATCTTTGTGTAGCCCGTGGAATTGGTTGCCACACAGGACACAATGAATTCGGGGTTTTTGTAGCATTAATTTATTATAGAACACCTTTCACAGTTTTAGTATTATAAAATACTAGCCTAGAAAATACGGCAGTGGCATGACTAAACAGAAAATGTAAAATAACATGTTACATACACATTTCGCCACCATAAACATCAAAAGGTCATTTAATAACGTAAAACAGTAAATGGCTCATAATACATATTATACACATTAACTAACACTTACATTTCAGCAACTTGAACTAAGGCAAG
Organism: Mallotus villosus; assembly: GCA_903064625.1. NCBI lineage: Eukaryota > Metazoa > Chordata > Actinopteri > Osmeriformes > Salangidae > Mallotus > Mallotus villosus. The sequence goes on along the minus strand of CAEFZP010005634.1, from coordinate 13,540 downwards.
CCCTTCCCGAAGTTCTCAGCTGAGTTATTTCCCCCGAGTCGTTAGCTCTAAAGAGGTAGACACTGTTAAGCGACACAGCGATTCACAAACACAACGCGTGGTGCCATACATCTCATGGCAAACGACCACCCACGTTTGGCGACTGGCGCCGAAAATCCCCAGGCATCCTAAACAAACACGGCCATCCAACACAAATACTCACTGGTATCGCCATAAAACTGTTCCCTACAGCAACAACCCGCAGCATATGTCCATAAGCCACTCTATAAACAACAATGGAGATATACCTCGTCTTCACGAAAAAGGCCAACGCTGTCCATGGGTAAAAAACGGAAGAAGGGGACCAGGATGCATTTGGCGCCGAACTATATACTCAGACTCAATACTGCCACCCTGTGACCAAACGGCCACACTACCCGTTGCAAACCACCCGCAATCCCATTCCCAAGTATTGCAACTGAAAGTGTTATTAAAGATATTAACTGTACCACCCGGTTACATACTCCCCTGCAGCAAGTCAACGTCCGCGGTGACTACAGAACTTTAAAAAGCTCAAATCCAGCGTCAGCTTTACTCTGATCACTTCTAACATAAAACATCAACAAGGCTTGTATTTGCTCAACAATTAAGTGTTCTAAGTGTTCCTCTTTGTACCCTCCCAACCACTATTGCTCACCGAAAAAATCCATACAAAACGGCGGTGAAGAGAAATGTGAATAGAGAAGTACAGACGTTCGTCCAAACCTCGTTGTCTGCGCTGACTGAAACAGCATTACAAGATGACTTCGGAAGGTGAAATGGGTTAGAATGAGACCCAGCTGTTGCCCTTTTGCTTTTTCTAACGGCAGCTCTAGGTGTATAGGCTTTACTTTGTGCACCATCATTGACTGGAAATGTATACCCGTCGTCCCCATTTGAGGTGCTGTCATCCTCACTGTCATCACTGTTCTTTGGATACACATCACTATCCACATGTTCTGTGTTGGTGTCAACATTTTGCACATCTGGATAACTTTCTTTAGATACCTCAAAGTCACTCTCATCTGAAGATACTGATACATCAACTCTCTCTCTTTCTGCAACATGAAACCGGTTTGGTGGTTGCACAAGCTGAGAAGGAAACACTTCTTTAACAACGACAAAATCAGGTCCAAGTGACTCTGGCATGTCCTTGGCTACAGGCTGTGTTCTAGTCTGCAACCTAGCTTTAGTTCTTGGTTTTGGAACTGGTCTGGGACAAGGACGCAACTCTGACCTATGAACCCTCTTAACAGGACCTCCCTCAACAGGCTCAACTGTGTGTGTGGTACCGTAGACGTCAACTACCTGGTAAACTGTTGGACCCCATGAGTCTTGAATCTTGTGTCTACCTAAAGGGCGATGACGCAGAAAAACCAACTGACCTATGTCGACAGGAGGACAATACACTTTTTCATTTTGCAGTGTGATTCTCTCCGCTGCTTTCTGCTCCGAGTACACTCTCGCTTTCTCATGTGCCTGTCTGAGTCTCTCCTGATGAACAGTCAACCAGTCCTGTTTCCTGTCTGAAACACACTCACGTCCTATCAATGCATCCACAGGGAGATGTGGCTGCACCCCAAAAAGCAGAAAATATGGCGAGTACCCCGTAGAGGAATGAGGAGTGACATTGTAGGCGTACACTAGTTCAGGAAGGTGCTCTGGCCAACGCCTTTTTTTCTCTGGAGGAAGCGTCCTCAACAAATCATGCAGTGTTCTGTTGTATCTTTCGCACTGACCGTTTCCTTGTGGCCTGTAAGGAGTTGTCCGTGTCTTTTTAACCCCATAGAGTCTGCAAAGCTCTGCCATAACTTCACTCTCAAAATTTCTACCTTGGTCTGAATGAAGTCTTTCTGGAACCCCATATTTCATAAACCACTCCTTCAGCAAAACTTTAGCTGTTGTGTCAGCTTTCTGATCCTTAGTAGGATATGCTTGGGTAAACTTTGTGAATACATCTGTCACAACCAGGACATTTTCACGCCCGTCTGAGGCTTGCTCCAACACTGTAAAATCAACCGCCACTACTTCCAGTGGTCGAGAGGCCAGAAAGGCTTTAACTGGTGCATGGATTTTTGGCTGTGGCATCTTGGTAAGAATGCACCTCTCACAGTTTTTAACCCAGTTTTCAACATCGACACATAGCCCCACCCAGAAACACCTCTCTCTTAACAGGTTTATAGTGCGCTCTATGCCCTGATGTCCCATGTTGTTGTGTACATTCTGTAAGACTTGGTCCTTCAAACAACTAGGCACAAGTAACTGCCACACTTCACCATGACGTGCGTCATGAATAACCCTGTATAGCAACCCGTCCCTTTGTTGTATTTTGCTCCACTGTTTCAACAGTCTTTTAACCTGACTTGACAGGGCTTTCCTCTCTTTAGGCCCTGGCCTCCTCCCCCGATCCCAAAACGCTCTAAACCCCTTTAGAGTGGAATCACTGGTCTGAAAACCTATGAGCTCGTCCTTAGTGTAACCCGGCAGCGTGGGTGTGTTGCCTTGCCCCACACTATCCTCACCAGAAACCGACTCGGCAACCCGGATCTGTCTCACTTTGAAGCACTCAAGACCTTTAGTGGCAAGGCCAGGATCCAGAACTGTCCCTCTCCGAATAGGGTTACACACTGCGACACAATTGTCAAACTCTGCATCATGGTCAGTTTCAGGCTCCCCTGCAAACTCCTGCCTAGAGAGTGCATCTGCAGCTGCATTGCTAGAACCAGGACATTTACATTTTATTCATTTTAGCAGACGCTTTTATCCAAAGCGACTTCCAAGAGAGAGCTTTACAATAGTGCATAGGTCACTGATCATAACAACGAGATATCCCCAACATTGCAAGTAGTCAAACATGGATCGTATATTGTGAAAAAACCAACAATAAGTGCCAAAGGGAAGAATCATAAGAGCATGGAGTTAAACAAGTTACAATTGAACAACATGAACCTTAAAAGTGCACGAGTGTACCTGTGGAAGAGCAAACAACAGTTTAGGCAGTTACAGCTAACCAGCAAGAGCAGCAGGTCTCCAAGTAAGAGTCCTTCTGATCCTGGGAGAGACTAACATCATGTCCAGCAGATCTTTCCTAGGTACCGTTGTATTCCCGGAACAAGTGTGTCTTGAGCCTATTCTTGAAGGTGGGGAGACAGTCAGTGTCTCTGATGGAGGTGGGGAGTTGATTCCACCACTGGGGGGCCAGACAGGGGAAGAGCTTGTGTTGGGACCGGGTGGTCTTGAGCGGTGGGACCACCAGACGGTTGTCAGAGGAGGACCGAAGGTGGCGGGAGGGGGTGTAGGGCTGGAGGAGAGACCTGATGTAGTCGGGTGCAGTCCCATTCACCGCTCGGAAGGTCAGTACCAGGGTCTTGAATCTGATACGGGCCGTGACGGGAAGCCAGTGAAGGGAGACGAGGAGCGGGGTAACATGGGAGCGTCTGGGTAGGTTGAAGACCAGACGGGCCGCTGCGTTCTGAATCCTCTGGAGAGGGCGGGTTGCGCATGCTGGGAGCCCGGCGAGCAGCGAGTTGCAGTAGTCCAACTTGGAGAGGACAAGTGCCTGGACCAGCAGCTGGGTGGAGTGCTCAGACAGGTATCTCCTGATCTTCCGGATGTTGTAGAGGGTGAATCTACACGACCGGGAGACAGCAGCGATGTGGGCTGTGAGGGAGAGCTCGTCATCCATGGTAACCCCGAGGTTCCTGGCAGAGGACGAAGGGGTCACCGTCGCCGATCCCAGGGTGATCGAGAGGTCATGGGAGATGGACGGTTTGGCCGGGATGATGAGGAGTTCGGTTTTGGCGAGGTTCAGCTGGAGGTGGTGCTTGGTCATCCAGGCAGAGATGTCTGTGAGGCAGGCCTCAATCCTGGCTGAGATCCCCGGATCGGTCGGGGGGAACGACAGGTAGAGCTGGGTGTCGTCAGCGTAGCAGTGGTAGGAGAAGCCATGGGAGGTGATGATTGGTCCAAGCGAGGTGGTGTACAGGGAGAAGAGGAGGGGTCCAAGGACGGAGCCCTGTGGGACACCAGTGGAGAGCTGGCGGGGGTCAGACACATCGCCTCCCCAGGAGACCCGGTAGGATCTTCCCGACAGGTAGGACGAGATCCACTGAAGTGCAGTGCCAGTGATGCCCATCTCGGAGAGTCTGGCGAGCAGGATCCGATGGTTAACCGTGTCAAATGCTGCAGAGAGGTCCAGCAGAATGATGACGGATGACCTCGAGGCCGCTCTGGCAGACTGGAGGGCCGTGGTGACTGACAGGAGGGCCGTTTCAGTGGAGTGGCCAGTCTTGAAGCCCGATTGGTGGGGGTCAAGCAGGTTGTTCTGAGTGAGAAAGTTTGACAGTTGGTTAGATACAGCGCGTTCAATTGTTTTAGAAAAGAAGGGTAGAAGTGATACCGGTCTGTAGTTCTGGAGGACAGCTGGGTTAAGGGAGGGTTTTTTGAGTAGGGGTCTAACTCTGGCCTGTTTGAAGGCAGAGGGGAAAGTGCCAGAAGTAAGAGAAGAGTTGAGGACATGGAGAAGGAATGTTATGATGGAGGGAGAGATGGTTTGAAAGAGAGGGGAGGGGACTGGATCAAGGGGACAGGAGGTGGGGCGATGAGAGAGAATGAGGTCAGAGATCTCTGCCTCCGATAGGGCTGAGAAAGAGTTGAGACATTTAGTAGGGTCAGTCATAGAGGGTGAGTGAATAGGAAAGGTTGGTTCAGGGAACCGACTGCTAATGTCAGCCACTTTTTTCTCAAAGAAGGAGGAGAAGTCGTCTGCTGTCAGAGTGGAGGGAGGGGGTGGGGGAGGTGGGTTAAGGAGGGTGGAGAAGGTAGAGAAAAGTTTGTGAGGGTTTGAGGCAGAGTTAATTTTGTTCAAGAAGTAGTGAGTTTTAGCATCAGTTATATGGGCAGAGAAGGATTTGAGGAGGGAGTGATACTTATCAAGGTCTAGACTGTCGTTAGACTTGCGCCATCTCCTCTCAGCCGCTCGAAGGGTGGAACGTTCTTCCCGAATAACATCAGTGAGCCACGGGCAGGAGGGAGAAGATCGCGCAGGCCTAGTTGACAGGGGGCAGAGGGTGTCAAGTGATTCAGTTAATGTGGATAACAGCATGTTAGTGGCAGTGTCGGTGGGGTGGGACATGAACTCATTAATAGGAGGGAGGGAGGATGTTACAATGGAGGAGAAGTGCGAGGGGGATAGGGAGCGGAGATTGCGTCTGAAAGTTACGAGGGGAGGGGAGGTAGGAAGAGTTGGAGGGAGAGAGATAGAGAATTGGATAAAGTAGTGATCAGAGATGTGTAGTGGGGTTACAGAGGTTAGGTCAGTGATACAGTTACGTGTCAGGACGAGGTCCAGCTGTTTTCCTGCCTGGTGGGTTGCTGGTGTGTTGAGCAACGTCAGGTCGAAGGAGGCCAGGAGAGACTTGAAGTCAACAGCCTGCGTTCCATCGAGATGGATGTTGAAGTCCCCAAGAAGTATCAGCGGTGTTCCATCATCCGGGAGGGCGCCGAGGAGCATGTCCAGCTCCTCCACAAAGTCAGCTAGGGGCCCTGGTGGGCGATAGAGGACAATTAAAAGTGCTTTGATAGGATCAGTTAGCATCACATAGTGGTGTTCAAATGATTTGGCAGTAAAAGAGAGTGGGGTGGATGTGCATTTGATATGTGGGGAAAGAAGCAGACCCGTCCCGCCTCCTCGTCGTCCAGTTAGGCGAGGAGAGTGGGAGAACGAGTGGTTGACAGAGAGAGCAGCTGGAGTTGCAGTGTTCTCTGGTAGGATCCATGTCTCTGTTAGCGCGAGGGCATCAAGAGAAGCATGGGATGCTAACGCTGGAATGAAGTCGGCCTTTTTCACAGCAGACTGGCAGTTCCAGAGTCCTATAGAAAGAGAGAGAGCAGGTGGAGAAGATCTAGAGAGGTAGCTAAAGTTAGAAGTGGAACGTATATACTTTGTGACATATCTACGTCTACGTCTGCGGGTGTTGCAGTGAACGGGAATGCTAAAGAAGCACATGCTAGCTATAAATGTGTTCTAGGTAGAAAATAATAAAAGGACGATACTTAACCTCAAAATCAAAAACAGACAGTTGTGCTACCCACCTCTGCTCTATAGCACCCAACTTGGCCGTCTGGAGGTAGCAGAGCGGGTTGTTGTCAGTCAGGATAACAAACTTGGCACCGAGCAAGTAACCCCGGAATTTCTCAGTAACCGCCCATTTAAGTGCAAGTAGCTCCAACTTCATGCTACTGTAATTCCGGTCATTTTTCTCAGCCTGACGTAGTCTGCGGCTAGCGTATGCTATGACCCGTTTTTTGTCCCCCTGCTGTTGACACAACACAGCTCCCAATCCGTTTAGGCTGGCATCCGTCTCAACTACAAAAGGCTGTGTGAAATCTGCAAAGCCCAAAATGGGGGCTGACGTAAGTTTTTCCTTTAACAGCTCAAAAGAAGCCTCACACTCTGGTGACCACTTTGCACCAACCTGGTGACTTACTTTTCCTGTTTTCTTCACACCTGAACATTTGTTTACTAAGTCATGTAGTGGACCAGCAACTTGTGAGAAACCTTTGATGAATCTCCGGTAGTAACTGCAGAACCCAATAAACGACTGCAACTCTTTAACAGTGGCTGGAACTTTCCAGTTCTTAACAGCGGAGACCTTAGAAGAGTCAGTCCCCACACCCTCTGCGGACACCTGGTGGCCCAAAAACTTCACTGACTGTTGTAAAAGTGCACACTTTTGTGGTTTTACCTTAAGACCTGTCTCTGCTAGTCTCTTTAACACTGTCTCAAGTCTTTGCAGGTGCTGTTCAAATGTCTCAGAGAAAACAAGGATGTCGTCAAGATAAACCAGAAGTATCTGAAAAATGAGATCATTCATTGTGACTTGCATAAGTCTCTGGAAAGTAGCTGGCCCGTTACAAACACCGAAGGGCATTCTCACGTACTCGTAGAGACCAAATGGTGTAGTAAAAGCGGTTTTAGCCCTATCTCTCTCATGCATGGCCACCTGGTGGTATCCACTCGCTAGGTCAATGGTGGAAAAGAACTGTGCACCCCTTAGTGCATCAAAACTCTCGTCAATCCTCGGGAGAGGAAATGCATCACGTCTCGTCTTTGAGTTGAGTTTTCGGTAATCGACACATAACCTTAGACTACCATCTGCCTTCCTCACAAGCACTATTGGCGACGCATAAGCACTGGAGCTTTCTTGAATGACTCCCTTTTTTAACAGTTTGCCAATATGTTCTCTGACTTCACTGTACTGTGTGGGTGGGATACGTCTGTATGGCTGTGTCACGGGAATGTCGTCCGTAAGATGGACCTCATGTTGTACTTTGTCAGTGTAACCCAAGTCTTCATCCTCTTTCGCAAACACAAAAGAGTATTTCTCCAACAACAAAGCCAACTGTGCTTGCTGTTCTGGGCTACCGCCTACATTGAGCTCGGCTAAGATAGACGATACATCTATAGAAGCTTCCGGACGTTTGTCGATACTCACTTGTTCAGTATCTGCTGAGATTCTTTGAAACTGTACTTCACAAGACTCATCGCTTTTCACACTATCTACATGAGTCAAGACACCTAACCGGGTTCTTGGCCTTAGCCAGATATCTTCATCAGACATGTTCATTACCTGCACAGGGAAAATGTGACTCTCAGAAGAAACCAAGGTTGGAACAACAACCAAACCATCAGGCACAGCTGTACCCACAGGCTCCAGCAACAACAAAGGACCATTCTCACTCACAGTTCTGAGTCCCCTAGCCATGACCGTGGCGGCAGATGAAGCGGGCACATGGACTACACCCTTACCAGCTACTCTAGCAAAAGAGAGCTTGTCTGTTACATCTACAGCATGGACACGATGAAAAGCCTCCCTCCAGTGTGAGTCAAGTTTACCCTGTAGTGTGGTGTCAAACTCTGTGTGCACTAACTCCTGGCATTTTTTGACGATGTTCATCCCCACGAGACCTGGAACAGAGGAAGAGTGTGCAGAATCTTTGACTATAAGAAAACCTCGTTCCGGGATAGTCAAACCCATTGCCTCTACATCAAACTCCACATAGCCTATATAAGGTATGTCTAAACCATTTGCTGCAGTGATTTTAAGCCACTCGAAGGCCAAATGCACATCTTCACCCTCTACTGCCAAGTGCTCTCTAAAGAAACCTTCAGAAATTGTGCTGACTTGGCTCCCCGTGTCAAGCAGGCATGGTACTGTAACACCCCGGAGTTTCAACTCAACAGTCTTGCATTCCCCAACTGCGTTCTCTAAGATTTTACATCTGTCTGTCATGTCTTTACGTGAGCCAACTGCTTCCCCCCGTGTTGTGTGGCTCATGACAACCGAGGGTAAGGGTTTTCCTGCGCTACCGAAAGATCAGGTGTCATAACACTTTGGCCCCTTCTAGCATGTGGGCATTTTCTCGCAATGTGGCCCACGCCTTCACACTTGAAACAGATCGGCTGACCATCGGGTGTGAACTTAGGCTGGGCTCTAGCTTGATGCTGAGGCTCTCGGTAGGTCGGTTGAGTGCTGCGCCTACTCAGTTCACTTACAACGCTAGTTAGTTGAGCGAGTGTTTTAGCTAACTCTGCTAGTTGTTTTTCCTGATGGGCTACTGTTTTTTGGACACCGTCTAATACTGTGCATTGGACATCGTTTGTTCTAATAGCGGAGTTCTGCGTTTCCGAGACTTCAGACTTAACATGGCTGCTCTTTACCACTCTGGGCTTATGGGACCTGCTGTCCTCCATATCCCACCGGAGGGCTTCATCCCTCACATCTAGAAGACAGGAGCCCGGTCTGTCCCTTACCATCTTCCTGAGTTCACGCCGTAGCGCGGCATCTCTTAGACCCTCAATGAACTGATCCCTGAGAACAGCTTCCTCATTAGCTACTGCATCTGTGGACTGCTTCATTACAGAGCTCAAAAGCTGGGACAATGCATGGGAGTAATCACGGAGGTCTTCCCCGTCAGCTTGTCTACGGTTGTAAAAGGTCTGCAAAAGCTGTGTGGCGCTGCGTTTCTCCCCAAAAGCATTTCTCAAGAAGGAAAACAAATCACTAGGAAACACAGACTGGCCCCTCATGCATAGTCTAACTTCTTCTAAGGCAGGACCACGTAGAAGAGATACTATGTAGTCACACCGCTCTGATGGCGTCCGCTCTCCGGACCTCAAGACCCTTTCAACCTCTTCAATAAACTCTTCAACTGATCTCCCATCTGTACCACCCTCCCCGCTGAATGGTGTGATGTGACGTTCTCTCGGAACATAGATGTATGAACGTGCTGGTGCGGGGTTACTATTTTCCCCTCTGAGCCCTTGTTTCAGCATTTAACCGGGAAAGCTCATCTCGCAATCTGGCGAGCTCTTGCAAATGATCCTGCATTTCCCCTGTAGCCTTGCTACTTGTACCAGGAACCTGGCTTGACTGTACATTTCTATCAATAACAGAACCCTCATCTTCCGATTCACTCATGATGAGACCTTTAAGTCTATGCACAGTCCAGTTACAATGTGAAACACCAGTCCAAAATGTGAGTTAAGGATACTATGAAGCCAGTCTTTAACTTGATGTCTTGCTGAAGGTTTCTTTTCTTCGCAGCTGAAATTTGAGTCCCTGAATCCTCTGCACAGATGCTCTGGTACCGATGAGTTCTCTCTCCAGGAAGCAGCAAACCTTGGAGCACCTCAGCACGTCTCCCACTGCTCAAAACCTCCACCGCAGGCTGGCCTCACCGACTCAATCACCAAAGGACCTGGAACCTTCACCACTACCGTATTTTCTGAACTAAAACTAAATCACTCTGTTGCCAATTCAAAAAATAGATTTGTTCTTGCTACACCCCACTCCTGGTACCAAATTATGTAGCCCGTGGAATTGGTTGCCACACAGGACACAATGAATTCGGGGTTTTTGTAGCATTAATTTATTATAGAACACCTTTCACAGTTTTAGTATTATAAAATACTAGCCTAGAAAATACGGCAGTGGCATGACTAAACAGAAAATGTAAAATAACATGTTACATACACATTTCGCCACCATAAACATCAAAAGGTCATTTAATAACGTAAAACAGTAAATGGCTCATAATACATATTATACACATTAACTAACACTTACATTTCAGCAACTTGAACTAAGGCAAGCCCTTCCCGAAGTTCTCAGCTGAGTTATTTCCCCCGAGTCGTTAGCTCTAAAGAGGTAGACACTGTTAAGCGACACAGCGATTCACAAACACAACGCGTGGTGCCATACATCTCATGGCAAACGACCACCCACGTTTGGCGACTGGCGCCGAAAATCCCCAGGCATCCTAAACAAACACGGCCATCCAACACAAATACTCACTGGTATCGCCATAAAACTGTTCCCTACAGCAACAACCCGCAGCATATGTCCATAAGCCACTCTATAAACAACAATGGAGATATACCTCGTCTTCACGAAAAAGGCCAACGCTGTCCATGGGTAAAAAACGGAAGAAGGGACCAGGATGCATTTGGCGCCGAACTATATACTCAGACTCAATACTGCCACCCTGTGACCAAACGGCCACACTACCCGTTGCAAACCACCCGCAATCCCATTCCCAAGTATTGCAACTGAAAGTGTTATTAAAGATATTAACTGTACCACCCGGTTACATTTGTGTAATTAGTGCACAATTTATTTATTGAGAGTAATCCCTCCAAACAAGTTTGTGATCGCTTTACACAAATAATCTGGGGGTTAGTAAAGAAAATTGATAAGATCAGGCTATGCACAATGTCAAGGAACCATCAAAGACCATAGTACAGTCAGTGCTGGTCCTAGCACATTCGGCGCCCTGGGCAACACCTCCCCCGGGCCCGCAAATCGGGCTGCAGCCCCCTAACCAAAACACGGATATGTGATTTAGTGCCCTTTGCTGGTGGTGCAGGATCGGCCCTGGTCGTGGCCATGCATTTTGGCAATGACAAATGTTGTGTTTTGCTGATTCAGTATTTGAGGAAAATGTGTTCACGTTTCTATAGAATACAGGAATACAATAAGGCACATTTCATATTTTTAAAGCTATTTGGGGGCGAACATTTTTATATATGCAAATAGTACCCTCTTTTACAGCTGTTCAAAATCCAATCAGAATGATAGAGTGATTTTACCTGGCTAGAACTGTTTCCAAACACACTTTCCCCTGTGCTGATGATATGACTTACTGAAATTATGTTAGCAGTCATTTTATGCCAAGGCCCAGCAAGCTTTGCCAACTCTAAATGTATGTCGCTCCCAACACTTTTGGCCACGGTTGTATAGGGTTGGGTATCGTTTGGATTTATACGATTCTGATGCCAAACCGGTGCTTTTAAAACGATTCTGATTCCTAAACCGATTGTTTGAGAAACTGAAAAATGAAAGTAATCAAAGAAAGGCTCTTTAAAATCGTTTTTTTAATGGAAAATTGGGGAGGCTGTCCCGTAGGGCTGTCCCCGACTAAGATTTTCTTTGGTCGAACAAAACTCGACTAAAACGTCTGAAAATCGACTAACACAATGTCACAATGTTTTTCATCAAACCCTTTTGTATGATATTTTACCTCACTGTTTTAAGAGGTAATATGAAAAAAATACTAATAGGCTACAAACATTTTCCCGATCTGACTCAATGTTGCTGCTGATTGTATTCCAGATTCAGCCTCTATAAAATAAGCGAATTACTGATAATAAGTCTCGTGTCACCAGTCCTGTTGTTACCGAATGCCGATATAAAAAAAATGCCTGATTGGTTATTCTGTATTATCTCTTACAATGTAGGCTACTTCAAATTGAAAATATTGTTTGTTTAACATGCAATTCATCAGAGCGCACTGATAACTGCCTGAAAAAGTGCAGCATGCGAACTTACGTAGAAGCCGAGTGGGGAACGGTGCAAAAGACAAAGATTTTGTTTTCTTGGCCGGAGAAGACATTAGGTGCGTTCGACATGGACTGCGGCTGAATGAAACGACCGGCGAGAGTAGCCGCTTGCAGTCTGGGAGGAGTTGAAAACGGCTCTGTGAAGTTGGACATTGCAGCTTCTCGTGGTTTGCTGCGTTGATGTCAGTCATGGCCGATCAAGCGCTGTTTGCTTACGTTACTTTATTTATAATTAAACTTAGTCTTTCCGTTAGTAGAAGAGGTGGCCCAAAACCCTTTCTTCAACAAATGTTTTAGTCAATCAAATAGTTTGGTCCGGATTTGAGCATTGGCGAAACTGAAGGTGTCAGAATAATTACAAAACAAGCGTCAAAGTTGTCGTGTGTGAGTCTGGCCAATCATGAAATAGCTGTGTCGTCATTTGAAGCCGTGCAGTTGCTCTTGAGAAAATGCGCTCGTCTACACAGCCGGCAGTTCTCGAATCAATCTCACGGTACTTTGATGGGTACGTCACAGTGACCTAGCCTCGGCGCCGTCTCAAGTCGGACAAAAAGTCTAACCAGAATTCACTGTTTCAAGTCAGCCGCCTGCAGCGGACTGCAGCGCTGCATGAAGCGAGGTCATGTCGAACGCACCTAATGTCATTCGATTTGGATGTGATTCTTATTATAGGCATATCCATTTTTCAACCCAGCGCGTTAGCATGACCAATTTTCGTTTTTCAGGTGGTATGGGCTACATCATATTCAACGTCGAATACGAAAAATAAACTGTTATTTGCAGGGTTTTCATTAAACGTTTTTCGAGTCACCCGGTACTTGGTAAATGTAAATGAAGAGTTTGGTTCCAAAACGCTATAAATCCATTTTGATCAATTTGAGTTAAAATGAGTTTTCTTTACCAAGAAAGTACAAAGATGAAAACCACTATTTTCTGTTTCAATCATTCACATAGCATATTGAGGTTATAATAACATAAACAATTCAAATCCAGATTTTGATTTTCAAAGATTTATTTTAAATATATATATTTTTTTCCCCAAAATGCAATAATCCATGACACGTTTTTTTTAGATGCTGTGTAAAAAGACTGAAAGTTTTTCCATAGATCCCCTGGGGTCAATGTGTCTGCGTGACAGAAGTTAGTGGCCTTCTTGTGAGAACAAGTAACTGCCGGCATTTTTCCTCCTCCCGAGTGCCTCATTTTCTTATTTTTTTCACGTTGATGATTCGATTTTGATGGCTTTCGTTTTTCCCCCACCGCAGAAACCATCACAGGTTCATCCATACCGTCAAATTGATTCATGTTGTATTGTTTGTTTATTGTCTGTTTTATCAAGAAGATGACGAGCACTAGGATGCCAGCTGCATTCGGTACGACGCGTCTACTGTTTACATGGAATGGTGCGAGTGGAATGGTGCGCTGTGATTGGTTGAGCGGATGTATCGCATTCTGCAGAGAAGGGAGACTGGCGTTTGTCGCGGTTTGGAAAGAAAGGGAGAAAACAAGGAATTTCTTTAGAACATTTCTTTAATTCAGCAATGGTGACACAAGCGGGAATCAAATCTCACACTGCCATACAGCAGCTCGACTAAAAAAATCTTAGTCGACTGTTAGCAG